>JAJEOU010001841.1:0-21501 GCA_021534815.1 Acrocephalus arundinaceus | reverse complement strand
GCCTGGGATGGTTTGGAGCCCTCCTCCTGTGGGATCTCTGGGCTTTTCCTCCCTGTTGGATTCCTGTGCCAGGGAGCCACTCAAAACAGCCTCTTCCATGAGGTTCTGCTCTGGGGATTTTTCCTCCCTGGTCCCATCCTCAGCTCCTTGTCTGGGGGAGAAGAACAAGGAGAGGATGGAATTTACCTCTGTGCAAGAGGGAAGGGGAAGGAGATCCCCCAGGAATACCTGGCGGGACGGCGTCAGCAGGGTTGTCCTGCAGCTCAGAGCCATGCTGGGCTGGGAGTGGAGCAGGAGAGATGGGGAAAAGGGGCAGTGACTTCCTCCTCACCTGCCTGGCTGTCCAGGGCATCTTCCTCTTCCTCACAGCTTCCACTCCATCTGGCCAAGGTTTGGGAATGGGAAATCCTGGTTTGGGGAAAAACAACAGATGAGCACATTGAGTTTGAAGGTTTGCCTGACCAAGTCCATCTCTAAAAGTCACCTGGAATCTGGGGTCCATAAAACCTCCAAACACCAATATTCTGCCCTGAAAATGCCTCCAAGGAATTCCCCATCCCTGGTCTCCCCTTTGGTTTTCAGGGGTTCCCCCTTTCCCAGCTGCTGGGGGTCACGCTTGTATTGAGGGTCCCCCATCTACTCAGTCCCAGCCCTCCCCAGGCTGCTGGGAGTCCCAGCAATCAGAAAAGTTCCCCCCTTATCCATCTCACTATTAGGGATGCAAGGGGATTTTGGGGTCTCTGGGGTCTCTCTCCCCTTTTTCTCGGCTGTGGAGTGCAGGGGGTCAAGGGAGTCCCCCTGCTCCTCCAGGCTGCCTCTACCATCAGCACCACCAGGACCCTCAATGTCCCCCAAGGGGCATTTTCCACTGATCTTTGAAGTTCTTCATTCTTCAAATATCCCTCCTAAGAAACCAAGCCCAGGGACCCCCCAAGATATCTGGGCCGAGCTTGGTTTTGAAAGACAGGTGTCTGCTAAGGAAGGCAGGAGCCTCCCTTGAAATGGAAAATATAAACCCCCTCCTCTGAATTATAATTTTGAAATGAATGGGCTCTCAAGCAAAGATATGGGAATAGGAATAACAGTGCTTTAGTAGGAAAAGCAAAATAAAAATGCAGTAGTAAAAAAATAAGCTGACACAGTCAGAATACCTGATACCCAGTTAGGCAGGGTGTTGGTAGCAGTCCAATCAAATCGTGGCTGCAGTCCTCCTGGAGTCACAGATGTGGTTTTGTTGAAGCAATGATCCTGTAGAACGGTGTAGTTTTCCTCTGAAGGTCCAGGGGTGGTGGAGATGGGTCTGGTGTTCCTCTGGGAATCCAGTGGAAACAGGCTGCCTCTGGTGTGTTAAATCTCAGGTTATATCCAGGTAGGAATGCTTGGCTCCTCCCCTGGGTGGAGCATCTCACAATGGGATGATGGAATTTGATCAGTGATGCAGTGAGACTCAATGGCCCATTAAGAAAGATATCTCCCTGGAGGGAGTGTGGGTGGTGGAAGAGATAAAGAACACTGCCCCACCTGGTTTGAACAGCTGGCCCATTAACAGAAGATATCCCCCAGAGTTATGAGAAATGGGTCATGGAACAGTTCTTACTTGGGATCTCCTGTTGGTTTTGTTTTCAAACTGGCACACTGGGGAGAAGTGGGACCATGCTGGGAACTGCTGTGAGCAGGTTGGAGTGACTGGTCTGCACTGTGGCAACTGGGCATGACTGGGACCGTGCTGGGAGAGACTGGCATCATACTGGGAGTGACTGGGACTAGACATGGGGAAACTGGGAGCAAGTGGATGAAAGTGGGGAACCTGGACCATGCTGGGGCAAACTGCATCATAATGGGGAATGACTGGCAGTGACTGGGCTCATAATGGGAGTACGAGGAAACTGGAACCACACCGGGGGGCAACTGGGCTGATACTGGAGCAGCCACTTCTGTCACTGGGACCCCCAAACCCTTTTCCTGGCACCCCACCTCACCCAGGCCCACCATTTTCTTTGGCCCTGGGAGCCCTGGACTCCTACTCCTGCCTTTCCCAGCACCCAGCCCCTCCTTCCCATATCACTGAGGACACTTGGGACCCCTATTCCCAGCCATCCTGGGTTTTTCCACCTTTTGATGGGAATGGGACACCGGGGAACCTTGGAGCTCCCTTTCCTGACTAAATGGAGCCTTTTAAGCCCACCTATCCCACATCTACCCACCCTACCATCCCCTTTTCTTAATCCTGGAACCCCCAAACCCCTTCCCTGCTCTCCCAGCTCTCCCTGTTCCCCCTTTCCTTCACCGTGACCCCCAGACCCCAAATCTCCGTGTCCCCCCAGTTCTCCTCTCCTGCGGTCCCTGCCCGTGGCGCTGTCGGAGCCCGGCCCGGGGTTCCCCCAGTTCCTGTCCATGGGGTCCCTGGATGGGATCCCCTTCCAGCGCCGCCACAGCCAGCGGGGCCGGGCGGAGCCGCAGCCGCCGGGGATGGTGGCCGCAGCCGAGCCGGGATATTGGGATGGCCGGAGCCGGCACAAGGAGCGGCACCGGGGGGCCAGCAGGGAGCTGCAGATGCTGCAGGAGCGGCACAGCCAGAGCGGGGCTCAGGGCGGGGAGCCGGGGCTGGGGGATCTGTGGGGCTGCCATGGCACCTGTGGGACTGCAGTGGGGATCCGTGGGGCTGGGCCGGGATCTGGGGCGCTGGGATGTGCATCCATGCGGATCCAAGGGGCTGGGATGAGGCTCTGTGGGTCTCCATCAGACTCTGGGGCTCCGTGGGGCTGGAATGGGCTCGTGGGGCTGGGACACAATTCCGTGGGTCTCGTGGGTCCAATCCCTCCCCAGGTCTCCACACTGCAGGAGGTTTCCAGCTGTGACCTCCTGTCCCACGGGAGGTCCGTGATCCGATCAGTCGCTTCTGGGCGGGAATTCCTCTCCTTCCAGCTGGGATCGGCGGATTCTGGTGGCCGACGGCGCTGCCCAGGTCACCAAGAGGCGCTGGGAACAGGATGAGATGGAGGCTGAGGAATGAACAAATCCCCTGGGGCACACCTGCCTGGAATGTCTCTGGAAATATGTCAGATATGGGTGGGAAGTGCTGGAGAGTAAAGGTGGGGAGGGTAGAATTCCATGGGAATGTGGGATTTGGAAATGTGGGATTTGGGGGCAAAATTTGGGAACATGGGAATTCCCATGGGACCTCCATAGATGGATGTCACTGCTGTCCCATTCCCATGGGAATTCTCTAGATGGATTTCACTGCCATGCCATTCCCATGGAATTCCATGGCAGATCTCATCCCCATCCCACTGCCATGGAAACTCCAATCCTCTTCCCCCCAAACCCCTCCTGGGGGTTGCCCTGTTCTTTGCTGTCCTCACCCCCACAAGACTCCTGAGGGCCCTTCAATGACCCACCCAGTCCCCCCAAATTCCTTTTGGGTCCCCCTCATCCCCCACAGGGATTGTTGGGAGTCCCCTGTGTCCCTTTCCCATGACTTTGGGGTCCCCCTGACCTTTCCATCTGCCAGGCAGGGGGGCACCAGCACTCGGCCCCTCCCCTGTTTCTGTCCCCCTGTGATGGTGGGGGTGGGGCCGAGTGCTGGTGCCCCCTGCCTGCAGCAGATGCAGCAGTGAGGGGAGTTCAGGGGTCCCTGAGCATTTGGGTCCCCTGGGATTTGGGGTGACCCCTCAGGCCTCCAGGATCTCCTGAACACGCTGACTGCCCGTGCACAGTGAGAAGGGTCAGACCTGGCACGGGGTCCCCAGCTCTGTCACCAGCATGGCCCAGGTATCCCCAAAACCTCCAGGAATCCTCAGATCTTTCTGGACACCCCAACCTCCCCAGGATAAAAACATCCTGGGACCCTCAAAAACTCCCCAAGAATGCAAAAAGCCATACAGACTCCCTCCCCAAACCCTCTCAGGACATCAAAATTCCCACAGGACCTCCAACACCCCTGTCAGCCCCTTGAGAAGGTTCATACCTGGCACGGGTCCCCATCTCTGTCACCAGCAGGTACCCAAAACAGCCCTGGGATCCCCCTGGGAATCACCTATCCCCCTTTAGATCCATGAAAAACCCTTGGGAACCTCCAAAATTGCAATGACCCCAAAAACCCCGGGATCTGCAAAACCTCTCCAGGAACCCCTCATGCATGTTTACACCCAGCACGGGGTCCACATCACCATCATCAGCATGGTCAGGCACCCCTGAACCCTTCTGGGACTTACAAACCTCTTGACACCCAAACCTCTAGGCCCCCAAACCCTCCCAGGACCCCAAAACCACCTTGGACCCCCAAATACCCAGGGCTCTGTACAGGGAATAAACGGGAGTGGTGTTGCTCTTTTAAGGGCAGTTATAGCAGGACCCAACAAGAGCGGGGGCTCTTAAAGCAGCTGTCTTGGTTTTGAAAGAAAGTTGTCTGCCAGGGAGAGCTGGAGCTTCCCTTGGAATGGAGAATGTCACCCCCTCCCTCCAAATTATTATAATTTTGCAATTAGGGGCTTTCAGGCAGAGATATGGGAATAGAAATAACAGTTCTTAAACAGGAATAAAAAAACCAACAAAACACCACAAAACCAAAAAACCCCACCCAAAATACAAATGCAGTAGTACAAAGACAAGCAAGCAACCAAAACAGAAGTCCTGGAAAAAAATCCTGACACAGTAAGAGATTTGTATTCAATTTCATGTGTTGTAAAAGCAGATATTTCCTTATCTCTTATAACTCCAGGGGGGAGGGGGGCAGATGCCTTCTGATAATGGGCCAGCTGTTAAAACCAGGTGTGTCAGTGTTTCTTATCTCCTTCACCTCCTGTCCATCCTCCAGGGAGATATCTTCTGCTAATGGGCCATTAAGGCTCATCAAGGACATCACACATTACATCATCCCATTGGGAGATGCTCCACCCAGTGTGGGGGGGGCCAACCATTCCTACCTGGATAAAAACTGAGACTCAGGAACAGCAGGCATCTGTTTTTTTCCAGAGGAAGACCAGACCCTTCTCCTACCACTGGACTTTTCCTACTCCATTATTGTACCCCACAGAACCTCACCTAGGATTTATTTGGACTGCTTCCAACACCCTGACCAACAGGTGTCAGGTCATATCCCTGACTCTGTCAGGATTTTTTCCAGGACTTCAGTCTTGCTTGCTTGTCTTTGTACTGCATTTGTTTTGTTGTTGTTGTGTTTGTTGTTTTTATTCCTATTAAAGAACTGTTATTCCTATTCCCATATCTTTGCCTGAAAGCCCCTAATTGCAAAATTATAATAATTTGGAGGGGGGTGGGTGACATTCTCCATTCCAAGGGAAGCTCCAGCTCTCCCTAGCAGACAACTGTCTTTCAAAACCAGACAGCTGCTTTAAGAGCCCCCGCTCTTGTTGGGTCCTGCTATAACTGCCCTTAAAAGAGAAACACCACTCCTGTTAATTCCAGTACGAGCCCTGGCACGTTTGGGGGTCCCAGGTGGGTGGGTCCAGGTGGGGTTTGGGGGTGCCAGAGGGGTTTGGGGCTCGCAAGAGGGGTTTGTAGGTCCAGAAGGGTTCAGGGGTACCTGGGTGATGCTGATGATGGTGATGTGGACCCCGTGCTGGGTGTAAACATGCATGAGGGGTTCCTGGGGAAGATTTTGCAGATCCCGGGGGTTTTTGGGGTCATGGGCAATTTTGGAGGTTCCCAAGGGTTTTTCAGGGTCCTAAAGGGGGGATTAGGTGATCCCAGGGGGATCCCCAGGGCTGCTTTTGGGTACCTGCTGCTGACAGAATGGGCCCCCGTGCCAGGTATAAACCTTCTCAAGGGGGTCTGACGGGTGTTGGGAGGTCCTGTGGGAATTTTGATGTCCTGAGAGGGTTTGGGGGAGTCTGTATGGCTTTTTGCATCTTGAGGAGTTTTTTAGGTTCCCAGGATGTTTTTGATCCTGGCGGTTGGGGGTCCCGAGATTTGGGATTCCTGGGAGGTTTTGGGGATACCTGGGCCATGCTGGTGACAGAGCTGGGGACCCCGTGCCAGGTCTGACCCTTCTCACTGTGCACGGGCAGCGTCAGCGTGTTCAGGGAGATCCTGGGGCCTAGGGGGTACCCAAATCCCAGGGATCCCAAGAGCTCAGGACCCCCTGAACTCCCCTCACTGCTGGATCTGCTGCAGGCAGGGGGCACCAGCACTCGGCCCCACCCCCACCATCAGAGGGGGACAGAAATGGGGGAGGGGCCGAAGGTGTCCACGGCCCCGAAATGGGGGTAGGGGGATGGAGGAAGGGAACAGGGGACTCCCATAATGTGGGGGGATGAGGGGGACCCAAGGAATTTGTGGGACTGGGTGTGTATTGGGGACCTTAGGACTCTGGTGGGGGGTGAGGAAGCAAAGAACAGGGAAACTCCCAGGATGGGTTTGGGGGGAAGGATTGGAGTTCCATGGCAGTGGGATGGGGATGAGATCTGCCCATGGAATTCCATGGGAATGGGATGGCAGTGAGACCCATCTAGAGAATTCCCATGGGAATGGGACAGCAGTGACATCCATCATGAGGTCGCATGGGAATTCCATGTTCCCAATTTTGTCCTCCCAAATCCACATTTCCAAATCCCACATTCCCATGGGAATTCTACCCTCCCCACCTTTATCTCCAGGCATTCCCCCCATATCTGACATATTTCCAGAGACATTCCAGGCAGGTGTGCCCCAGGGGATTTGTTCATTCCTCAGCCTCCATCTCATCCTGTTCCCAGCGCCTCTTGGTGACCTGGGCAGCCCATCGGCACCAGATCCGCCTAATCCCAGCTGGAAGGAGAGGAATTCCCGCCTGTCAGAGCCGAGCTGATCGGATCGCACGACATCCCGTGGGACAGGAGGTCACAGCTGGAAACCTCCTGCAGGTGTGGAGACCTGGGGAGGGATTGGACCCATGAGACCACGGAATTGTGTCCCAGCCCCACAGAGCCCATTCCAGCCCCACAGAGCCCCAGAGTCTGATGGAGACCCACAGAGCCTCATCCCAGCCCCTTGGATCCACATGGATGCACATCCCAGCGCCCCAGATCCCGGCCCAGCCCCACGGATCCCCACTGCAGTCCCACAGGTGCCATGGCAGCCCCACAGATCCCCCAGCCCCGGCTCCCCGCCCTGAGCCCCGCTCTGGCTGTGCCGCTCCTGCAGCATCTGCAGCTCCCTGCTGGCCCCGTGCCGGTGCCGCTCCTTGTGCCGGCTCCGGCCATCCCAATATCCCAGCTCGGCTCCGGCCGCCATCCCCGGCGGCTGCGGCTCCGCCCGGCCCCGCTGGCTGTGGCGGCGCTGGAAGGGGATCCCATCCAGGGACCCCATGGACAGGAACTGGGGGAACCCGGGCCGGGCTCCGACAGCGCCACGGGCAGGGACCGCAGGGAGAGGAGAACTGGGGGGACACGGAGATTTGGGGTCTGGGGGGTCAGGGTGAAGGAAAGGGGTACCAGGGAGAGCTGGGAGAGCAGGGAAGGGGGTTTGGGGGCTCCAGGATTAGAAAAGGGGTGGTAAGGGTGGGTAGATGTGGGATAGGTGGGTTAAAGGCTCCATTTAGTAAGGAAATGGGAGCTCCAAGGTTCCTGGGTGTCTCCATTCCCATAAAAAGGTGGAAAAACCCAGGATGGCTGGGAATAGGGGTCCCAAGTGTCCTCAGTGATATGGAAGGAGGGGCTGGGTGCTGGGAAAGGCAGGAGTAGGAGTCCAGGGCTCCCAGGGCCAAAGAAATGGTGGGCCTGGGGAGGTGGGGTGGCCAGGAAAAGGGTTTGGGGGTCCAGTGACAGAATGGCTGCTCCAAAGATCAGCCCAGTTGCTCCCCGGTGTGGTTCCAGTTTCCTCGGTACTCCCATTATGAGCCCAGTCACTGCCAGTCATTCCCCATTATGATGCAGTTTGCCCCAGCATGGTCCAGGTTCTCCCACTTTCATCCACTTGCTCCCAGTTTCCCCATGTCTAGTCCCAGTCACTCCCAGTATGATGCCAGTCTCTCCCAGCACGGTCTCAGTCATGCCCAGTTGCCCACAGTGCAGACCAGTCACTCCAACCTGCTCACAGCAGTTCCCAGCATGGTCCCACTTCTCCCCAGTGTGCCAGTTTGAACACAAAACCAACAGGAGATCCCAAGTAAGAACTGTTCCATGACCCATTTCTCATAACTCTGGGGGGATGTCTTCTGTTAATGGGCCAGCTGTTCAGACCAGGTGGGGCAGTGTTCTTTATCTCTTCCACCACCCACACTCCCTCCAGGGAGATATCTTCTGTTAATGGGCCATTGAGTCTCACTGCATCACTGATCAAATTCCATCATCCCATTGTGAGATGCTCCACCCAGGGGGAGGAGCCAAGCATTCCTACCTGGATATAACCTGAGATTTAACACACCAGAAGCAGCCTGTTTCCACTGGATTCCCAGAGGAACACCAAACCCATCTACACCACCACTGGACCTTCAGAGGAAAACTACACCCTTCTACAGGATCATTGCTTCAACAAAACCACATCTGTGACTCCAGGAGGACTGCAGCCACGATTTGACTGCACTGCTACCAACACCCTGCCTAACTGGGTATCAGGTATTCTGACTCTGTCAGCTTATTTTTTTTACTACTGCATTTTTATTTTGCTTTTCCTACTAAAGCACTGTTATTCCTATTCCCATATCTTGCTTGAGAGCCCATTCATTTCAAAATTATAATTCAGAGGGAGGGGGTTTATATTTTCCATTTCAAGGGAGGCTCCTTCCTTCCTTAGCAGACACCTGTCTTTCCAAACCAAGCTCGACCCAGATATCTTGGGGGGTCCCTGGGCTTGGTTTCTTAGGAGGGATGTTTGAAGAAAGAAGAACTTCAAAGATCAGTGGAAAATGCCCCTTGGGGGACATTGAGGGTCCTGGTGGTGGCTGACGGTAGAGGCAGCCTGGAGGAGCAGGGGGGACTCCCTTTACCCCCTGCACTCCACAGCCGAGAAAAAGGGGAGAAGAGACCCCAGAGACCCCAAAATCCCATTGCATCCCTAAATAGGGAGATGGATAAGGGGGGAACTTTTCCGATTGCTGGGACTCCCAGCAGCCTGGGGAGGGCTGGGACTGAGTAGATGGGGGAACCTCAATACAAGCATGGGACAGGGGGGAACCCCTGAACACCAAAGGAGAGAGACCAGGGATGGGGAATAACTTGGAGGCATTTGCAGGGCTCAGTCTTGGTATTTGGGAGGTTTATATGGGCACCAGATGCCTGGTGGCTTCTTGTGATGGACTTGGGCAGAGGAACATTTAAACTCAATGTGCTTATCCCTTGTTTTTCCCCAAACCAGGATTTCCCATTCCCAAACCTTGACCAGATGGAGGAAAAGGCTGCAAGGAAGAGGAAGATGCCCTGGGACAGCCAGGCAGGTGAGGAGGAAGTCACTTCTTCTTTCCCCCTCTCTCCTGCTTTATCACCCAGCCCAGCATGGCCCCCAGCTGCAGGACAACACCACTGCCAACAACATCCTGCCAGGGATTGTTTGAGGAGATCTCCTTCCCCTTCCCTCTGGCATGGAGATAAATCCCATCCTCTCCTTGTCCTTCCTCCCCCAGACAAGGAGCTGAGGACAGAGACTAGAAAGGAAAAGTGCCCTCGGAAGAACCTCATGGAAGAGGACATTTTGAGTGGCTCCATGGTGCAGGAATCCAACATGGAGGAAAAGCCCCAGAGATCCCACAGGAGGAGGGGCTCCAAATCCATCCCAGGGAGCTCAGAAGAGGAAAGACCCACCCTGTGCCAGGAACGTGGCCAGATATTGAACCAGAGCTCAGACCTGGTGGTCCATGAGCAGCTTCATGACAGGGAGCAGTCCTATGAGTGCTCGAAGTGTGGGAAGAGCTTTAGGAAGAACTCCAGCCTGATCCGCCACCAGAGGATCCACACTGGGGAACGCCCTACGTGTGTGGGGAATGTGGGCAGGGCTGCAGAGACAGCTCTGACCTGATTGTCCACCTCAGGACCCACACTGGGGAGAGGCCATATCAGTGTGGGGAATGTGGGATGAACTTCAGCCAAAGCTCCAACCTGACTGTCCACCAGAGGACCCACACTGGGGAGAGGCCCTATGAGTGTGGGGAATGTGGGAAGAGCTTCAGCCGGCGCTCCAACTTGATCCGCCACCAGAACATCCACACTGAGGAAAGGCCGTACAAATGTGGGGAATGTGGGAAGGGCTTCAACCAGAAGTCCCACCTTATCATCCACCAAATGATCCACACTGGAGAGAGGCCCTATGGATGTCCCCAGTGTGGGAAGAGGTTTCACACCAGCTCAGATCTCCTCGTTCACCGGCGGATTCACACTGAGGAGAGGCCCTTCCGCTGCCCTGACTGCGGGAAGGGCTTCAAGCGCAACTCCACCCTCATCACCCACCGGCGCATCCACACTGGGGAGAGGCCCTACAAGTGTCCCCAGTGTGGGAAGAGCTTCACCCACAGCTCTAACTTGACCAGACACCAACGCAGGCACAAGCAAGGGAAGCCCTGCGAGTGCCCCGACTCTGGGAAGAGCTTCATGTGCATGTCCAACCTCATCCCTCATCCGAGGACACACACTGGGAAGAGCCCTGCTGAGCCACAGTTCCCTGTGATCCATTCTGGGAAGACACCTGTCCCTCTCCCTGCCCCTGGCAATGACGTGGGCTGGGATTGAACAATGTGAGGGTCTGGCCATGGCCCCATTGTTGTATTTGATCCCATCTCAGGTCATTGCCAGGGGCAGGAAAGGGACTCTCTCTCTGCCCCAAGGTGAAGGGTGTCCTTTCCAGGAAGGATGGGACGAGCCAGTTGATGTTTTTGTAGTTTTCCCTTTATATTGTTAGTTTTATCCCGTTTGTTATCAATATTGTTTCTGTTCCTTTTTGTTCCTTATCTTGTTTCTGTTCCCAATAAATTGTTCTTATCCCAGCCTGGATCTTTGCCTTTTGTACTTTCAGTGGGAGGCTGGAGGGAAGTGAGCAGTGACACGGTTTTAGTGGGAGCACAAAATTGGGGAATCCCATTCCTAAAGTCCAGCCCATGGAAACCGAGCATCCCAGCTGGTGCCAGCCCTGGCTGCCCTGGAAAAGCCTTGGGAGGGCGTCCCTGGCTGGGGCTGTGGGAACCTCTTCCCTCTGGTGCCCAGGGACAGGACCGGAGGGAAGAGCTGGAGTTGAGCCAGGGCAGGTTTGGGTTGGATGTGAGGAAAAGGTTTTTCCCCCAGAGGCTGCTGGGGCACTGAACAGGCTCCCAGGGAAGGGTTCCAGCTCCAGGGCTCTGGGAGCTCCAGCAGCGTTTGGACAGCACTGCCAGGCCCAGGCTGGCACTGTTGGGGTGTCCTGTGCAGGGCCAGGAGTTGGACTCGAGGATCCTGGAGACCTCCCAGGGCTTTCTGGGGATGCTACAGAGCCCTGTGCTCAGAGGCAGTCACAGCCATTCCATGGGGACATCCCAGGGCACCTTGGGCTGCAAAGGCACCCATCTGTCACAGGCACTCACGGGGGCTCCACGGTGACATCCCAGGAGTCCCCAGGCTGCCAAAGAGCCGGGATGTCCCAGACAACTCCCAGGGGTTCCTGTCATGGGCAGAGTGGGAGTCTCAGGAAGAAGCTTGATTTCTTCATTGGAGAACTTCTTGCTGAGGTTTGGGCTGGAGAAATGACACCCAACAGCCACCATGGATCCTCAAACACATGCAGGAGGCCTAGACATGTTAAATTCCATCTAAGTAAGGAGACTGGGAGTGTGTGGATCTAATACCAGACCCAGACTTTACCAAAAGTTTATGTATAAAGGATTGGAGAGGGGGAATTTAACTGTAATGCAATTTGTCCCACAGGGTTAAAGATTGAATACCAGATATATTTATATAAATTCAGCTATGATTGATTCTGATCAGGATTAGGCAGAAAGATTTATTTACACCACAAAGCAAATTTGAAGAAGAGTTATCTACTCCAAAGTATAGAAGCCGTAAATAGTATTTAAATACAGTGCTCTAGGAAGCAATCTGGAAGTAAACATGGCCTTGCTTGAGTTGTTTGAGCCCATTGGAGGCAGAGCCTCCTGCTCCAGCAAGAACTGCCTTTCCTCTGCCAGGACCAGGGTAGATCCCGCTGCAGGAAAAGCCCCAGGCCAGCCCCAAGACAGTGAAGGCCTCGGGCACAAGTGCAGAGTGCCGTGCTGGCAGCTGTGCCAGGGAGAGCCTGAGGCACCAAAGGCACCTTGGCAGCAGCAGCTGCTCCCAGGCCATGGCCACAAGCCTCCCTTGGCAGCCTGGCCTGGTGGCCAGCACTGCAGAGCTGCTGCTGCTGCTTCAGGGCTCCTTTCTGCCTGGGCTCTGCCCCAGCCCACAGAGTGTGACCTCAGCCCTGAGCCTGGCACAGCCACTGCGCCTGAGCCCTGCAAAGCCTCAAGGTCACCTGGGCCAGCCGGGCTCTGTCAGCCCCTGGGGAAGGCAGGGCCAGCAAAGGCCACAGAAGGGGCTGCCTTTGCCTGCTGCATGTGGGCTCCAGCAGAGACAAGGAGGAGTCAAGGCAGTGCATGGAGTCCAAGGAGCAGCCCCTTCTCCCCATGCAATCCTGGAGAGGTTTGCATGGGAAGAGCTCTGCAGTGCTCATCTCCTCCAAATCCCCGCCATGAGCAGGGACATCTTTGAGCAGCTCAGGTTGTTCAGAGCCCTGTCCCAGGTGGACTGGAATGTTTCCAGGGATGGGGCATTGACCACCTCCCTGGGAACCTTTCCTGCTGGATCACCATCTCTCCTTATCAGAACCTCCCTTCCTTTACTTTAAAACCACCACCCTCTGTCCTATTGGGTCAGGCCCTACTCAAACCTTTGTCCACCCTTGCATTTCCCATGAGCCGGGTTTCCATGGCAATTGCCATGCCAGGTGACCCAGGGGTGGTGTCCCAGTGAGGGCTGCCATGGGAACAGTGCCCAGCCCTGCCCCTTTCTGTCTGCCTGAGCTGGCCTTTGGCCCTGGCAGTGGCGTTTGCTGCTGGTTCCGCGGGGCCTGAGCAGCCAGCGCGGCACAGGGCAGGTGGCCATGGCACAAGCCCCCAGCAAGGGATCCCCTCTGCCTCTGGGCACTGACACCAGCCCTGAGCAAGGCACTGCCACAGTGGGCTCAGTGCAGTGTCCATGGCCACAGCCCCTTGCAATGGCCCAGGGCAGCTTGGCATGATGATCCAGCCTCACTCCTGGCCCAGGCCAGGCCTGCAGTGCCCTTCCCCACAGCCTGGCTGCACAGAAGCACTTCCAGGGCTCTCTGCAGTTCCCTTGCCCTCACTCTTGCCTCACTCACACACCTCCCAACAGCCCAGCTGGAGCTTTGAGCTGCAAGGAGTTCAAAGCTTGTCTGTCCTTCAGCAGTTGGTCTAATTCTGCCTCCAGCCAACTCTGGATTTGTGTTTATTGCAGAACTTCCTGTGTGTCTGAATCATTCCTTGCATGGTTCTGCCTTGGGGAAGGGGAACCTCCTTGGTGGCACCTTGGGCTTGTCACACACCTGAGGAGATTGTCTGAAACTTTGGAGTTTTAGATTTCTTAAAAAGGTAGAAAACCCCTCTTTTTCTGAGTGCAGGCAGTTCTTTGAGCAAAGCAGTTCCCAGATGAGTGAGGAGAGACAGGATGGGGTTTGGGAGTGTGAAGCAAGGTTTTCCACTCTGGGTCAGACCTCAAGGCCCACTTTCTCTCAGCAGGCCAGACCTCCTGAGGAGAGACCCTGGGTCAATATCAGTCACTGAATGCTGCAATCACCTCTTGTGTAAGAAAAAAGTAATAAAATACACCCTTTAAATAATTAATACAAACTTGCAAATATTCTTTGAAATATTTCTCCATAACTGCAACAGGAAACCTTCCTGCAATCACCTCTTCTCTAAAGAGAAAAATTCTCCCTTGAAAATAGGAATGTGGATTTCTTAGAAGCTCTTTGAAATATTTCTCCATAACACTAGGAAAAAGTCTTCCTAGTGAACTGCACCAGTCCAGAGGGAAATCAAGGAAAAACCATGGTTTGTAAGGAATTGACTGATTCTAATGAGCCCCGTGGTGCATTTGGTGCTGAGCCCTGGAACCTCAGGGCCTGAGAGGAGATTGCACAAACCTTTCCAAGAGTCAAAGTCAGAAGAAAAACCCAAGTGTTCCCTCAGCATTCATAGGTCCCACTGATGTCCATGCCCAACACAGTCTATTCGTGGACTCCTTGGCAGAGGGAATTGGAGGCCAGGATTACAGAAAAACCCTCTCAGACACTCAGTGGCAAAAAAGGTACTTAAATTACCCCTGAGTACCTTGAAACATGAAAAAAACGCTAGGGAGTGCTGTTACTGACTGAGAATCTCAAGGGACTCATTAAGCAGATTATTAGAGGCCATCATTGCACAAAACGGTCAGTCGTGTAAAAAACCCCTTCTTTTACACTCTTTTAGTACCATGAAGCATTAATGAGCCCCACTGAGTGTTGTTACTGACAAGCCTCTCAAGGGACTCATTAAAGCAGAGAATTGGAGGCCAGGATTGCAGAAACCTCTCAGAGACTCCAAGGCAAAAGCCAAACCCAAAGTCCTTGGAAAAACCTGCAGTCCCTGGCAGCATGAAGGAGCCCCCCAGGGCCATTGCTGACCAAGGCTCCTTCCCCAGGGACTCCTTCCAGCACATCCTGGAGGCCACTGGCATGGGAGGGGGATGCGAGGGCAGCACAAGGGGCTGACAGTGCCCAGCCTTGCTGGGGCTGTGCCAGGAGGCCCCAGGGCCTCAGGACAAGGTGTCTCCTCAGTGTCCTTGGTGGCACAGAGGCTGCTGTGGCCCAGGGCACCAAGCTTGGCTTCTCTTTGTCCCCACCTGTCATCACTGCCTGCAGTTCTCTGCTCTGCCTGGGGCCTGGGGACACTTTCTGTGTCGTGTCCCTCAGTGGGACCCATTAAAACTTCCAGAAACTTTGGAGTTGGCTTCTGCCTTGGAGTTCTGGAGAGTTTCTTCAGCTCCCTCTCAGGGACTGATGTTCAGGGCTCAGCACAAAGCCCTGAGAGGGTCATTAAAGTCCTTGTGCTGTGTCTGTGCTAATGAGCTGGGCTGAGCTCATCATCCAGAGGGAGATCCTGGTAACCAAGAAGAGCTTAAAAACACATTTCTTTGGATGAGCAGCTTTTCTGCCAGCCCAGCAGGGCTGGGGCACTGCCTGCAGCCACCCGGGCACAGCACACAGGCACACAGGGCTTCAGCTCAGCCTGGGCTGGCAGCACAGAGCAGAGCTCACTCAGGGCTCACTGCAGGAGAAATCCTCCCAGGCTTGCAAACAGTCACTCTCTGGCTGGGGGAAGAGAAGCTGCAGCTCCTGCAGGGATCTCCTGAAGCTGCCACATCCACAGCTTGGAAGCACCTTCCAGGAGCACTGTGGGAGCTGCTGCAGGGCAGGGATGTGGCCCTAGGGCAGGGCTGGGTTTCCCTGCTGCCCCAGCCCAGGCCCAGCACAAGGCAGCTCCCTGGGGCCAGGCTCTGCTGCAGGGCTGAGCAGCCGGGGCTGCAGCCAGGGGTGCCCAGGGCTGTGGTGCAGAGCAGGGTCCTGCAGCCCAGGGCGCTGTGCTGGCCCAGGGACTCTGCTGCCTGCCAGGGACAGCTCTCAGCCGGCCCGGGGAGCTGCTGCCAGCGCTGGGGAGAAGCTGTGGGGGGAAGGAGCCACCCTGAGAGCAGGGCAGGTTGGCTGCTGCCTGCTGCTTGCTGAGAGGGGTGTGTGGGGCAGGGCCCTCCCAGCTCCACACCAGCTGGGCAAGGCTGCGGAAGGACACTTGCCAAAAGAAGGTAAGCCTGGCATTGCTGTAAAGATCAGGAGCTTTCTGAGAGTGTTTCAATTTCCTGCTTGGAGAAGGATGGGAAAGTTGGGGTGATGACAAAAAGATTTTTGCTTTTTAATACATTTTTCATATATTTGTAGCTCTGTAACTACTATTATATAGTTATAAACTGTAATTCTTATTAATTCTTTTTCAACTACATTACATACTTCTATATACTATAATCCTTAATTAACTGTAGTATCTTTCCTACCCTTTCTCTTAGATATTAGAACAATAAGCTTTAAATACATTCCTGAAATACTGTAAGACTATTATCACAAAGAGGGCCAACGAGAAGAACATTTTGTTTTTTAACTAGGGTGTAAGCAGTCATAAAATAAGTGGGGCAAAGAAGCCCTTGGACAACTTCAATGGGTTGCCCCAGGGTGTGTAACTGGGGAAACTGAATTACTTTTTGGATGTTCCTGTTTAATATCCTAATTTTCAGCCTTAAAAAATTTTGAAATCAAGGGGCCAGGTATTCCCCATCCTCATGGGACACCTGGAAGCTTCCAATAAAGGTCTGGTTTATGCATAACTGTTCTAAAGCTGTTACAAGGTGTTTTTTTTTTTTTCTTTTTTGATTATAGGCAACAGGAGGAATGAAGAAGCAGAACAGGAATTGTAATCACAGAATCACAGAACATTCTGAGTTGAAAGGAACACAAAGGATTATCAAAGTAATGTTTCAACATTTACAGAGACCTCTGCCAGCTGTCTGTGCCCTGCCCTCCCAGGCAAAGCACCACCACATCTGCTCTTGTTTCTGCACTGCCCTGATCCTGTCCTGTCATCTGTTCTCTCAGGGAGGCTCTGGCCTTTGCAGCAGCTGAGTCAGGCACTGCCCTTGGCATTCCTGCCAGGCAGCTGTGGCCATGGCAATGGGGTGTCCAAGCTTCCCTGGGACCTGTGGGCTGTGGGCAAAGCAGTCCATGGGAAGGGGGAATGAGCTGAGCCCCCTCCCTGAGATCCCATCATGGGCACAGCCGGGATCTCCTTGCTGTGTCCTTCCCAGCTCTGAGCTGCCCTCCTGGCTGCAAATCTGTGCCAGAGCCCCTGGGAGTTCCCTGAATGTGCCACGGGGAAGTGCAGAGACGCCAGAGCTGAGGAAATGCTGCTGGGTTTGCCAAGGGAGCCGGGAGTGTCCTTGGCAGAAGGGGTTGCTGAGACCTTGCCCAGAGCCCTTTGGAGAGGGGGAGACATTGAGGGATCCCTGTGCTCTGGGCAGGGTCTGGTTTATCCCAGGGTGGCAGGGGAGTGTGATTGTGCTCTGATTGCAGCCAAAGCTGCAACCCCAGGGCAGTTGGGAACAAGCCCATCCAGCCCCTCATCTTCCCTGAGCCACAGGGAATCCTTCGCCTCTCACATCTCTCAGTGGCAAATTCTGAGTGCAGCAGAAATGCTGGGGATTTCTGACCTCAGAGAAACAGGAATGATGTGGAGGCTGAAAAAACTTCCTAAAACCCACTCCTGCAATCTACTTCCTTTAGACTTAGGTTTGCAGATGCTACCAAGGCTGTCTGCATTAGGAGGTATCCCACTGACAAATCCTGAATATCCAGCCTTGTCCCTCTGCCACATGGCCACAAACCCAGGGCAGCAGGGCAGGGATGGCTCCTGGAGAGCCCCCACTGTTGGGGGTTAGACTTGTTTATCCTTTTCACCTATAGAATTTTTTCCCAAGGGTTGCAAGGCAACTGATTGCCGGGTACTTATGAGTGATCAGGTGAAAAAAAGCCTAGAAGCTGGCACTTGACTACACCCTTGTCTCCGGGAGTTTTCCCCGAGGGGGGGGGGGAGAGAAAGACGGGGGTGGGGGGGGGACAGCTTCACTTTTGTCTGGTCTGTGTCGGGGGCGGACGCGGCTGCCGTGGCTGTGTGGGTTTCTCACTGGCACCGCCGGGATCTGATCCTGGAGAGAGAGCTGCCGTCGTCTGCGCGTGTGCCCAGATCCGGATTCCTCTTTTTGCTGCCCTGCTGGAGCTGCCTCGGCTGGGCATCCTGTCCCACTGCCTCGGCGTTGTTTTGGAGCTGCTGCACCGCGGGCCCGCTGGCCTTCTTGCCAGACGTCTCTGCCTCCAGTGACCACCGACTGAGCTCTGAACTTCATCTGATCCACCAGCCCGGGATTCCCCACTGTTCCAGCTTGGTACTTTTCTTCGGTCCCCCAGAGACCAGACTGCCCCGGGTTTTGTAGGACCAAGCTCCGTCAAGGTCCCTGGTTCTGTTTGTTTTTCGCTATTAATTGCTGTAGTTGTTGTTGTTTGTTTGCCCTGTTATACCTATTAGTAAAGAACTGTTATTCCTATTCCCATATCTCTGCTGAGAGCCGTTTTAATTTTTTCTAAATTATAATAATTTCAGGGAAGGGGATTTGAATTATCCATTCCAAGAGAGGCCTGCCTCTCTTTAGCAGATACCTGTCTTCTTTCAAAACTAAGACAGATTTTGGCGCCCAACGTGGGGCTTGAGGGCATTGAGAGAAAAAAGGGAATAACAGTTCTTAAGTGACCTAATTTCTTGTTCATTCTTGTTCACTGGATATAGAAACCTTGATAGGTAACGCCATGTGGTCTAACTTATCCTGGTTCGGGTGGCATGTGGTTGTGGCTTTTATTTTGCCCATTTGCAAGCCCTTTCCTAAACATGGGCCCTATAACAAAAGCTACTGTGGCTGTTATTCAGTTTGTTTTATGGGCTGATAAGGTGAGGAATTCACTGATTTTTAACTTGCTCTGGACAGCAGCACGTGGATACGTGGCTATCACATACTAAGTGGGTGTATTTGGGGTTACTTTAAGAATGGTACTTTCTGTGAGGAAATGACAGTGAGAGAAGTTTTCCAGACCTTTAGCCAGTTCCTTATGCCTACTCCACCAGCTTTTGAAGAGTTCAAATTTCCTCTAGAAACTAACCAAATGTTGCTGATGATCCTAGCTTATTTAGCTTTCAAAGATAAGGTGAGGTCAATTTGGAGCACTGCACAGACTAGGGATATTGCTGTGGGGCCTGACACTGCCCAGAGGCTAGAGATACTGCTGTAGGGCCTGATACTGCCCCAGAGACTAGAGATACTGCTGTAAGGCCTGATACTGCCCCAGAGGCTAGAGATACTGCCGTAAGGCATGATACTGCCCCAGAGGCTGAGAATGCTGCCATAGAGCCTGATACTGCCCCAGAGACTGGGGATGCTGGCCCACTGCCTGACCCTGCCCCGCAGCCCACCCCAGAAATGAACCACCCCAGTTGGGTGGGGGTTCTAGTGAAAGAGATAATATGTGAGATGAGCCAAGTGCTGAAAGAATACACTTCCCCAGCTGGTGAGAAGCCCTCCCCTGCCCTGAAAAGGGAGAATCCGATAGTGCAGCAGTGGAACCCACAGAGGTTACAACCGTCCAGGTTCCAGCTGAACCACAGGACCAGTCACAACCAGCCTGCAGTTGCCCCTGTAGAAACAAAGAAGTATAAGATGAAATCAGAGCACCCAGGTAATAAGGATAAGAAAGGAGGGCCTCACAGCCCACAGGGGAACCAGAGGTTGAGATTACCATCGAGTCCCCTGACTTATGAAGCCTACGTAATCTGCAAAAGATATTGCACGACGGGACGTGAGCTTATACACTTGGTTACTTCGGGTTTGGGACCTTATAGGTACAGGCGTGCAACTGGATGGTGGTGAGGCAAGGAACTTGGGACCCCTTGACCCAGGACTCAGGGGTGAATCAAGTATTTGTAAGGGAGCAAGGGCCCCTTCCCTCTGGGAGCGACTTCTAATGAGTGTAAGGGAGAGGTTTGTCCACAGAGACAGAATGCAGGAGCACCATCATAGAAGTCAGTGGAAGACCCTTGAGGAAGGGATCCAACAGCTGAGGGAAGTGGCCATATTAGAGGTACTCTTTGGGAGGGTGGACAGCATGACAATGACCCTGACAAAGTCAGGTGCACAGGGCAGATGTTGTGGAACCTGGCAAGTAAGGGCCATCTCAATACACCACCTTCATTGCAATGATCAATCCTGATAGCAACCGAGAGACAGTAGGTTCTGTCGCCAGCAGGCTCAGAAATTATGAGAGCATGGTCAGTGGCCAATGCAGGCTCAGGTCTCTGCTGTGATTAAGGAACTCAGAGAAGAGATGAGTGAGATGAGGGAGGAGATGAGGAGGAACAGTTCCCATGCGGCACCGGTGCGAGTCACAGGCCCCAGAGCCAGAGCCCAACGCCCTCCAGCTAGAGAGAGAGGGTACACCCCAAGGGCTGACCTGTGGTTTTTCTTGCGTGACCATGGGGAAGACATGGGAAGGTGGGATGGAAAACCCACTTCTGCCCTGCAGCACGGGTGCGTGAGCTCAAAGGAGAGAAACACTAACCGAGGGGGTCCCACTAAAATGAAAGTAGCCTCAACCTCCCAGGACCGAGCCACCAGGTATTATAGAAGTGAAGATGATATGTCAGATCCCCTTGAGGAGCCTCTACAATGTATGCCCAGGAAGGGAATAATAACCAGTGCTAGAGGGCCTGCCTCTAGCCAGGAAGAGGCACGGGAAAACCGAGTCTTTTGGACTGTGTGGATTCGATGGCCTGGCACATCAGAGCCACAGAAATATGAAGCTTTGGTAGATACTGGTGCGCAGTGTACCCTGATGCATCGGGACATGTGGGGGCAGAACCCATTTCCATTGCTGGAGTGACAGGGGGATCACAGCAACTGACTCTGGTGGAAGCCGAGGTGAGCCTGACCAGGAAGGAGTGGCAGAAACATCTGATTGCAACCGGCCCAAAGGCCCCGTGTATCCTGGGCATTGACTTCCTCCGGAATGGGTATTACAAAGACCCTAAGGGACTCAGATGGGCTTTTGGAATAGCTGCTGTGGAGGCAGAGGGCATCAAGAAATTGAACACCTTGCCTGGACTGTCAGAGAACCCATCTGCAGTAGGACACCTGAAGGTAGAAGAACAACGAGTACCAGTTGCCACCTCGACGGTGCACCGCCGGCAGTATCGGACCAATCGAGATGCCGTGATCCCCATCCACAAGATGATCCGGGAGCTGGAGAGCCAAGGGGTGGTCAGCAAAACCCACTCACCCTTCAACAGCCCCATCTGGCCTGTGCGCAAGTCTGATGGAGAATGGAGACTGACTGTGGACTATCGTGCATTGAATGAAGTGACACCACCGCTGAGCGCTGCTGTGCCGGACATGCTGGAACTCCAGTACGAGCTGGAGTCCAAGGCAGCGAAGTGGTAGCCACTATTGACATTGCTAATGCATTTTTCTCCATTCCTCTGGCTGCAGAGTGCAGGCCTCAGTTTGCGTTCACATGGAGGGGCGTGCAGTACACCTGGAACCGACTGCCCCAGGGGTGGAAGCACAGTCCCACCATCTGCCATGGACTGATCCAGGCTGCACTGGAAAAGGGAGAGGCTCCAGAACATCTGCAGTATATTGATGACATCATTGTGTGGGGGAACACGCAATGGAAGTGTTTGAGAAAGGGGAGAAGATCATCCAGATTCTCCTGGAAGCCGGCTTTGCCATCAAGAAGAGCAAGGTCAAGGGACCTGCCCAAGAGATCCAGTTCTTAGGGGTAAAGTGGCAAGATGGTCGTCGCCAGATACCCACAGAGGTAATCAACAAGATCACCGCATGTCTCCACCAACCAGCAAGAAGGAAACACAAG
>JAJEOU010001484.1:4467057-4545684 GCA_021534815.1 Acrocephalus arundinaceus | reverse complement strand
GGGGGCTGCACTGGGATAGACTCCTGGAATGGGGGGGGCGGCACCGGGAGGGCTCCCGGCGGGGAGAGCCCCGGGGACACGGGGAGAATCTCCGCATGGAGGGTGCGGAGCAGTCCCGGGGACACGGGGAGAATCTCCGCATGGAGGGTGCGGAGCAGTCCCGGGACACGGGGAGAATCTCCGCATGGAGGGTGCGGAGCAGTCCCGGGGACACGGGGAGAATCTCCGCATTGGAGGATGCGGAGCAGTCCCGGGACACGGGCAGGGCCGCGGCCGGCGGTGCCCCGGTGGGTCCGTGAGCCCGGCGCTGTCGCAGCGTGTCGCAGGTGCCGGTGGCCGAGGGCAAGAGCGTGCAGCAGACCGTGGAGCTGCTGGCGCGGCGGCTGGAGGCGCTGGGCGCGGACAAGCAGGGGACATTCGGCGTGGACTGCGAGACCTATCACACCGCGGCCGCCCTCGGCACACAGGGTCAGCAGGGCCGGGGGCAACGGGCCAGCCCTTCTCCAGCTCTTCTTTCCTTCCTGTCCTTTTCCTCCTTTTGCTTTTCTCTCCCCTTCTCCTTCCCCACTTTACCTGGAGGTGTTGAGGCACCTGGATCTGATTTAGGAGTTACAGTGACAGTGCTGGATTTACAAGTGTGGTTGGGGTTACAGTGGGCTGAGGGTTGGACTGGCTGATCTTGAAGGTCTTTTCCACTTTTATTAGTCTGTGATTCCACAATTCCTTCTTCCCTTTCCCTTTTTCCTTTTCTTCTTTTCCTCTTTCCTTTCCCCTCTTCCCTTCCTTTTTTCCTTTCCCTTTCCTTTTCCCTTCTCCCTCCTCCCCCTGGATCCCCACATCCCTTCCAGGCACTGCTGTGATGTTCACCACGGTGGCACTGAGCCCACACAGCCCCAGCTCTCCTCAGCTCCAGAGCAGCTTTTTCCTGCTTTTCTGGCAGCTGGAACTTGGAGGAGAGGCCGAGCCCTGGCTCCCTCCATGCCTGTAGGCAGTGGGTGGGCGGTGGGTGCTCCTGGGGTTCTCCTTTCACCTCACCCCAAGCCATGCTGGAATTTTCTCCTGGGGCTGCTGAGGATTTCTTTTTCCCCGTAAATCTCCAGAAGGAAACCCTGATAATAAACATGTGAGGATCTGGAATTAAAGCAAGGAGGACAGGGGCAGGAAGAGGAGCTGCTCTGAGGCAGGAATGTTGGGGTGCTCCTGGGGTTCTCCTTTCACCTCACCCCGAGCCACATTGGTGTTTTCTCCTGGGGATGCCGAGGATTTCTTTTTCCCCATAAATCTCCAGAAGGAAACACAAGCTCTTCCCTGATAATAAACGTGTGAGGATCCAGAATTAAAACAAGGACAGAGGCAGGAAGAGGAGCCGCTCTGAGGCAGGAATGTTGGGTTTTCCAGCCCTCCTCCCTCGCTGTCGTTCCAGGGCAGACAGGGAAGCTGATGTACGTCATGCACAACTCCGAGTACCCCCTGAGCTGCTTCGCCTCTTCGAGAACGGGCCCTGCCTCGTGGCTGATGCCAACTTTGACACCCTCATGGTGAAGCTCAAGGGCTTCTTCCAGAACGCCAAGGCCAACAAGATCGAGAGCCGCGGCACCCGCTACCAGTACTGCGACTTCCTGGTGAAACTGGGCACAGTCACCATGGGCCCCAGCGCCAGGGGCATTTCTGTGGAGGTGAGAGCCCTCTGGGAAGGGTGGGGAATGCATGGAGAGGCAGGGAAATTCTGTGGAAGAAGCTGGAGAAGGGAAGTTTAGGGGTGATCTAACTGAGGGTGATCCTGATCACCTGATCTAAATAGGGAAGATGGAGAGAGATTATTTATTTACAAGGCCTGGAGTGCCAGGGGAAAATGGGAATGGCTTCACAACTGCAGAGGGCAGGGATAGATGGGATATTGGGAAGAAATTCTTCCCTGTGAGGGTGGGAAGGCCTGGAATGGATTTCCCAGGGAAGCTGTGGCTGCCCCTGGATCCTGGAAGTGTCTGAGGCCAGGTTGGAGCAGCCTGGGACAGTGGAAGGTGTCCCTGCCCTGGATGAGCTTTTAGGTCCTTTCCCCAAACCATTCCATGATTCTGTAATTCTGTAATTCCTGTCGTGTGTCCCAGTTGTGTTGCTGGTGCAGCAGGCAGGTTTGGGTCTCCTCTCCCGAGGTTTGATCCAGGGCTGTCCCTGCAGTGGGAATCCCTGCAGGAATGCCATCCAGATAAAAAGCTGATTAAATTCCAGCTGCACAACACGAGCACCATCCCTGAGGTTAAGCAGCAAAGGGGATAAAACAACCTCTCCAATGCTAATTCCATGCTGATTTGGGGCTTGCTGTCCTTCCCTTTGCATTTTACCTTCCCTTCCCTTTGGAAAGGGTCTCTTGCATTTCCAGCATGTCCTGTCTTATTTACATTTATCCATCCTTATTAGATACAGAATATTTTGGGGTGTTTCCATGAAAAGCCTTCCCTGCAGGGAGGCTCCAGGGTTGTGTTGCCAGGTGGAATTCTGCCCCTGCTGTCACCTCTGGGGGGTCTGGGATGTGTTTCCAGGTGGAATAGTGTCCTGCCACCAGCTCCAGGGCTCTGAGGTGTGTTTCCAGGTGGAATTCTACCCCTGCCAGCAGCTCCAGGGTGTCTGGGGTATATTCCCAGGTGGAATTCTGCCCTGCTGTCACCTCCAGGGTGTCTAGGGTGTATTCCCAGGTGGAATAGTGCCCCTGCCAGCAGCTCCAGGGTGTCTGGGTATATTCCCAGGTGGAATTCTGCCCCTGCTGTCACCTCCAGGGGATCTGGGCTGTGTTCCAAGGTGGAATACTGTTCTTCCTGCCAGCTCCAGGGTGTCTGGGGTATATTCCCAGTGGAATTCTGCCCCTGCCACCAGTTCAAGGCTGTTCCCATGATGGAATAGTGCCCCTGCTGCCAGCCCCAGGGCTGTTCCCAGGTGGAATAGTGCCCAGCTCCAGGGCTCTGAAGTGTATTCCCAGGTGGAATACTGTCCTTCCTGGCAGCTCCAGGGCTCTGGGATGTGTTCCCAGGTGGAATTCTGCCCCTGCCACCAGTTCCAAGGCTGTTCCCATGATGGAATAGTGACTCTGCTGCCAGCTCCAGGGATGTTTCCTAGGTGGAATCGTGCCCAGCTCCAGAGCTGTGGGCTGTGTTCCCAGGTGGAATAGAGCCCAGCTCCAGGGTGTCTGGGGTGTGTTCCCAGGTGGAATAGTGTCCCTGCCTCCAGCTCCAGGGTGTCTGGGGTGTGTTCCCAGGTGGAATTCTGCCCCTATCAGCAGCTCCAGGGTGTCTGGGGTGTGTTCCCATGTAGAATAGTGCCCCTGTCACTGGCTCCAGGGCTGTTTCCCAGGTGGAATTGTGCCCCTGCTGTCACCTCCAGGGGATCTGGGCTGTGTTCCCAGGTGGAATACTGTTCTTCCTGCCAGTTCCAAGGCTCTAGGGTATGTTCCAGGTGAAATACTGATCTGCCACCAGCTCCAGGGCTCTGGGGTGTATTCCCAGGTGGAATTCTGCATCTATCAGCAGCTCCAGGGCTCTGGGCTGTGTTCCCAGGTGGAATAGTGTCCCTGCCTCCAGCTCCAGGGTGTCTGGGGTGTATTCCCAGGTAGAATTCTGCCCCTACCGGCAGTTCCAGAGCTGTGGGCTGTGTTCCCAGGTGGAATAGTGTCCCTGTCACTGGCTCCAGGGCTCTGGGGTGTGTTCCCAGGTGGAATACTGATCTGCCACCAGCGCCAGGGCTGTGTTCCCAGGTGGAATTCTGCCCCTATCTGCACCTCCAGGGCTGTGGGCTGTGTTCCCAGGTGGAGTAGTGCCTCTGTCACTGGCTCCAGGGCTGTTTCCCAGAGGGAATTCTGCCCCTGCTGTCACCTCCAGGGCTCTGGGATATGTTCCAGGTGGAATTCTGCCACTGTCGCAGCTCCAGGGCTCTGGGCTGTGTTCCCAGGTGGAATAGTGTCCCTGCCTCCAGCTCCAGGGTGTCTGGGGTGTATTCCCAGGTGGAATTCTGCCCCTATCGGCAGCTCCAGAGCTGTGGGCTGTGTTCCCCGGTGGAATTCTGCCCCTACCGGCAGCTCCAGAGCTGTGGGCTGTGTTCCCAGGTGGAATACTGCCCCTATCGGCAGCTCCAGGGCTCTGGGCTGTGTTCCCCGGTGGAATTCTGCCCCTACCGGCAGCTCCAGGGCTCTGGGGTGTGTTCCCAGGTGGAATACTGCCCCTGTGTGATCGCCAACGACTGCTGGAACCTGCTGATGGAGTTCATGCAGAGCTTCATGGGCAGCCACACGCCCGGGATCCCGTCGGTGTTCGGCTCCAAGCACGACAGCGCTACAGCCCGGGGACACCATGGTGCAGTACATGGAGCTCTTCAACAAGATCCGCAAGCAGCAGCAGGTGCCCGTGGCTGGCATCAGGTGAAGAGAATCCCTGGAGCTCCTGGACTGTGTCCTGTCTGCTTGGCTGGATCAGGAAAATCCAAAATGTGGCATGTGAGGCAGCCCAGGGTTTTTTCGTTCTTGATTTTTGCCATGTTGAAGTTTCCCGGTGCTGTCTGTAATTCTGGGCGTCCTCCAGGGTTTGGGATTATGGATCCATGGTTCTGTGGTTCTTTGGAGAGTGTTTCTTGCAGGGAATTGCTGTTTATGCACACAGGGAAAGAGGAAATTCCAGCCAAAAGCAAAGGCAAAACTTCTGAGACTGCAAACAGCTACAGGAGAAATCTCTTAAATTTATATTTTTTATATACATTGGTGTTTTGTTGTATTTCATCCCAATAAACCCTGGATTTTGGGAGGAGGAGGAGGAGTCACTGCACAGTGAGGGTTGAGCTGGTTTGTGTTGTTTATTTAGAGTCTTCCCTTGGATTTGCTTCAAGAGCTTTATGCCCCCAAAGCAAACATTTCCCTGGGAAAAAAAAGCCAGGAATTCTTGCAATTTCCAGTTCCTGACACGTTCTTACCTTGCCTTCATCCTCTGTAGCTGATGGGAATGTCAAAATCCGCTGCCTCTCAATGAAGGCTCTGGATAAATTAAAAAATAAAATAAATAAGCCTGGCAGGAGCTTTGTCAGGCACTGAGAGGATTCCAGCTGCTTTATCCCATTGTTTTTAAGGTAGGTAATAAATATCCTCTCCTGCACACCATTTGAGGAATTCTGATGGCTTCAGATTCAATGGAATAGGAAGGATTTGGGCAATTAGAACCAAAATTCATTGTAAGACAATGATATCACTTCAATATATTTTTTCCTTCATATTCCTGGGAAGGCACCAGCATTCCAGAAAAAATATTGTTGGTTCCTTGCCCATACAAGTCTGAAGAGCAAAGGAAACAGAAATAATTTGTCTTAAACAGTTTTTTTTTTCCTGAAGCCAAAAGGAAAAAAACAGCTGATTTGTGGCTTGATTTTCTGGCTGAGAATTGGGGTTTTTTAAAATATAATTCTCTGATTATTGTTTATACCTGGAAACCTAATTAACTGTTAGAGTGCTCAGTGCTTTTAGTTGTGAGCATTTAATAAATTTAATCAGCACAGGGCCCAGAAAGAAGAGGTTCATGAGCCATAAGAAGTGGCACAATGTCCCCTAAGTGTGGTAGAAATTCCAGCATGCTGAATATACTGATTTTTTTGCAGCTCTTAGCCCCGAGTTCATGACTTGTGTGGGACTGTTCAGTGGTGAAAATTCACTGAACAGTCCAGTTCCACCTAGTTAAACTGGGAAAACTTAGGGGAACAAATTAGGATTTGTAGGGATGGTTTATCCCTGTCCTGTTTCCCATTACAAGCTTTAAGGTAAAAAAAAAAAACCTCTTAATGAGCAGATTAGTCATGGTGAATGTTGGTAATGCTTTGTTAATTCCCCAGGCTGCTCCGTAACCGGAGATGTCAAAACTCTGCTCATGTGCCTAAAAACATGGAAGTGTGTGCTGGAATCCCTGGGGATTCCTGGGGTTTTATTAATACATTGTGCTGTTCCTGGAGTTCCAAAAAAGCAGCCCTGGAGCCACGTTCTGCCTTTAATTAACCCCTTGACGTCAGTGGGTTTCCAGAGACGTGAGGATGAGGAGGATTTAGTCCTTTATGTCCCAGCAAAGCCCGTCACTGCATTCTGGGAATGAGGGAATCAGCTGCCCCAAATGGCTCTGTGGCTTTTCACTCCCTCGATGGCCAAAAATATTCTTTTCCTTTGAAAAAATCCTCATTTTGCCTGTCAAATCACAGTTTGGAAGGTTGGTTGTGTTCTTAGAGGTAGAGGTGGCCATGCTGAGGTCCTGCTTCATTGTGGATCCTTTTTTTTCTGCTTCTGCACCTCTCAAATCTTTGTCAGTGTTGTTTCATTCCCTAAATTGAAGCCTGACCAAAAGAGAGCAGGGATTTTGGGAATAGAGCCCTCACCCTTGCATGGTTTATTATTTATTTTTATTTATTTATACAGGTGATGTTATCAGGGTCATGAGTGCTTCAGTGGCAGAGCCAGTCCCAAGTCTTGCTGCCACTCCAGGGGATTTTTAGGGATTTTATTCTGTTCTTGTGCTGTGGCATTTTTTTAATCTCACACAGAGAGTGAGGTTTGTTACTCTCCAAATTTAGTTCTTGGACATTGCAGGCTCATTGCAGCTGTGCCAGTGTGGATTTCTGTGCAGGTACAGGGTCAAAATGGGCCAGGCCCTGGTGCCACCATCACCTCGGGGTCCCTGTCACCTCAGGGGCCATGTGGGGTGTGACCCCCATTATTTCAGAGCCCTCACCTCAGGTTCTTCATCACCTCATGGTCCCCACAGCCCCCCTTGGACCCTTCCCATCAGGTCCCTTCCCATCCCTTCCCCCTCAGGGACCATTTGGGATGTCACCTCATGACCTGAGGGTCTTCATCATCTCAGAGCCCTCATAACCACCCCATCACCTCACAGCCCCCATAGCCCTCTCCATGGTCTCCCCACCACCTGAGAGACCCTGAGGGGTTCCCCTCAGGGTCTTCATCACCTCAGAATCTCCTTGGTCCCCCCATCACCTCAGAGACTCTTTGGGATGTCCCCTCATCACCTGAGGGTCTTCATCACCTCAGAGCCTCCATAACCACCCCATCACCTCACAGCCCTCATGGTCTCCCCACCTCCTTGAGGGACCCTTTGGGTCTCCCCCTCATGGTCTTCATCACCTCAGAACCTCCTTGGCCCCTTCCATCACCTCAGGCACTGTTTGGGGTGCCTCCTCATCACCTCAGGGTCTCCCATAGCCCCCCCATCACCTCAGGGACCCTTTGGGGTGCCCCCCCATCACCTCAGGGACCCTTTAAGGTGTCCCCCCAATCCCCTCAGGGTGTTCATCACCTCAGAACTCCCTTGGCACGCCCCTCACCTCAGGGTCCCCCTGGGGTACCCCCTCATCGCCTCAGGATCTCCATCTCAAGGTATCAATCACCTCAAAGCCCTCACAGCCTCCCCCTTGTGCCCCCTATCACCTCCGGGACCCCCATAGGGTACGCCCCCCCATCACCTCAGCACCCCCATCACCTCAGGGCCCCCGTGGGGCACCTCCCACCCCACGCCACCCCGTCGGGGGCCCCCGCGCCGCCCCTTTAAGAGCCTCTTTGTCTCCGAGACACCCTTATTTACCCTCCCGTGCCTCAACCGAACTTCGGCCCCGCGATTCACAAAGCCCGGTACGTCACGGGCGGGGGCGGGACTCGAACCCGCGCCGGCCCGCCCCCCCCGGAGCCCATTGAACAGCGCCGCCTGCCGGCTGCGCAGACTCCGTACGCCCCGACTGCGCTCTGCCCGCCGCGGCGTACGCTACGCCAGCGGGGTGCGTACGGTACGCAAACAGCGTAAATACCCGCGGTCTTAGCCTGTGTGCCGCGCTGCGCAATTGGCGTAAGCGACGGGGAAGGAGGCGGGTGTTGGTGTTGAATGACGCGCACTCCAGCCAATGGAAAGGCGGGGCGGGGCGCGGCGGCCAATGGGCGGGGAGGGGGCGTGTCCGGCCGGGGCGTCTCGCGCTGGGTGACAGCTCGCGCGTGCTGGTGATGGCGGTAAATAAAGGGGACGGGGGGCGAAGGGGGGGGGACACACGGGACGCGACCCCTCCTGAGGACAGAGAGGGAGAGAGGGGTGGGGGGATATGGGGGCTGAGGAGGAGGAGGAGAGGAGGGGTCTTTGGTGCCCCCCCTCCCTCAAAGGGATTCCCCCCCCCTTCCGTGGTGCGGTTGTGGAGCTGAGGCGGACCCGGTTCCCCCCCGCCCCATCCATTACGGGGGTCGCCGCCTTTGTGTGCGGGCGGGACCCCCGCGCCGGGCTCGGCGGCTCCGCAACTTTCCCTTTGTTGAGGGAACATCCTCCCCTCTCCACATTCCCCCCTCATCCTCGGGATCGGCTCCCACCTCCCCAGACTCCCCTTCTTTATCCTCCCCAAGCCCCCCTTCCTAAAATCCCCCAAACCCCCTTCCACCTCCTCCTATCTCCCCTTCCCGGTACCCTCTCCCCACACTCTCCCCCCTCCCCGGCACCGTGAGGGGTTGCTTGGGGTCGTGGCTTTGCTGGGAAGGGGGAAAAAATCCCTTTATAAACTCCTCTTAAACCTCCGTGCTGAGCGTGGTGGAGCGGGGAGAGGGCACGGGGAAAATCGGTGCGGGTTTGTGTTTATTTAGAAAAAAAAACAACCCCAAAAAGCCTTGCGTTTGTGTCCCCAAGAGAGGGAAAGAGCTGAACTTGATCCGGAGAGGGCTTGGGGTCAGCTCCAGGCAGCAAAACTGCTCCAAAATCCTCCTTTTTAAACCTCCAAAGGGGTCCCTCTCTGCCAAGAGGGCTCCCGGATCCACGGGAGTCACGGATCAGGGATAACCGAGCCCCTACAAAGGGGAATCGAGCGCTGGAAAAGCTGCTAATTTTAGGGAAAAGCGCCCGGTAATCGCTTTACATAGGGAACGAGCCTGATCCCTGTGTCAAAACAGCTCCAGGTGGGGAAAGCATCCCGTAATCCCGAAATATTGGAGCTGGGAGAGTGGGAAGTTGTCTTTACTTTTGCGGAGTTCTTTGCTGTAGTTTTTAGTCAGGGAGAGATGCCTGGAGTCGCCGGGCTCGTGTGGTGTGAAACGATGCAAAAATTTGGTCCTTCCACGCTTCGCTGCCTCGGGGAGATGCTTGTGGAGCCCTGGGAAAGAGGTGGTGATTCCAGGGGAAACTGATGGATTTCAGAGGGAATTTTTCCTGGAGTAATCAGTCGTTCTTGTGAGGAAGAAAGGCAGAAACCAGCAGGTTAAAAAAGGGATGGTTTGGGGGGGCAGGAAGCAAAAATAAGGAGTTGGGGAAGGGAGCTGAGAGCTGAGCTGCTGCTGGAGCTGAGGAAATGTGGCTGGGATGTGGGAGTGAGGATGGGAAAAAGAGCTGGAGGATGAGAGGGGATAAACTAGTGGAATTGTGAATTAAAAACTCTGTGTGGATGTGAGCAGTGTGGATTAAACTCGGATTAAATGAGTGTTGCTGTAAAGTGTTGGGAGCTGCCCCGTGTGGAATTTTCACTGAAATTTGGCTGCTCTGCCTTGGGCAAGCTGCCCTTGAGGAGCTCCTGTGGTTTATCCAGGGTCAGAGAGGTTGGGTGATGTTTAAAAACCCAAAAAGGGGAAGGCAACAAAAGGGTTTGGGGTTTTATTTGGTGTTTTTAATTGCCTTGAGAATGGGCTGGGTGCAAATATTTGGGAGTGATGTGCCAAGCGTGAGCAGCATTTGATGTCTGTGAGCTTTCAGCAAACCATAAATGTGCATTTATTCCTCCCCTGATCATTCTCCCAATGAATACGAGCTGACTCCAAGTGGAAAAGGGTGTTTTGAAGTTGGCAGATTTTTTCCAGCGTGAAATAATTCTGGGGTTTTTTGTGCAAGTTTGGGTTTGTTACAAGAGAATTTTGCTGGTTCAGGAGCAAGGCTTGGACAATAGTCACACATGCAACGGGTTAGGGGCTAGAAAAGAGCCAAAAAACCCAAACTGAGGATTTGTTTGGCTGTTGTGCGTCCAAGGATTGTTAGGGAGGAATCTCTTGCTGCAATTCCTGCTGAGATTCCGGCTCCGTGTGGTCCAAGCCTTGTGAGGATGGAGAAATTTGGGATCAGCCTCGTGTGCTGGGGCTGGAGGCAGCGTTTGGGATGGGAAGGGAATGGTGACAATTGCTCAGTGGCGACAGAAAAAGGCACATTCAGGTTCTGGGTGTCTTTTCTTTTTTTTCTAGAGGATTTCTTGTGGCTGCTGCAGCTCTGCCCACATCACACGCTGCAGGTTGTTTTCCTCAATGCTTAAAACACACTCACTTGTTAATTATTATTTTTAAACAGGCCTGTGTTGTCTCAGCACCTCCAAACACATGACAAGAAGCACTTTCTCAGCACCAAAAGTGGTTTACTCAGGATAAAGGACTGAAAATGTCTTTTAGATCCTATTTTTCTTGGCCTTTTTTCCCCCTCTGCTCACTGTTTTTATACTGAAATGTCACAGGGCTTCTGCTGGGACTCATAAAGTGAAATTTAGTGTTTTCTCAGCCCTAAGAAGATGTTAATGGATTGATTTAGAACAGTTATCAAATGGAAATTGTTCAAAATACTAGAAAATTCAGCTGTTGGTCTGTAAGTGTGGATTCCTTCCTGAGTGTTTTTAGCTTTGGGGAAGTGTGAAAGGTTGTCTGAAGTTGACCCCAGCTCTGAGGCAAAACAAAACTGAGGAGTTTGGTTTAAAAATGCTGTAAATAAACAGAAATAATAAATGAGTTGTCTGACAACTTTGCCTGTAACTGGGAGCAGGTTGAGGTCAGGAGGAATGGGAAGATGGGGTTGTTCCAAAGATTCCCCCCCTCTAATCCTTTATTTTGTTCAGGAATCCTCTCCGGTGAGAAAGAGACGTTTTCTCACTTTGTTTAAACAACCTTTGTGGTTTTCAGCTTGAATATTTCATCAAGGGTTAGGTTTGTTGCTGGGCTGTTTATTTTTTTTCCCCTTTGGGGAATGAAACCTTGGGAGGTGTTTTTATCTCAGCAGCCTGATAAAATCATTCACATAAATCCTTCACCTTTCCCAAACCCCTTTGCTTTTCCCAAAACCTTTCACCTTTCCCAAACCCTTCACCCCAGGCTCTTGTCTAGAAAAAAAACCCCCTTGAATTCCAGTGAAAGAAAGAGGATCCTCATTAGTGTGAAACCCTTAATGAGTCTTTGCTCCTAAGGGTGCTGAGCAAATCCAAAGAGTTGAACAGAAATTATTTAGAAATCCCATTCAGGGCTGAGGTTGTGGGTTGATGTTTTCCCTGTGTGCTCATAAATGATCTTCACTTTGGGTTTTTTGGGAGATTTTAGCTCGAAGATGAACCAGGTGAGGCTTTTGTGGCTCAGGGAATTCCAGCACAGAGCAGCCAGAGCACCCCATGAAAACAAAACAAATTAAAAGGGAGAGCAGCTAAAACTGGAGGTGAGATTCTGCCCTTTGCCAATGTCTTTGGGATGGAATTTTAGGTGAATTAAAGCTGATTATTTCTTCATTTGCTGTAATTGATATCCTGAGGAAAATTCAGATTAAACCCCACTGTTCTGCTGGGTGTGAAAGGAAAAAAAATCCCCTTTTTGCACAGCGTTAAGGCGTGTCTGTAGTAGGCAGAAAAGAACACAAGGCTGCAAAGTTTGTAATTTTTTTTTTCCTAATTGTTGTTAATGAGCTTTTAGCTTGCAAGATGCTAATGAGGAGCACGTGAGCTTTTACACCTCCAGTTGGTGACAGATCAGCTGAAAATCCCTCAGAAAACAGCAAATTGTTGGGACACACCTTGAGATTTTTGAAAAGAACCCTGGCTAGGTGAGTTCCTTTAATTAGCTAATTATGCTGTAATTCACCGAGAAGTCTGGCTTTGCTGAGGAAGTAAAAAAAAAAAAAAATTTGAAAACCAGGAGCTTTTTCTTGTTCCTCCCCACGGTGCTCACACTTTTTATCATCTCTCTGCTTGGCTCTGTAATTCAGCTCTCAGCTGCTTTTCCAAATGGAGACGGAGAGCTGGAATCCGGGGATGTGACAGCTCCAAGTTCCTCTGAAATGTGTCAGTCGTAACAAATGGACTATTTAAAACCAGATTCTGACTGAGGAGGTGATTTTGCAGTGGTTTTGGGGGAGTTTGCTGATGGAAAAGCCAAAGGAAAAAAGCACATCCTCAGGCATGGGAATCCCCCCCACCCAGAATCATTAAATAACTTGGATTTTAAAGGAAATAATTCTTAGGAATCATTAAATAACTTGGATTTTAAAGGAAATAATTGTTAGGAATCATTAAATAACTTGGATTTTAAAGGAAATAATTGGGGGGTGGCATAGACCACAAAAACTTTCAACCTCTCACTGTGTGCATTTAAAAAAAAAAACCCAACCTGTTTTTTGTTTTTTCCCCCTCTCTGGGTGCAGCCAGGGATGGGGTTGGTTATTTTTTTTTACAAAAGACTGGAATTGTTAAATAACTTGGATTTTAAAGGAAATAATTGTTTAGGGGATGGCGTAAACCATAAAAACTTTCAATCTTTCACCATGTGCACTTAAAAAAAAAAAAACCCAACCTGTTTTTTGTTTTTTCCCCCTCTCTGGATGCAGCAGGGATGGGGTTGGTTATTTTTTTTTACAAAAGACCAGAATCATTAAATAACTTGGATTTTAAAGGAAATAATTGTTTGGGGGGTGGTGTAGACAACAAAAACTTTCAACCTCTCACTGTATGCACTTAAAAACCCAACCTGTTTTTTGTTTTTTCCCCTTCTCTGGGTGCAGCCAGGGATGGGGCTGGTGGGGTTTGGGTTTGTTTTGTTTTGTTTGGGGGTTTTTTGTGGGTTTTTTTTTGTTTGTTTTTGGGGTTTTTTTGTTTTGTTTGTTGTTGTTGTTGTGGGGTTTTTTGCTTTTTTGGCGTTTTTTTTGTTTTGGGGTTTTTTTTTGTTGTGGGGGTTTTTGTTGGGTTTTTTTGGGGTTTTTTTTGGTTTTTTGTTGTTGTTGTGGGGTTTTTTGCTTTTTTTTGGGATTTTTATGGTTTTTTTTGGTTTGTTTTTTTTCAAAAGACCAATTCACTGCAGCAAATCTTTAGTGCATTTCTCCCCTTTTGGGGCAAAGCGTGGAAGATCAAGCCAAGAGTTATGGGCCACAGCTGTGGCCTTGCATTGAGATGTTCTATAGGGGATCAGCTGAGCTGATTAAGGCACGGTGAGCACAACTCCCATCCCTTATTCCCCATGAAAGACAAATCCATCCCCTCCATGGAGCAGCGCTGCCTTGGGATCACATTTTCCCACTCGCTTTCAGTGGGCGGCTTTAGATTTGATGAAGAAATACTGTCCTGTTAATTGCATTCTGCCCTTCTCTCCCAGGCTTTGAAAAGCCTCCGAAGACAATTGGAGTTGAAATCAGAGCAATGTGGAAGGAGCTGGGCAGGCTGGGGTGAGGAGGAAATCCTAAAAGTGTCCTCAGAGGAGCACTCGGTGCTGCCTTGAGGGCTTTGTTCCCTTTTTGGGTTTTTTGTGGTGTTTTGGGTTTTTTGGTGGTTCTTTTTTTTAATTTTTTATTTTTATTTTCCTGACAGTGATCGGTGTCTGTGAGCCTCCATTCCAGAAATTCCTGACAAAATTGGAAACCTTTTTTTTTTAATATTTTGTGATTTTTTTTTGGTATTGAATCCCAGAATCCCAGGATGGTTTGGATTGGAACAGACCTTAAAGATCACCCAGTGCCACCCCTGCCACGGGCAGGGACACGTTCCACCATCCCAGGTTGCTCCAAACCCCATCCAAACTGGCCTTGGACACTTCCAGGGATCCAGGGGCAGCCACAACTCCCTGTGCCAAGATTTTTTCCCTAATATCCAATCTAAACCCACTCCCTAACAGTTTAAATCCGTCCCCCCTCGTGCTGTCACTCCATGCTCTTGTAAATCTTTCCTTTGGATGTGCTGGAACCATTCCAGCTCTTGCCTGGTGCTGGAATTGACTTTATCCAGGAATTTCAGCTGGTTTAGAACTCCACCTTGTGCTGCAGGTTAAATAACAAGCGTTGTGTGAATGAAGAAAATGTTGTTTTGGCTGACTCCTATCTCGAACATTATTATTATATTTTTATTAATCAATTCTCTATTGGGGTCCCCCAAATAATTTCTTCATGCACTGAACTTCAGCAATTAAAATTGGGCATGGAAACCTCCCTCCCTCCTCAGATGTAACTCATGGAATGAGGGGTTTGTGGGTTTTATTGATGATTTTTTTTTTCATTTGTAGTCACTGTGGGGATTTATCAGGGTTCTGGATGGAGAGAGGGGTGTAAGGATTGAGTTACACAAATCAGGGATATATTTTAATACGTTTGGATATATATTTGTGTGTGTTGGTAGAACTGAACAGCACAGTCTGATTTTGGATGTTTAAGAGCTTTTCAAGTCATTATCAGTGAGAAATTAAATAATTCAGACATTGTGGCTGGCTCAAAGGGCTGCCTTAAGATGAATTAATTGAAATTTGGGCTGTGTTCTTTAAAAACCATTTGATTTGGGACGAGGGGGTCTCAATCCTGGATTTCAGCATGCAGTGACCTCCCAGGGCAGTTACAGGTGGGGTTATTTTTATATTTATAATTCCTCTCACTGGCTGCTTCTGGTGGCATTGCTGGTGTTGTATTTGGAATATTTATATTTCATTTAAGAGCAAACCGTGTTGAAATGTCTGCTGGTTGCTGGATAGAAGTCAGGATTTGGAATTCCATGATTTTTGTGGATCTTTTCCAGCTCAGGATATTCTGTGAGCTTTTTGTGGCCTCTGCAGCTGAAGAAAAATAATGGCAATATCATGTGGGAAGAGGAGGTTGATCTGTGAGGAGAACAAAGTGGGGGTTATGTCCTTTAAAACCACACAAGCACAAAAACCGTGTTTTAATTTTAAGGACAGTCATTCCAGATTTAGAATGGCATTAATTATGCTGAAAAAAATCCATGTAAAACTCTGCTATTCTTAAAAAAAACCCTGGAATCAGCTGTTTATTCCCTGGAGTTGTGAGAAAGAGCCCTGAGCTTGGGTTTAATGATGTTTAATCATTCTTTCAAAAACACAAAGGAGGCACTAAAAGCTGTTCAGCTGAGCTAGAAAGAACTAATAGCTATAACTCAGATTCAAAAGTGATTTAGTTCCAGAGGTAAATCCATAATCCGACCAGTCAGGAGTTAATCTGTCATCAGACTAAGACTAGAAGCAAATCTATTTAACTAAGAATAGTTAATTCACCTGAATCAGAGCAGGGATGAAGATCCTGCTCGCCAGAGTTTATTTGGAGGAAATAAAATATTTATAGTGGGAGAGTGGAAACAGCAAGTGGCTTTCAAAGGAGGGAAAAAAAATCTCCTGTGGAATTTGTTCTGTTCTTTTCCTGCACTTCTCAGGATGGTTGGAGCTGCTGGTTTGGGTAATGGGGAAATGAGGCAGAATAAGGAAGGAAATATCCTGTTTATCCTAAAATTGGAAGGGTTTAGGAACAGCTTTTTGTGGCATCAACCCCAAATTTACCTTCTCCCTCTTTACTCTCCTTGTCCTGTTGTTGTTTCATCTCAGGACAAATTGAAGGGATGAACTTTAACCTCTTAGGAGGATAATTTATTAAAATAACAGATGCTGCAGAATGGGGCCTGGCTTGATCTGCAGTTCTTAAGGAAGATTAACAACCTGAGAGTTCACAAATCGGGGTCCTGCTTCCGACCTCGGCCTGTGGGCAGGACAAAGGCACCATCACATCCTGTAGTTCAGAAAAAAATAAATTAAAAAAAAAAAGGATTTCAGCCAGAGCAGAATTCCTAATATGCAAATCAGGAATAATTCCATCAGGAGATGGCAGGGCAAGGTAGATTTGAACGAGTGAAATTCTTCCTTTTGTACCAAAAAAACCTTGGGCGAGGCTGGGGGTGAAAAACATGAATTTTAGTTTTATTTATGCCTCTTTAAATCCCTGTTTGGATACTGAGGAAGAGCAAGGATTGCTGCATGGATTGGCTTTTCCCAGCACAAACCAGGCCCAGCAGCTGAGCAGGGGAAGAGGATGTGTAAATCCCTTAATTCTTTGTTGGCAAGAAAACACAGAAGCCCTTGGTGGAGCCCCAGGAGTGGAGGGCTCAAAATTTTTTTTATTTCCAGAGCAGCACTCTCCAAATGGGAAAATGTGGGAATTCTTATGGATCCTGCACAGAAATCCCATGGGGCACCTTGGGGTTTGCAGTGCAGACAAATCAAACACCCCAAATCCTCGCTGTGCTTGGATGAATTGGATAAATGGCTGTGATTTACTCATTTTTTTACCAATTCACAGCATTTATAAAACCCACAGAAAATATTTCCCGCTGCTGTAAAACCCAGAGAAAATATTCTGCTGTTATAAAACCCACAGAAAAAATTTCTGCTGTTCTGCCTCACCCGTTTGGGGTTTAAAAAATCCCAAATAATTGATTGGCAAAGCAAATGATGGAGAAGGCTGGCAAAACCTGGTGATATTTAGGATCCTGAACACATCAGAAGCTTTTTCCCTGCTCTGTGGAATTGTGTTCTCATCTTTTTAATTCTGTTCCTTCTGGTTGGGGAGAGAAGCAGGCACAGCCCGCTGGGGTTAAAAAACCCCAAATAATTGATTGGCAAAGAAAATTATGGAGAAGGCTGGCAAAACCTGGTGGTGTTTAGGATCCTGAACACATCGGAGGCTTTTTCCCTGGTCTGTAGAATTGTGCTGTCCTCTTTTTAATTCTGTGTTCCTTCTGGCTGGGGGGAGAAGCAGGCACAGCCCGCTGGGGTTTGGGGTTAAAAAACCCCAAATAATTGATTGGCAAAGAAAATTATGGAGAAGGCTGGCAAAACCTGGTGATATTTAGGATCCTGAACACATCAGAGGCTTTTTCCCTGCTCTGTGGAATTGTGTTCTCATCTTTTTAATTCTGTTCTTTCTGGCTGGGGGGAGAAGCAGGCACAGCCCGCTGGGGTTAAAAAACCCCAAATAATTGATTGGCAAAGAAAATTATGGAGAAGGCTGGCAAAACCTGGTGGTGTTTAGGATCCTGAACACATCGGAGGCTTTTTCCGTGGTCTGTAGAATTGTGCTGTCCTCTTTTTAATTCTGTGTTCCTTCTGGCTGGGGGGAGAAGCAGGCACAGCCCGCTGGGGTTTGGGGTTAAAAAACCCCAAATAATTGATTGGCAAATCAAATGATGGAGAGGTCTGGCAAAACCTGGTGGTATTTGGGATCCTGAACACATCAGAGGCTTTTTCCGTGGTCTGTAGAATTGTTCTTTCCTCTTTTTAATGCTCTGTTCTTTCTGGCTGGGGGAAGAAGCAGGCACAGCCCGCTGGGGTTTGGGGTTAAAAAACCCCAAATAATTGATTGGCAAAGCAAATGATGGAGAAGGCTGGCAAAACCTGGTGGTATTTGGGATCCTGAACACATCAGAGGCTTTTTCCCTGCTCTGTAGAATTGTTCTTTCCTCTTTTTGATGCTCTGTTCTTTCTGGCTGGGGGGAGAAGCAGGCACAGCCTGGTGCTTTTATTGCCCCCGAGATGGCTCTGCCGCCTCCCGCCTTGGGTTCCTCCCTAATCCACCGGAGGTTTGGCCAGGCTGGAGCTGAGTTTTGTTCCAAAAAGAGCAGCCCAGGAGTGCCCAGAAGTCAGCAAGTGTTCGCTGTGTGCTGTAATCCCTCTTTGTGTGTGTGTGTGTCACAAAGAGAGGCTGAGAGCGGCTGGGATTTCACTGCCCAACCCCGCGGCTGCTCCCGGGGCCCTGCGGCAGCCAGAGGTGCTGGGGCTGCCGAGCTTCCCCTGGTCCCTGGGTCATGGAGCTTTGGGGTTTGTTCCATTAAAATTCCCAAGGGTTTTGAGGCAGAATTAAGCAGGTTTGGGAATGCTGAAGGTGCTCGAGGTCAGAGTGTAACCTGCTCTGTGTTAGCAGAAATCAACTCTGGAATAGAGTCCAAAATGAAGCTGGAATAGAGTCCAAAATTTTGCTGGATTTTGTTATTGGGAAGCTGGATGGGGTTGGAGTAGGATTTTCCATATGAAAAGGCTGATTTTTGGTGTTTTTAATCCGTAATCTGTGAACTGTTGCTGTTAACCCCAACTCTGCATGTGTTGTTTTCCTGACGATCTGTGATAAATGGGATGTGCTGAGTGGGATCATAATGGTTCAGGAGCGTGGGGAAAAGCAAAAATGCTTCCAGCAGGCTGGAAAATGCAGGGATTTGTGTGGCTGGCTGTGATTTAAAGGAATGATAAGGCAGAGGAAGTGGGAGTCTGAGGGGAGGCTGCTGATCTCTGCTCCTGCTTTGTCACCTCGGGATAATTTGGTTTAACCTATCCCTGATTCATTATTCCATGGGCACAGAGCCCTGGAGCAGGAGCCCTGGGCGGTGGGAAGTGTGAAAGGAAGCAAAGATGTTTGATTTGGTGGGAATCCTGACAGTTTGGGGATGAGGAGCACAAAAAAAGTGAATTTCTAACAGATTTGGAGTCGGTGCTGCTGATTTTGTGCCCTTAAAGTTCCTCTCCTGCCTGCTCTAACTGAGCTGTTCCAGGAGGGAAATTTGGGTGGAAAACTTCAGGGTATGGAACATCACCCTCTGCTGTTGTGGACACAGAATTCTTTGGGAATTCCTGTGCCAAGCTGGTTAGAAAGTGAAATCAGAACTTTTTATCAGTCAGGATCAGCTCTCAGCCTGTTCCAACTGTTCTTTTTCCTGCTCCAGGCTGATCATTCCAATGGTGTGGGTTTGATGTAATTGCTTCAGGCTTCTCCAGATGGAAGAGGCAGGGAATTGCTGTGAATTCCAGGGGGGAATTGCTGGGAATTCCTGCAGGGAATTGCTGGGAATTCCAGGAGAGAATTGCTGGGAATTCCAGGAGAGAATTGCTGGGAATTCCAGGAGAGAATTGCTGGGAATTCCTGCAGGGAATTGCTGTGAATTCCAGGAGAGAATTGCTGGGAATTCCTGCAGGGAATTGCTGGGAATTCCAGGAGAGAATTGCTGGGAATTCCAGGAGAGAATTGCTGTGAATTCCAGGAGAGAATTGCTGTGAATTCCAGGAGAGAATTGCTGGGAATTCCAGGAGAGAATTGCTGGGAATTCCAGGAGGGAATTGCTCAAGAATTCCAGCAGGGAAATGCTGTGAATTCCAGCAGGGAAATGCTGTGAATTCCTTCCCTTTGGACTGCTCCAGGAGCACTGGATCACTGTGAATTCTTTTAATGCCCAAATCTGTTTTCAGCTCCTATTTCCCAATTTATTGACCCTTCCAAAAGCCATCCCCAAAAGTAAAACCTGGATGGAAAGAAAGGGGAGAAGGGATTTTATGTGCTGGAATAAATAGAGAAATTAACTTCTGGAAAAGCTCTGAACATGACATAAATAGAATTTTAACAATGCTGTTTAACATCCAGGGGTCATTAAATAGAAATTCCCACTTTTTCAGGGATCTGTAGGATATGGATCTTGTTTCTTTTCTGTGATTTTAAGGAATGTATAGACAATATTTCACCTGGAGATGGAGTTTTAAAGCTGAAGTGAAGAGGTGAAAATTAAGAATGCAGCTACTTGAGGTTTTAGTCACTTTTATTCATCTCTCCCATGAGAAACTGAGCTTGGCTCAATAAGAATATTCAAATTTCATCTTTAAAAGACTTTAAATCTTAAAAACTTGAAACTCACATGGCAGCACAAACACACAACAACTCTTCCCTTTGTGAACTGAAGGATTTCACCTCCCTTTTGCCTTTTCCATGATTATTTCCAAACCCTGCTCCATTCCCAGGGATCTTCATCGGGAAGGAATGTGAATAGAAGACACATGTGCAGCCCTTTGTGTGGAGTTGGAATTCCAGCTCTTGGAAGAGGCCAAGGCTTTTTTGGTGGAGTCATAAATTTCTCTCTCCAAAAGGAGTTTGGTGCCTTCTCTGAGTGCTTGGAATTCACCAGGAAAAGCAGAGGGAGGTTTTGGGGTAGTGCAGCTCCACCAGTTCTCAGCAGCAGCAAAAAAAAAAAAAGCAGGATTGGGTTATTTTATCCATCCCAGCCTTTTGGAATGGGAATATTTAATTCCCTTTTCACTCTAGGTGAGGTAACAGAATTCCAGTTCACACAAAGCCCCAGGTTGAATTTAAAACAGTCTTGAAGACCTTAAAGGTTTTTCTGAAGTGCTCAGAATTCCAGAGTTTTAAGGAAAAGAGGTTTTTCATGCCTGGGACTCTGTTCCCTGAGAACTTCATTTATCTGGAGCAGTTTGGTTGATGTGGAGGTTGAACCTGAAAATGCTTTATTTTTATATTTGTTGTGCTCTGAAGTCAAAAATGGACCCAAATCTGCCAACTTCAGCTTCCTGACAGCGTCCAGACAACCAAATCCTGCAGAAATCCTGTTTATTCCCACCAGGAATGCTGCCAATGCAAGGAATAGGATTTTCCTAATCCGAGTGCTTTGGGGTTTTGACTCTTGTTTTTGGATTTGGTTGGGCTTTTTCAATATTTCTTTGAAAACTGATTCCTGACAATTCCAGCTTCGAGCCTAGAGTGGATTTTGGGAGCTCCCAGGAAGAGTTTAACATTTCCAGAGTTGGAATTAACTGGGAGGAGTTCATAAAGCTGAACTTGCTGGGGAAGTTGGCAGGAAAATCCCATTTTCCTCCAGTTCCCTCGTGGCCAGAGCTGGAGTTTGGCACAGCTGGGTGGGGTGTGGAGTTCTCCAGTTCCTGAATCCAGCAGGAATTCCTCCATGGCTCCTGTAGGATCCTGACCCCCCTCCTGGCACAGGAAAGTTGGGAATTCCCAGGATTTGGTGAGATCCATGTGAAGGATTTTTCTTCCTGTTTTTTTTCCTTGTTAATTTTCCATTTTTTCCTTGTTAATAAACCCAGCTGGCTGTTGTATCAGCCTGGAGAGAGGGAAAGCTGCAATTTTGGGATAGAAACCTGAGAGTTTTCAGGAAAAGAGCTCCAGAATAATTGGAAAAATCTCTCAGGAAAATCTCTCTGGCCACTGTTGCTCCTCAGGGATGGAATTTGCAAATCTGAACCCAGCAGGATTTGAAGGAGAGGAGTAAAGGGAAGAAACCCTGCTGGATTTTTGGAGGAAAAGCAGGAAAATGAGATTCCTGCTTCTTTTCCTGGGTATTTTCCATGCTCTGAGTGAGTAATTCTGGAGCAGGAGGGTCCCTAAGGACAGGGGATCAGAGGGTGTGGTGGTGCCACTCCTTCCTTGGAACAGCAATTCCTATTTTCTAACAATATCAATTATATGAGGAGGTTTTTTTTCCTTAAAAATTTGTCATTTCTGATGTCTTTGGGAAGCAAGGAAGAATTCAGGACGGATTTCTCCATGGAAGGAGAGGTTTGGAGTCTCCATCCCTGGAGGTGTCTGAGGAATGTGACACTCCAGGGATGGGTGGGGATCCTGGAAGTTTTTCCAACCTCAGTGAGTCTGGAATTCTGTGAATAAAGGATTTTGCTGTGCCTATCCCCTGGGACAGCTCTTGACAAAACTGGAGTGGAGATGCTGGAGCAGGATTTTATTCCCCATTTTCTGGGCAGCTCAGATTCCAAGTTTGCATTTGGGAAGCAAGGGAGGATTCAGGAGGAATTTCTCCATGGAAGGAGAGGTTTGGAGTCTCCATCCCTGGAGTTGTCTGAGGAATGTGACACTCCAGGGATGGGTGGGGATCCTGGAAGTTTTTCCAACCTCAGTGAGTCTGGAATTCTGTGAATAAAGGATTTTGCTGTGCTGTCTCCTGGGACAGCTCTTGACAAAACTGGAACGGGGATGTTGGAGCAGGATTTTATTCCCTATTTTCTGGGCAGCTCAGATTCCAAGTTTGCATTTGCACATCTGGTTCCATAATTGGTGCCTCACAAACAGGGAGGTGAAAACAAGGCAAGAAAATTCTTTTTTCTGGAGTTCTTGGAGATCTCTCTGATATCCCCAGATTTCCATTTTGGAGAGTTCCCTTCTCCCTCTCTCTGACATCCCCAGATTTCCATTTTGGAGAGTTCCCTTCTCCCTCTCTCTGACATCCCCAGATTTCCATTTTGGAGAGTTCCCTTCTCCCTCTCTCTGACATCCCCAGATTTCCATTTTGGAGAGTTCCCTTCTCCCTCTCTCTGACATCCCCAGATTTCCAGTTTGGAGAGTTCCCTTCTCCCTCTCTCTGATATCCCCAGATTTCCATTTTGGAGAGTTCCCTTCTCCCTCTCTCTGATATCCCCAGATTTCCATTTTGGAGTGTTTGCAGCAGGAATTGCAGAGTTCCATGTAAAAAGTGATTTATTGGGGTGGGAAGTGCTTGGGTTTTGCATCCAGGATTTTAAAATTCCATAAAATCCCAGAATGATTTGGGGAAGGAATCTTCAAGCTCATCCAGGGCAGGGACACTTTCCCCTCTCCCAGGCTGCTCCAGCCTGGCCTTGGACACTTCCAGGGATCCAGGAACAATCAGAACTTCTCTGGGAATTCCATCCCAGCTCCTCCTCACCCTCCCAGGGAAGAATTTCTTCCCAATATCCAACCTAAACCTTCCCTCTTGCATCCATCCCCCTTGTGTCCCTATGATTTGACCAAATTCTGTTTATTCCTTACATACTTTTAATGGAAACCAAGAATATCCCAAGATTTTTTTTCCTACAGTGCTGCCAAAAAAAAATTTTAAAAAAGGCAAATGTGCTTTATTTAATGTGACACCAATTCCCAAAGGTTCTGTGCTTCACTTCTGCCATTCCCAGGAGAGGAATGAAGGAATGAGTGAAAAAAAAAAATCCCTCAGTCTGAGCTTCCCACCTGTCCTGGCAGATGATTCCCGGGATTTTGTGCTCTCTTATTTATTCTGGAATCACCTTTTGGACAAAATAAAAGCAGCAGCATTCCAGGGTCAAACATCCAGCACCTCTCCAGGCCCCGGACTGGTTTTTATTTTTATTTTTTCTTGGCTTCTTGTAGATTTATTTAGAAAAAGAAAGTAGCTGCTGTCACCAGATGCCTGCAGATGGCTTTAATCAGGTTCCAAATGTGCAACAATGGCACAAAGGAGCGGAGTGAGCTCGGGTGGTTTCTTTTAGGGGCAGCAGCCAAATTGTTTCTGCTGTGTTTGGTTCTGGGAGCTGTTAGAGGATCTCACCGTGAGGTTTTTCTCCAGGATTTTGAGCCATGCAAGGCAGGAAAGTGGGGTTTGCCCCAGGGTTGAAGTGATTTACAAGGTGAGAAGTGGCTCAAACAGGCTCTAAAATGTTATTGGCTCAACTAATACCCCATTTTGGCTTTTATTCCCTGTTACTTTATTTCAGTTTTACTCATCTTTAGTGGGTCGCAGCGCTCCCAGTGAATTCCTTCTCCCTTTTTTGCCTTCCCCACCTCCGTGCAGAGCAGCCAAGTGATTCCTTTTCCCTTCTCCCTCTTTCTTTTCCCTTTTCTCCCTTTCTCTTTTCCCTTCTCTCTTTTTCTCCCTCTTTCTTTCCCCTTATCCCTCTTTCTTTTCCCTTCTTCTTTCTTTTGCCTTCTTCTTTCTTTTGCCTTCTTCTTTCTTTTGCCTTCTTCTTTCTTTTGCCTTCTTCTTTCTTTTGCCTTCTTCTTTCTTTTGCCTTCTTCTTTCTTTTGCCTTCTTCTTTCTTTTGCCTTCTTCTTTCTTTTGCCTTCTTCTTTCTTTTGCCTTCTTCTTTCTTTTGCCTTCTTCTTTCTTTTGCCTTCTTCTTTCTTTCCCCTTCTCCCTTTTTCTTTCCCCTTCTCCCTTTTTCTTTCCCCTTTTCTCCCTTTTTCTTTCCCCTTTTCTCCCTTTCTTTTCCCCTTTTCTCCCTTTCTTTTCCCCTTTCTCCCTTTTCTCTTTTCTCCCTTTATTTCCCCTTCTCTCCCTTTCTTTCCCCTTCTCCCTTTTTCTTTTCCCTTTTCTCCCTTTTTCTTTTCCCTTCTCCCTCTTTCTTTCCCATTCTTCCTTTCTCTTTTCCCTTCTCTCTTTCTTTTCTCCCTCTTTTCCCTTCTCCCTCTTTTCCCTTCTCCCTCTTTTCCTTCCCCAGCCCTTCTCTGGAAAAGATCTAAATAGCTGAGAACAGGAAGATTTTATAGAGATTCCTAAAAAATCAGCTTCTATGAAAAAACCCAAAAACCAAAATGCAAACGCAGGAGTTAAACCTGCTAATTACAAAGAGCAGAGCTCTGAGTGTTTCATTCCAGAGCTTTTCAGATCCAAGGTGTTCATTCCCCATCCCTCAATCCCAGTGCTGCTCATCCCATCCACGGCAGCAATTTGGGATCTCTGAGGCAGCTCCAGCCCTGTGATCTCAGCGAGGTTTGGTTTTTTCCCTCACCTCGTGCCTGTGTTCCCAGCTCCTGACTCACAAATCCTCCTCTCCTTTCATCCCAACCTTGGAATTCCCACTGGGAGCTGCAGCTCTCTGCTTCCAGGGAGGAGATTGTGGCAAAGTGTTTGTGTACATTTGGAAAAATGAGGAAAACTTCGTCCTGTGCCAGCCTTTCCAGGGATTTATTTATCCCTGCTGCAGGGCTGGACCTGCAGCTGCTCCAGCTGCCTTTGGAACGTGTGAGACTTGATTCCAATCCTTTTTTTTTTTTTTTTTCTTCATGGAAAGAGTCAAAAATATGAGTCAGCACGAGAAATCCTGAATGGGAAGAACAGCTCTGAAGCCTGGTGGGTGGTGAGGCTTCACTTTCGAGGAAAAACCTCTCATTCAAGTGCTTTGGGGTTAAATAAACACAATTTCTTCCAAACTTTGGAATTAAGGATTTGGTATCCACACAAATTGGATTTGTGTGGATACCTAAAGAGAAGCAGGTGGGGGGATATCAAATGCAGCATCCAAGGTGTTTTTGTGCTGAGAATCCCTGAATTTAGACACAACAAAGCTTTGTCAGCTGACTGAGGTGTTTGGAATCTTTTCCCTTTTCCAAGCAGGAAATCTCCTGGCCCAGCACAGGAAAAGCCAGAGTGGTTGACAAAAGGCTGCTGATTTATCTCCTGCACTGTCAAACAGATTCTTTAATCTGTTTTTTTTTATTATTTTGTAATTCCCTGGATCTGCTGAGAGTGATTTCCTCAGAGCCTGCTGAACCCAGCATCTTTTCCTGGAGAAAATTCAGGTTTTTTGAAAATTTCACTCACTGAGACTTCACAGAACAACCAGCTGTTTGATGAATCCCTAAAAAATTGTGTCTTTCAGGCCCGTTTTTTGTTCCAAAGTACAAATCTGGTGTTCTGGGGAGGCTGAAGGGTTAAATTCCCCACACTGTCGCATATGGCAGTGAGCAGAATCACAGATGTTGATGATACAACATAATTAGTATTCTTTTATGTAAATGAAGGCTGTCAATGTTACCACAGTGTCTGCACTCCTGCAAGCTGGAATTTCTGCCACTTGCTCTCACCGAGAGGATTCGAAAGAAAATTCCTTGGTTTTTATACCCACACCTGAGGAGGAAAATGAAAAGGGAAGAGGAGAAAAAAAAAAAGCTCAGGGAGGCAGAAAGGTGAAGAAGGGATTTTTTTCCAACTTGGAAAAAAAAAAAGAGATCAAATCAATCCTTTGTTTAGGTGAGGAATTCCAAAATCCTTTCCACCTCCTGGGATTTGGGAGGGAAAGAGCTCAACCCAAGGGAAATGTGGGAATTAAAACCTCAACAATTCTTTAGGTGCTGAAGTGGCCACTTGAGCTTTCAGTGGAGTCCAGGAGAAAGAACTGAAGAGCTTTGATTTTTCTCCTAAGAGATTCCATCCTCAGCAGCAATAGATCAGATCAAGGTGGCAATTAAAGCAAATTTGTGTCATTTGGGGCCACTAAAAATGAATTTCCTTCACCTGGCCAGCTCAGTGCCCACCCAGGCAGGTGAGGGTTTAATCCCTGCCTCAAAGCTTTGGCGAGTGTTAAACTTTGCACCTTATAAAATGATGTTTTTACCACTTATTCTGTGTAACCAACTTAATCCAGATCTGTTTTTCCAGCTCTTTGGGGGTTTTTTCCCCATTTTTCCCATTTTTTTCCCATTTTCCCCATTTTTCTCTCCTCTGTGGTTCTTATTTTGTTGCAGTTCTCACCTGCCAACTCCTCCTTGCTTCCTTTTTATTGTTTGAAAAACCACCTAGAAATGAAATTTAACTCAGCACAGCTTTTTTTTTTAATCTTTCCCCCTTCTCCTCCCTCTGTCTGTCACCAAACGATCGAAGCAGCCAAAAATCCAAGTGATCACAGGAGGGGCACGTTTTTCCTCCTGTGTTTTATTTATTTTTTTTTAAACTCTGATTTTTTCCCTCTGCCATATGTTGGGTCATCCACTACAAAAGGCTCACCATGAAGAAGGCTCCATGTGATCAGCACATTTCTACAGCCAGCCCAAAAAAAAAAAAAGAAAAAAAAGGAAAGCAGAGAATGGAATTTTGTGACATGTCTCAACATCTGAGAATTTGGGATCCTGGGGGTAATTCCAGAGAATTATTTCTGGAATAAACGAGTTCTGCACTCAGGGGTTAATGATGCTCCTGCCAGCGTTCCAGGCTTGGTTTCTGTGCATCACCAAGATATTTTCCCTCTCTCTCTGTCTCTCTCCAGGGCTTTGAAGCTGCCTGGCAGTGAGGACATCCCATAATTAAATTCTCCAGGATCTGTGGGATGATGGGGCTGCAGCACAGCCGGGCATGGCGGAGGAGAGGATGTGTGACCTGCACCCCGTGAGTAACCTGGGCTGCTCTGAGCTCCCTGCCTGCCTCAGAGCCTGGCAGGGGCTCAAAAGGGATCCCCAGGTCACTGGGAGTCTGTGATAACTGATACCTTAGGACTTTAGTTTTTCTGTTTTCAAACTGATACCTTAGGATCTTAGTTTTTACATTTTTCACATTTTTCAAACTGATACCTTAGGATTTTAGCTTTTCTATTTTTAAAACTCATACCTTAGGATTTTAGTTTTTACATTTTTCACATTTTTCAAACTGATACCTTAGGATTTTGGCTTTTCTATTTTTAAAACTGAAACTTTAGGATTTTAGCTTTTCTATTTTATAAACTGATACCTTAGGATTTTAGTTTTTACATTTTTCACATTTTTCAAACTGATACCTTAGGATTTTGGCTTTTCTATTTTTAAAACTGAAACTTTAGGATTTTGGCTTTTCTGTTTTCAAACTGAAACTTTAGGATTTTAACTTTTCTATTTTATAAACTCATACCTTAGGATTTTAGCTTTTCTGTTTTATAAACTGATACCTCAGGATTTTAACTTTTCTATTTTAGAAACTGATACCTTAGGACTTTAGCTTTTCTGTTTTATAAACTGATACCTTAGGATTTTAACTTTTCTATTTTAGAAACTGATACCTTAGGACTTTAGCCTTTCTATTTTAGAAACTGATACCTTAGGATTTTAGTTTTTACATTTTTTGAACTGATACCTTAGGATTTTGGCTTTCCTGCTTTTCAAACTGATGCCTTAGGATTTTAGCTTTTCTATTTTTCAGACTGATACCTTATGTTTTTAACTTTTCTATTTTATAAACTGATACCTTGGAATTTTGGGTCTTCTATTTTTCAAACTGATACCTTATAATTTTAACTTTTCTGTTTTATAAACTGATACCTTAGGATTTTAGCTTTTCTATTTTATAAACTCATACCTTAGGATTTTAACTTTTCTATTTTATAAACTGATACCTTAGGATTTTAGTTTTTACATTTTTTGAACTGATACCTTAGAATTTTGGGTCTTCTATTTTTCAAACTGAAACCTTAGGATTTTAGCTTTTCTGTTTTCCAAACTGATACCTTAGAATTTTAACTTTTCTGTTTTATAAACTGATACCTTAGGATTTTAACTTTTCTGTTTTATAAACTGATACCTTAGGATTTTAGCTTTCCTATTTTCCATACATTTATAATCCTGCAATTCTTTGGTGTGTGACTCTAAACTCCACACTCAGTGTCAGCTGCTCCTTTACCATTTTGCTCAGACACAACAATTCCTCTGCAGGCCTGGGAATCAAGGACACCTCAGTGCCTCAGGCCCTGAGAGATGTGAACTAAAGTGAATTGAGAGGGAGCAAACTTGGGGTGAATGACTTCATTACCTGAAGCTGGAATTGGAAGATTTAGATGCAGATGTGGGGAATTTGGGGTGTCCTGTGCAGGACCAGGAGTCAAATCTGATGATCCTTTTGGCCCCCTTCTGTCACAGCAGGACATGAAATAAAGATAGTTTGACTCCAGTTTTGACAAAGAGAACATCAGAAGGGTTTATTTACAATCTTTTTGCTTCTTTTATATCATGCTTTGCTAAAAAAGGAATTCAGTGGTCAATAGGACTGACACCTCTTTCTATTAATTCAGTAATAGGAAACAACAGCTGGGGAGGATTGTTATGAGAAAAAAACATTGCCCACTTAGAAATGTTTTGGGAAAACAGTTATTTTTACACAAAGACGTTTTAAAAAGAAAAGCTGCTGAAAAGTTACCCTTGGGAAAACAACCCAAACTTAGAAAATTCCCTCAGGCTCAGAAAATCATAATCACACCCTTCCGATCATGATATCCCATAACCTTTCAAGAAGATTTTAAACATGTGTCGCAGCTCTAAAATCCTTTTCCTTGTGTTTTTTTGCCCTCCAAGGTTGGAGCAGCGACAACTTCCTGTGAGACATGGACAGATGCAAATGTGGGGAGTTTGGGGTGTGCTGTGCAGGGCCAGAAGTCACATTTGATGATCCTAACCCTTTCAATGACTACAACAAGATTTCAAATCCTTGTTGCAGGTCTAAAATCCTTTTCCTTGCGTTCTTTGCCTGCGCAGGTCAGAGCAGCGATACCTCCTGTGAGACATGGCCAGATGCAAATGTGGGGAATTTGGGGTGTTCTGTGCAGGGCCAGGAATCAGATTAAATGATCCTAACCCTTCCAATGACCCTACAATGAGATTTCAAATCCTTGTGGCAGCTCAAAAACCCTTTTCCTTGTGTTTTTTGCCCCCCAAGGTCGGAGCAGCGACGCCTCTGTGAGACATGGATAGATGCAAACGGGGAATTTGGGGTGTCCTGTGCAGGACTAGGACTCAGATTTGATGATCCTAACCCTTCTGATGACCCTATAAGAAGATTTCAAATGCTTATCATGTCCCTAAAATCCTTTTCCTTACGTTCTTTGCCTGGGCAGATCGGAGCAGCAACGCCTCCTGTGAGACATGGATAGATGCAAATGTGGGGAATTTGGGGTGTCCTGTGCAGGGCCAGAAGTCACATTTGATGATCCTAACCCTTTCTGTAACTCTACAACAAGATTTTAAATCCTTGTTGCTGCTCTAAAATCCTTTTCCTTGCATTCTTTGCCTGGGCAGGTCAGAGCAGCAACACCTCCTGTGAGACATGGATAGGTGCAAATGTGGGGAATTTGGGGTGTTCTGTGCAGGGCCAGGAATCAGATTAAATGATCCTAACCCTTCCAATGACCCTACAATGAGATTTCAAATCCTTGTGGCAGCTCAAAAATCCTTTTCCTTGTGTTTTTTGCCCCCCAAGGTCGGAGCAGCGACGCCTCTGTGAGACATGGATAGATGCAGACGGGGAATTTGGGGTGTCCCGTGCAGGACTAGGACTCAGATTTGATGATCCTAACCCTTCTGATGACCCTATAAGAAGATTTCAAATGCTTATCATGTCCCTAAAATCCTTTTCCTTACGTTCTTTGCCTGGGCAGGTCAGAGCAGCAACGCCTCCTGTGAGACATGGATAGATGCAAATGTGGGGAATTTGGGGTGTGCTGTGCAGGGCCAGAAGTCACATTTGATGATCCTAACCCTTTCTGTAACTCTACAACAAGATTTTAAATCCTTATTGCTGCTCTAAAATCCTTTTCCTTGCATTCTTTGCCTGGGCAGGTGGAAGCAGCGACACCTCCTGTGAGACATGGATAGGTGCACATGTGGGGAATTTGGGGTGTCCCATGCAGCACTATGAGTCAGATTAAATGATCCTAACCCTTCCAGTGACCCTATAACCTCCTGTGAGACATGGATAGGTGCAAATGTGGGGAATTTGGGGTGTCCCGTGCAGGACTAGGAGTCACATTTGATGATCCTAACCCTTCCAGTGACCTTACAACAACATTTCAAATGCTTGTCATGTCTCTAAAAACATTTTCCTTGTGTTTCTTGCACCCCAAGCTCCATGGTTGGAGCTGCAATGCCTCCTGTGAGACATGGATAGATGAAAATGTGGGGAATTTGGGGTGTCCCATGCAGGACTATGAGTCAGATTTAATGATCCCCCTAACCCTTCTGATGACCCTATAAGAAGATTTCAAATGCTTGTCACAGCTCTAAAACCCTTTTCCTTGCATTCTTTGCCTGGGCAGGTGGGAGCAGTGATGCCTCCTGTGAGACATGGATAGATGCAAACAGGGAATTTGGGGTGTCCCGTGCAGGACTATGAGTCAGATTTAATGATCCCCCTAACCCTTCTGATGACCCTACAACAAGATTTCAAATGCTTGTCAAAGCTCTAAAATCCTTTTCCTTGCGTTCTTTACTTCGGCAGGTCGGAGCAGCAGCACCTCCTGTGAGACATGGATAGATGCAAACAGGGAATTTGGGGTGTCCTCTGCAGGACTAGGACTCAGATTTGATGGTCCCCCCTAACCCTTCCAATGACCCTACAACGAGATTTCAAATGCGCGTCTCAACTCTAAAACCCTTTTCCTTGTGTTTTTTGCCCCCCAAGGTCAGAGCAGAGACACCTCCTGTGAGACATGGATAGATGCAAACAGGGGGAATTTAGGGTGTCCCATGCAGGACTAGGAGTCAGATGATCCTAACCCTAACCCTTCCAGTGACCCTACAATGAGATTTCAAGCGCGTGTCACATCTCTAAAACCCTTTTCCTTGCATTCTTTGCCTCGGCAGGTCAGAGCAGTGACGCCTCCTGTGAGACATGGACAGATGCAAATGTGGGAATTTGGGGTGTCCCGTGCAGGACCAGGAGTCACATTTGATGATCCTAACCCTTCCAATGACCCTACAATGAGATTTCAAATGCTTGTCACGTCCCTAAAACCCCCTTTCCTTGTGTTCTTTGCCTGGGCAGGTCAGAGCAGCAATGCCTCCTGTGAGACACGGACAGATGCAAATGTGGGGAATTTGGGGTGTCCCATGCAGCACTATGAGTCAGATTAAATGATCCTAACCCTTCCAGTGACCCTATAACAAGATTTCAAGTGCATGTGATAGCTGTAAAATTCTTTTCCTTTTGTTCTTTGCCTGGGCAGGTGGGAGCAGCAATGCCTCCTGTGAGACATGGATAGGTGCAAATGTGGGAATTTGGGGTGTCCCATGCAGGACTAGGAGTCAGATTTGATGATCCTAACCCTTCCAGTGACCCTGCAATGAGATTTCAAATGCATGTCACAACTCTAAAACCCTTTTCCTTGTGTTTTTTGCCCCCCAAGGTCGGAGCAGCAACGCCTCCTGTGAGACATGGATAGATGCAAACATGTGGGGAATTTGGGGTGTGCTGTGCAGGGCCAGGAATCAGATTAAATTATCCTAACCCTTCCAATGACCCTACAATGAGATTTCAAATCCTTGTGGCAGCTCAAAAACCCTTTTCCTTGTGTTTTTTTCCCCCCAAGGTCGGAGCAGCGACGCCTCCTGTGAGACATGGATAGATGCAAACATGTGGGGCGGTTACGACTCGCCCAGGACCACTCGATCCTGAACCCCCAGAAGTGGCACTGCGTGGACTGCCACACCACCGAGTCCCTCTGGGCCTGCCTCAAGTGCTCACACGTGGCCTGCGGCCGCTACATCGAGGAGCACGCCCTGAGGCACTTCCAGGAGACCCGGCACCCCTTGGCCATGGAAGTGCACGAGCTCTACGTCTTCTGTTACCTCTGCCAGGATTACGTCCTCAATGACAACCCCGAGGGTGACCTGAAGCTGCTGAGGAGCTCGCTGTCGGCCATCAAGGGGCAGAGGAGCGGGAGGACGCTGCGCTCCATGGCGCTGGCAGAGGATGCCTGGAGGAGGAGGAGCCCTCAGGGTCAGTCCCAGATGTTGGTGGCCCTGTGGCACCGGCGCCAGGCCCTGCTGGCGAGGGCTCTGCGCACCTGGTTCCACAAGAGCTCCCGGGGGCAGCTGAAATTGAAGGAGAAGAAACAGATGGAGGAGCTGGAGAAGAAGAAGGAGGCGGCTCGGCAGCGGCGGCAGGAGATGAAGAGGCAGCTCCTGGAGGAGCTGGCTAACACCCCGCCGAGGAAAAGCGCCAGGCTGCTGTCCCACGTGCACAGGGAGAGCTTGATCCCAAGGAAATTCAGGGAGGTGGCCACCACAGCTTCCCCTACCTCAAGGCAGGTGCAGAGCAGCAGATTCAAGCAGTTCTACTCCATCCGACGCCAGCCCCTGATGACGCCCGGGGTGACGGGGCTGAGGAACCTGGGCAACACTTGTTACATGAACTCCATCCTGCAGGTGCTCAGCCACCTCCAGAAGTTCCGAGAATGTTTCTTGACTCTTGATCTCTGTGAAACGGAAGAACTTTTAGCTAAAACTGTGAATGGCAGGGCCAGGATGCCAGGCAGGCTGGCAAACGGGGCTGCTGCTGACGAGCCAGGGAAGCCTGACAAGGTGGGATCGTCCGGCACTCAGAGCTCCCCGGCCGGCCTCAACGGGGGCTCCTCCATCAGCCGGAGCTTGGAGCTGATCCAGCCCAAGGAGCCCAGCTCAAAGCACATCTCCCTCTGCCACGAGCTGCACACCCTGTTCAGGGTGATGTGGTCTGGCAAGTGGGCCCTGGTGTCTCCCTTTGCCATGCTGCACTCCGTGTGGAGCCTGATCCCGGCGTTCCGCGGCTACGACCAGCAGGACGCTCAGGAGTTCCTCTGCGAGCTCCTGGACAAGGTCCAGCAGGAGCTGGAGTCTGAGGGGACCAAGCGCAGGATCCTCATCCCCTTCTCGCAGAGGAAGCTCACCAAGCAGGTCCTCAAGGTGGTCAACACCATTTTCCATGGGCAGTTGCTCAGTCAGGTATGGAATTGCTTTTCAGCTGAAGCTGTTCACACTGAGCAGCAAAGGCTCTGCATGGTGAGGATCCCATTTAGGAGTGGCTTAGGAATTCCCAGTTCCTGAGGAAAAAATCCCTTGGGTTGCTGTGCAGGTGCCACCATTTCCATCCTTGTCACATTTAGCACAAATTCACTTGTGGATGGAACCTGCACAAGCACAGAAGTCCTGAGCCCCTGCTTTTAGGGTTTGAATGTGTTTTTAAGGTGCCTTTGCATTTTTTTTTTGCCCCTTTCTGATGTTGTTTCTGTGCCTGGGAAGAGCATGATGAGGCATCTCTGGACAAGCTGTTTGTGACAATTTCTTTTGCCAGCACAAGAAACACTCAACACGCTTGACAGAGGTTCCTGTAAGAGCTGAAAGTGCCTGTGCTGCTGTCTGATCCCTTTTTCCTGTGCTGTTCCTTGCTGGAAATGTTTCATTCCCCACAGTATGAACAATTCCAGCAAGGGACGATATTTCTTGTTTGGACTCAGATGTTTATTAATTCTTATCTCTAGTACAGTCTCACAAACTCTGAGTTCTACAGCACCTCAAGCTAACAAACTAAAAATTGAGCCCTATCTATCTCTCTCTACAAGGCCTTTTAAGGATAAACTGTCCAATTAAGAAGTGACACCTAAATTATTTTAACTTTTAACCCAATAACCAAACACCCATGGCCCGCAATGCTGATTTTTTCACCGAACTACAGAATACCACCCAGACCCATGAAGAAGAAGGTGAAAAAGAAGGACTGACCTATGCCCTAAAGCCTCCATCTTGCTTTATATATATATTACTGTATTCTAAAACCTTAAACTCTCAGTTTTCCACCCTGTGATATCACACACTTCTATTCAAGCTCCACCCCCACAATCCCAGTGCTGTCACTCAGTTTTGGAAGCCTTTTCCACGGCCTCAGGTCAATGCAGTGTTTGTTTGGGGGTCAGTGCCTGTCAGCACAGAAATCTGAAATTCTCAGTGCCCAGGGTTCCAACAAGAAACCACAAGAATTGGGGACATTTGAGGAGAGCAAAACTGGGGTGGATCACACAGTGTTGCACCATGGGGGAGGTCTTTTCTTTCAGGTGTCCAGTTGTGTTCCTTCAGTTTAGGATGGACACTGAGTGCTGTGTCCAGCTCTGCCCCTCAGTTTAGGATGGACACTGAGTGCTGTGTCCAGCTGTGTCCCCTCAGTTTAGGATGGACACTGAGTGCTGTGTCCAGTCTGGCCCCTCAGTTCAGGATGGACACTCAGTGCTGTGTCCAGCTGTGTCCCCTCAGTTTAGGATGGACACTCAGTGCTGTGTCCAGCTCTGGCCCCTCAGTTCAGGATGGACACTGAGTGCTGTGTCCAGCTCTGTCCCTCAGTTCAGGATGGACACTGAGTGCTGTGTCCAGTCTGGCCCCTCAGTTCAGGATGGACACTCAGTGCTGTGTCCAGTCTGGCCCCTCAGTTCAGGATGGACACTCAGTGCTGTGTCCAGCTCTGGCCCCTCAGTTCAGGATGGACACTCAGTGCTGTGTCCAGCTCTGGCCCCTCAGTTCAGGGTGGACATTGAGATGTTTGAGCACGTCCAGAGGAGGCAGCGAGGCTGGTGAGGGGCTGGGAACACAAACCCTGTGAGGAACGGCTGAGGGAGCTGGGGTTGTTCAGCCTGGAGAAAAGGAGACTCAGGGGTGCCCTCATCACTCTCCACAGCTCCCTGAAAGGTGCCTGTGCTCAGCTGGGCTTGGGCTCTTTCTCCAGGCAGCACTGACAGAACAAGGGGACACAGCCTCAAGCTGTGCCAAGGGAAATACAGGCTGGATATCAGGGAAAAGTTTTTTACAGAAAGAGTGATAAAGTGTTGTGTTGGATTATCCCCTTTTATGACCTAGAGATGGGGCAGCTGAGAGGCATTTAAAAAACTTTTATTCCATTTTCAGTCTCACGTGAAGGGTGAGACAATACAGATGTTACAGATGTTGAAATTCACGCCACCACAATCAGAAGCCAAACTATTCCCTAATTCCAATCCATTCTAAGCGTTTTTGGCCTATCAGCTTTAGCCACACAATGCTGTTGATGCCTTAAAGCCAAACATCTAAAATCACCCCTCGTGGGTCCTACCACAATGCACCTTTCATAGTTTTATTTCTCCAAAGTATCCAGTTTTATTTGCAGGGCCATCCTTTGGAACTCGTTTCCAGTTCCATTTCTCTCTCAGCAATGTCCATCCTATCCCGTGGCATTTCTAAGCCAGCATTTCTTACCTCAGAGTTTGCACACAGATGCACATTATGGGAGCCTTCTGTCAAGTTCTAATTCTCTACAAATCCATTTCCCACAGTGTTGGAACGCTCTGCTGTCGCTGTTGGACAGGAAATAAAGATGAAGAACTCCAAGGTTCAGAGGGCGATGCATAGAAAGCTTTATTTTCTAATTCTTACTTATTTATAAGGTGTTACAATACAGAATTAACGTGATTGGTGCATAGGAACGACACCTCTCTAATTCCAGTGGTTAAACTATAGAAGCAAAAAAACACCAGCTGGACAAGATTGTTTTGAGAAAGAGAAGTTATTTTTACAAGATTGTTTGGAGAAAGAAACTTGTTGAGAAGTTTTCCCTTGGAAAAGAGCTAAAAAATTCTCTCAGGCTCAGAAATCTCAGGCCCACAGCCTGCCTGGGGAGGTGGTGGAGTCACCATCCCTGGATGTGTTTAAGGACAGCCTGGATGTGGTGCCAGGGTTTAGTTGAGGTGTTGGGGCTGGGTTGATCTTGGAGGTCTCTTCCAACCTGGTGATTCTGTGAATTCTGTGGCTCCTGTGGTTCATTCTTGCAGGACAAAGCCCTGGGGATTCCCCTGAGTGGTTCCAAGGATTCCATACCAAGTCCCTCTGTGTAGCCCTGAAACATTTTGGTTTCTGAAATTCTTTTCCCAGGAATTTTCTGTACACAAGAGAAATGTTTCTGTGACTGTACCTCTGTTATTCATTCCTTCTCACAGGAGGGGTTTCTCCTTGATGTCCCTCTGGTTTGCCCAATGTGATTGAAGAGGTTTGCCTTTGTTTCACCAATCAAATTGATCTGTGTAAAATTGTATAAAAGGGAGACACATCCCTAAATTAAAATAATTTTTAGCCTTTGGGATCACCAGAGTCTGTGTTGTGTTGTGTAAAACAGTGTCACCCATGTGTCCCCTGCCAGGTCACCTGCAGGACGTGCAACTACAAATCCAACACTGTGGAGCCCTTCTGGGACCTGTCCCTGGAGTTCCCCGAGCGTTACCACGCCCTGGAGAAGGGAATCGTGCCCGTGCCCCAGGCTGAGTGCCTGCTCACCGAGATGCTGGCCAAGTTCACCGAGACCGAGGCCCTGGAGGGGAGGATCTACGCCTGTGACCAGTGCAACAGTGAGTGCCACTGACCCCTGTCCCCTGCCACTGTCCCCTGGCACTGTCCCTGCCACTGTCCCTCTGTTCCTGCCTCCTGCCACTGTCTCCTGTCCCTGTCCCCTGCCACTATCTCCTGGCATTGTCCCCTGTATCTATCCCCTGCCACTGGCCCCTGCCACTGGCCCCTGTCCTTGTCCCTGTTCCCTGGCACTGTCCCCTGTCCCTCTGCCACTGTCCCTTGTCCTTGTCCCTGTTCCCTGGCACTGACCTATGCCACTGTCCCCCTGCCACTGTCCCTCTGCCACTATCTCCTGGCATTGTCCCCTGTCCTTGTCCCTGTTCCCTGGCACTGACCTATGGCATTGTCCTATGGCACTGTCTCCTGGCATTGTCCCCTATATCTCTCCCCTGCCACTGTCCCATAGCATTGTCCCCCTGCCACTGTCCCCTGCCACTATCTCCTGGCATTGTCCCCTGTATCTATCCCGTGCCATTGTGCCCTGTCCTTGTCCCTGTTCCCTGGCACTGACCTATGGCATTGTCCCATGGCACTGTCCGCTGCCACTGTCCCCTGTCCCCCTGCCACTGTCCCCTGTCCTTGTCCCTGTTCCCTGCCACTGTCTCCTGGCATTGTCCCCTGTATCTCTCCCCTGCCACTGTCCCTTGGACACTGTTCCCCTGGCACTGTCCCATGGCACTGTTCCCCTGCTGCTGTCACCTGTACCTCTCCCCTTCCACTGTCCCCCTGCCATTGTCCTCCTGCCACTGTCCCCTGTCCCTATCCCCTGGCTCTGTCCCTATCCCCTGGCTCTGTCCCTGTCCCCTGTCCCTGTCCTGCAAGGACCCCTCGTGCAGGGTGCAGATGTGCTCTGGGCCCTGCAGGGCTGGGAAGGCTCCTTGTCCTGGCTGCTGCTGCTGCTGCTCAGCTTCCTCCTGATGGTGCCTTGGGCTCCTTTGGGCTCTGACATGTCAGCTTTTGGCTGGGTTGTGTCATTTTTGGGCTCTAAAATGTCATTTTTTTGGGCACTGCCAGGTCATTTTTAGGCTCTGAAATGTCATTTTTTGCTCTGCCATGTCATTTTTTTGGCCCTGCTGTGTCATTTTTGGGCACTTACATGGCTCAGGGATTTTAAATGACTTTTAAGGAATTCTAAAAGGCTTTTAAGGAATTCTAAATGGCTCAGGAATTCTTAAGTGACTTTTAAGGAATTCTACTTTGAAGGAATTCTGAATGGCTGATGAATTCTGGATGACTTTTAAGGAATTCTGAATGGCTTTTAAGGAATTCTTAAGTGGCATTTAAGGAATTCTTAATGACTGAAAAATTCTAAATGACTTTTAAGGAATTCTAAAAGGCTTTTACAGAATTCTGAAGGCTGAGGGATTCTTAAGTGGCTCTTAAGGAATTAAAGGAATTCTGAACAGCTCAGGAATCATTTTCCAGCTGAGAAGAGCAGGGAGGAATTCCTCCTCTTTTCCAGCTTTGCTGTTTGCTGGGAGCATTTTTTAATTCCCTCCAGCTTCTGTGAGAATAAAATACGGAATATTTGTGAGCTGGGATTCACCTGCTGGAGCTGCTGCAGCCCAGGATATTTTTGGCTCAACATTCCTGGTGTTTTTCCAGCAGGAACAGCTCAGAGGTGACAAATCTGTGTGATGAGGAGAAGGGAGAGTTTGGATCCCACAGAAATTCTAGAGGAATTCAGAAAAATTTATTGCTGTGGTGGGAAAAAACAAAGATCTCACCCTGTGCTGGTTTTTCTCTTTGGGGAATTAATGGGATCACAATAATTTTTGCCTTGAGGGATTTTTTGGGGTTTTTTTGGCAGGCAAAAGGCAAAAATCTCCCAAACTTCTTGTTCTGAGTGAAGCTAAAAGCTGGGATTCACCTGCTGGAGCTGCTGCAGCCCGGGATATTTTTGGCTCAACATTCCTGGTGTTTTTTCAGCAGGAACAGCTCAGACAAATTTGTGTGATAAGGAAGAAGAGAGACTTTGGATCCCACAGAAATTCTGGAGGAATTCAGAAATATTTATTCCTGTGACCATCCGTGGTGGAAAAAAACCAAATTTCACCCCCTAATTTGGGGAATTAATGGGATCCTGATAATTTTTGCCTTGAGGGATTTTTTGGGGTTTTTTTTAGCAGGCAAAAGGCGAAAATCTTCTCCCAAACTTCTTGTTCTGAGTGAAGCTAAAAGCTGGGATTCACCTGCTGGAGCTGCTGCAGCCCAGGATATTTTTGGCTCAACATTCCTGGTGTTTTTCCAGCAGGAGCAGCTCAGAGAAATTTGTGTGATAAGGAAGAAGAGAAACTTTGGATCCCACAGAAATTCTGCAGGAATTCAAAAATATTTATTCCTGTGGTGGGAAAAACCCAGATTTCACCCCCTAATTTAGGGAATTAATGGGATCCTGATAATTTTTGCCTTTTGGGGGGGTTTGGGGTTTTTTTGGCAGGCAAAAGGCGAAAATCTTCTCCCAAACCTCTTGTTCTGAGTGAAGCTAAAAAGCAGTTGCTGATCTACAGACTACCTCAGGTCCTCCGGCTGCACCTTAAACGCTTCAGGTGAGGCACTGGGCGCTGAATTTTTGGGGGAAAAAGTGACCAAAAGTGGGGCTTTAACTTCCTCAATCCCTGCTAAAAGCTGCTGTGGGATTTCTGAGCCCTCAGGTTTGTGAGAGCCCCCCAGGCTGCCCCGTTTGCAGGGAGATTTCTGAATTGAATATTGAATATTGCAGGGATTTTCTGCCACAATTGAACGTTTTGTGCATGTTAATCCTCAATTTCCTTGGGGTTTACTCGAGGTTGCAGGCAGCTTGCAAGGAGAAGTCAGTGAGGTGGTGGGAGATTTGGTGAAGGTGGGAGATGGGGAGAATTCAGGGCCAGTGTTGGCTTTTTACCAGATTTTGGGATGATGTCTGCAGGGGATTTGGGGTGAATCTGCAGGGGATTTGGGGGTGAACCCCAAGTGTCTACAGGAGATTTTGGGATGAATCCCCAGGTATTTGCAGGAGAGTTTGGGGTGATGAATGCCCAGGATTCTGCAGGGGATTTTGGGATGAATCCCCAGGGGATTTGGGGTTGAATCCCTGGGGTCTGCAGGGGATTTGGGGATGGAAATCCCCAGGGGATTTTGGGGTGAATCCCTGGGGTCTACAGGGGATTTTTGGGGGTGAATCCCCCCAAGTGTCTGCAGGGGATTTTGGGATGAATCCCCAAATATCTACAGGAGATTTTGGGGTGAATCCCCAGGGGATTTTGGGGTGAATCCCAAGTGTCTGCAGTGGATTCTGGGGTGAATCCTCAGGAGATTTTGGGGTGAATGCCCAGGATTCCACAGGGGATTTTGGGTTGATGTCTGCAGGAGATTCTGGGGTGAATGCCCAGGGGATTTTGGGCTGAATCCCAAATGTCTGCAGGGGATTTGGGGTTGAATCCCTGGGGTCTGCAGGGGATTTTTGGGAGTGAATCCCCAAGTGTCTCCAGGAGATTTTGGGGTGAATCCCCAGGTGTCTGCAGGAAGTTCTGGGGTGAATCCCCAGGGGATTTTGGGGTGAATCCCCAGAGAATTTTGGGGTGAATCCCAAGTGTCTGCAGGGGATTTGCGGATGAATCCCCAGGTGTCTGCAGGAGATTCTGGGGTGAATCCTCAGGTGTCTGCAGGGATTTTGGGTTGATGTCTGCAGGGGATTTGGGGTGAACCCCAAGTGTCTACAGGAGAGTTTGGGATGAATGCCCAGGGGATTTTGGGATGATGTCTACAGGGGATTTTGGGATGAATCCCAAGTGTCTGCAGGGGATTTGCGGATGAATCCCCAGGGTTTTTTTGGGATGAATCCCCAGGGGATTATGGGGTGAATCCCCAGGGGATTTTGGGGTGAATCCTGAGGTGTCTACAGGAGATTCTGGGGTGAATCTGCAGGAGATTCTGGGGTGAATGCCCAGGGGATTTTGGGGTGAATCCCCAGGATTCTGCAGGGGATTTTGGGCTGATGTCTGCAGGGGATTTGAGGACAACTCCCCAAGTGTCTGCAGGGAATTCTGGGGTGAATCCCCAGAGGATTTTGGGGTGAATCCCTGGGGTCTACTGGGGATTTTTGGGGGTGAATCCCCAGGATTCTACAGGAGATTTTGGGGTGAATCCCCAGGGGATTTTGGGGTGAATGCCCAGGATTCTACAGGGGATTTTGGGTTGATGTCTGCAGGGAATTTTGGGATGAATGCGCAGGTGTCTGCAGGAGGTTTTGGGGTGAACCCCCAAGTGTCTGAAGGGAATTCTGGGGTGAATCCCCAAGGGATCTGGGGGTGAATCCCTGGGGTCTGCAGGAGGTTTTGGGATGAATCCCCAGGGGATTTTGAGGATGAATCCCCAGGTGTCTGCAGGAGTTTTTGGGGTGAATCCCTAGGATTCTACAGGAGATTTTGGGGTGAATCCTTGGGGTCTACAGGGGATTTTTGGGGGTGAATCCCCAGGATTCTACAGGAGATTTTGGGGTGAATCTGCAGGAGATTTTGGGGTGAATCCTCAGGTGTCTGCAGGGATTTTGGGTTGATGTCTACAGGAGATTTTGGGGTGGATCCCCAGGAGATTTTGGAGTCAATCCCCAGATGTCTGCAGGAGATTTTGGGGTGAATCTGCAGGAGATTCTGGGGTGAATCCCCAAGTGTCTACAGGAGATTTTGAGTTGATGTGTGCAGGAGATTCTGGGGTGAATGCCCAGGAGATTCTGGGGTGAATGCCCAGGAGATTTTGGGGTGGATCTCCAGGAGATTTTGGGGTCAATCCCCAGATGTCTGCAGGAGATTTTGGGGTGAATGCCCAGGAGATTTTGGGGTGACTGCCCAGGATTTGCTGCCTCTGACCCCTTCCCCCCATCCCCCCTGAGCCCAGGATTTATTTTTCAGGTGGTCTGAGCGCAATCACCGCGAGAAGATCGGGGTCCATGTCCTGTTTGAGCAGGTCCTGAACATGGAGCCCTACTGCTGCAGGGACTCGGGGCCCTCCCTGGCCACAGAGACCTTTGTCTACGACCTCTCGGCTGTGGTGATGCACCACGGCAAAGGCTTCGGCTCAGGGCACTACACAGCCTATTGCTACAACACCGAGGGAGGTGCGTGTGTCCCAAATCCCAAATCCTAAATCCCAAATCCGATTCCAAATCCCAAATCCCAAATCCTAAATCCTAAATCCCATCCTAAATCCTAAATCGTAAATCCCATCTCAAATCCCATCTCAAATCCCATACCAAATCCCATCCCAAATCCCAAATCCTAAATCCTAAATCCTACCCCAAATCCTAAATCCCATCCCAAATCCTAAATCCCAAATCCTAAATCCCATCCCAAGTCCCAAATCCTAAATCCTAAATCCTAAATCCCATCCCAAATCCTAAATCCTAAATCCCAAATCCTAAATCCTAAATCCCAAATCCGATTCCAAATCCCAAATCCTAAATCCCATCCTAAATCCCAAATCCTAAATCCTAAATCCCAAATCCGATTCCAAATCCTAAATCCCATCCCAAATCCTAAATCCCATCCTAAATCCTAAATCCCAAATCCGATTCCAAATCCTAAATCCCATCCAAATCCTAAATCCTAAATCCCAAATCCGATTCCAAATCCCAAATCCCAAATCCTAAATCCTAAATCAGAAATCCTAAATCCTAAATCCCAAATCCCATCCCAATCCTAAATCCCATCCCAAATCCTAAATCCCATCCCAAATCCTAAATCCCATCTCAAATCCTAAATCCTAAATCCCAAATCTGATTCCAAATCCCAAATCCCAAATCCTAAATCCCATCCCAAATCCTAAATCCCATCCCAAATCCCAAATCCTAAATCCCATCCCAAATCCCATCCCAAATCCTAAATCCTAAATCCCAAATCCGATTCCAAATCCTAAATCCCATCCCAAATCCTAAATCCCATCCCAAATCCTAAATCCTAAATCACAAATCCTAAATCCCAAATCCCATCCCAAATCCTAAATCCCATCCCAAATCCTAAATCCCATCCCAAATCCTAAATCCTAAATCACAAATCCTAAATCCTAAATCCCAAATCCGATTCCAAATCCTAAATCCCATCCCAAATCCTAAATCCCATCCCAAATCCTAAATCCTAAATCACAAATCCTAAATCCTAAATCCCAAATCCTAAATCCCAAATCCTAAATCCCATTCTAAATCCTAAATCCTACCCCAAATCCTAAATCCCAAATCCGATTCCAAATCCCAAATCCTAAATCCTAAATCCCATCCCAAATCCTAAATCCCATCCCAAATCCTAAATCCCATCCTAAATCCCAAATCCCAAATCCTAAATCCCATCCCAAATCCTAAATCCCAAATCCTAAATCCCAAATCCTAAATCCCACCCCAAATCCCAAATCCTAAATCCTAAATCCCATCCCAAATCCCATCACAAATCCCATCCCAAATTCTGAAGCCCATCCCAAATCCCAAATCCCATCCCAAATCCCAAATCCCATCACAAATCCCAAATCCCATCCCAAATCCTAAATCCCAAATCCCAAATCCCATCCCAAATCCCTTTCTCCTCTCCCCATAATTCCAATTCCTTGGCATCCACTCCTTGCCCTTTCGTACTTCGTTTTCCCTGTTGTAATCCTATTTTAAAATATTTTTTGTCATTTATTTTGGATTTTTTGGGGGTTTGTTTTTGTTTCTTTTGGGGTTTTGGGGTTTTGTTTGTTTGTTTGGGGTTTTTTTGTGGGGTTTTTTTTGTTGGTTTTTTGGCTTGTAATCCTTTTTTTTTTTTTTTTGTAATTTATTTTGGACTTTTTGGGAGTTTGGTTTTGTTTCTTTTGGTGTTTTGGGGTTTTTGTTGTTTGGGGTTTTTTCTGTGGGTTTTTTTTTTTTTGCTGGTTTTTTTGGTGGTGGTGGTGGTGGTTTTTTGGGGTTTTTGGGGGGGGTTGTTTGGTTTGGTTTTTTGGGATTTTTTGTTTGGGGTTTTTTTTGTTTTAGGGTGGGGGTTTTTTTGGGGTTTTTTGGGTTTTTTTGTGGGGTTTTTTGATTTTTTGGGATTTTGTTTGGGGTTTTTTTTTGTTTTGGGGGTTTTGGGGTTTTTTTGTTTTGTGGTTTTTGTTGGTTTTTTGTGGGGTTTTTGGGTTTTTTGATTTTTGGGGATTTTGTTTTGGTGGTTTTTTTTTTTGTTTTGGGGTTTTGCGTGTTTGTTTGGTTTGGGTTTTTTGTTGTTTTTTGTGGTTTTTTTTTATTTTTTGGGATTTTGTTTGTTTGGGGGTTTTTTATGTTTTGGGGGTTTGGGGGGTGGGGTTTTTTGTTTGGTTTGGGTTTTTTGTGGGTTTTTTTATTTTTTGGGATTTTGTTTGGGGGTTTTTTATGTTTTGGGGGTTTGGGGTGGGGTTTTTTGTTTGTTTGGGGTTTTTTGTTGGTTTTTTGTGGGTTTTTTGATTTTTTGGGATTTTGTTTGTTTGGGGGGGTTTAGTTTTTCGGGGTTTTTTTGGGGGGTTGTTTTGGGTTTTTTTGGGGTTTTTTTGTGGGGTTTTTTTGTTTTTGGGGGGTTTTTTGGTGGGTTTTTTGAGGTTTTTTGTTTGGTTTTGCGTTTCTTTGGATTTTTTTTGTTTTCTGGGGTTTTTCAAAAATTTGTTCGTTTTGTTTGGGGTTTTTTGTTTGTTTGTTTTGAGGGTTTTTTTTTCTTTTTGTTTTTTGATTTTTTTTTGATTTGTTCATTTTATTTGACTTTTTTTTGTTGTTTGTTTTCCTGAGAACTGCGTGAATCCTTCACCCTGCCAGGCAGAGCCTCTCCAAGGAGCTGCTGCAGCTGGGATTGCTCAGGATTGAATCCTCAGGGCTTGAGGAGATGAACAGAAAATGTTTTGAGGCTGGAAAAAAACAGGAACTATTCATGAGCAACATCCGCAGGGGGCTGGGAGCAGCACCGGGCTCTCCCTTCCTGCCTGCACAAATTGCTCAGCCCCAGGGGATTTTTTTGGGTTGCTTAATTGAGTTTTTAGGGCTGATAAAAATGAAGATTTGATATTTCTAAAACGCCAAAACAAATTAAAAAATCATATTTAAAATGATATTAAAATCAGGTTAGAAAAGACAGAAGTGCCTTTTCTCCCTGTGGATGTTTCCTATGAGCAATTCCAAAATCCAAAGGGATCCTGCCTCAGCTCAGAGGGATTTTTTCCCTTTTTTCCAGGTTTTTGGGTGCACTGCAATGACTCCAAACTGAATGTATGTAGCGTGGAGGAGGTGTGCAAGACCCAGGCCTACATCCTCTTCTACACTCAGAGGACGCTGCAGGACAAGGCAGCAATCCCAGAAAAACAACTCCAAGCTCAGGTTTTTGCCACCCAAAACCAGTGACAAGGACAGCAGGGTGACACTGCCAGGAGGGGAAACACTGCGGCTTCTTTTGGGAACTTGGGGTGTTCGTGTTCCCCTTCCGTGTGGGGGAATCTGCAGGGATGGGGTCAGCAGGAATGGGATCACAGCAGGAATGGGGTCAGCAGGAATGGGGTCAGCAGGAATGGGATCACAGCAGGGATGGGGTCAGCAGGGATGGGGTCAGCAGGAATGGGATCACAGCAGGAATGGGATCAGCAGGGATGGGGTCAGCAGGGATGGGGTTGGAACAGGGATGGGGATGGAACAGGGATGGGATCAGCAAGGATGGGGTCAGCAGGAATGGGGTTGGAACAGGGATGGGATCAGCAGGGATGGGGTCAGCAGGAATGGGGTCAGCAGGAATAGGATCACAGCAGGGATGGGGTCAGCAAGGATGGGGTCAGCAGGGATGGGGATGGAACAGGGATGGGATCAGCAGGGATGGGATCACAGCAGGAATGGGGTCAGCAGGGATGGGCTCAGCAGGGATGGGGTCAGCAGGGATGGGGTCAGCAGGAATGGGGTTGGAACAGGGATGGGGTCAGCAGGGATGGGGTCAGCAGGGATGGGATCAGCAGGAATGGGGTCAGCAGGGATGGGATCAGCAGGAATGGGGTCAGCAGGAATGGGGTCAGCAAGGATGGGCTCAGCAGGAATGGGCTCAGCAGGAATGGGATCACAGCAGGGATGGGATCAGCAGGGATGGGGATGGAGCAGGGATGGGGTCAGCAGGGATGGGGTCAGCAGGAATGGGGATGGAACAGGGATGGGATCAGCAGGGATGGGGTCAGCAGGGATGGGGTCAGCAGGAATAGGATCACAGCAGGGATGGGATCAGCAGGGATGGGGATGAAGCAGGGATGGGATCAGCAGGGATGGGGTCAGCAGGAATGGGGTCAGCAGGAATGGGGTTGGAACAGGGATGGGTCAGCAGGAATGGGGTCACAGCAGGAATGGGGTTGGAACAGGGATGGGGTCAGCAGGAATGGGGTCACAGCAGGAATGGGGTCAGCAGGAATGGGGTTGGAACAGGGATGGGGTCAGCAGGAATGGGGTCACAGCAGGAATGGGGTCAGCAGGAATGGGGTTGGAACAGGGATGGGGTCAGCAGGAATGGGGTCAGAACAGGGATGGGGTCAGAACAGGGATGCGATTGCAGCAGGGATGGGATTGCAGTAGGAATGGGGTTGGAACAGGAAGGGGATCAGCAGGAATGGGGTCGGAACAGGGATGGGATCAGGGCAGGAATGGGATCAGCAGGAATGGGATTGCAACGGGGATGGGATCAGAACAGGGATGGGATCACAGCAGGGATGGGGTCAGCAGGGATGGGATCAGCAGGGACGGGATCAGCAGGAATGGGGTCAGAAGGGATGGGATTGCAGCAGGGACAGGATCAGGGCAGGAATGGGGATGGAACAGGGATGGGATCAGCAGGAATGGGGTCAGAACAGGGATGGGATCAGGGCAGTAATGGAATCAGCAGGGATGGGGTTGGAGCAGAAACGGGATCAGGGCAGGAATGGGATCGGAGCAGGGATGGGATTGCAGCAGGAATGGGCTCAGCAGAAATGGGATCAGACCAGGGATGGGATCAGACCAGGGATGGGATCAGACCAGGGATGCGATCACAGCAGGGATGGGATTGGAGCAGGGGTGGGATCAGAACAGGAATGGGATTGGAGCAGGAATGGGATGAGAACAGGAATGGGATCAGAACAGGGATGGGATTGCAGCAGAGATGGGAACAGAACAGGGATGGGATCAGCACGGTTGGGATCAGGGCAGGGATGGGATTGGAGCAGGGATGGGATTGGAGCAGGAATGGAATCACAGCAGGGATGGAATCAGGGCAGGAATGGGATCAGGGCAGGAATGGGATCAGGGCAGGAATGGGATCAGCAGGGTGGGATTGCAGCAGGAATGGGATCAGGACAAGATGATTGGAAAACTTTCTGGAGCTGAGCAGTTCTGATTTGGGGCAGAATCTTGGGGTTTGGTGTGTTTTTGACACCAAAAAAAAAAAAGAAACTGAACTTTGATGCTGTTCATTCATCCCCTGTGAAAGAGGAACGAGCACAGGCAGGGAATGGACCCTTCAATCCCAAAAAATCCTGATCCAGCTCTGAGAGGAGCAGCTACAGCACCCCTGAGTGGCCAGGGAAACTCCCAGAGCTGGAAAAAAATGTTTAAATTCTTCTCAATTCCTCCCTTTGCTGCCCCTGACACCAATTTCTGTGCCCTGGGTGAGGCTGTGCCACATTCCAGGATTTTCTGGGGGCTGAACTCAGCTGGCAGCTTAAATTCCCTCAGAAATGGGATTTTCATGGAGTTCTGCTGTGGAGAAAATGGGGTTGTAACACACAAAAATGGGGTTTAACACACAAAAATGGGGTTTAACACACAAAAAATGGGTTTAACACACAAAAAAATGGGGTTTAACACACAAAAATGGGGTTTAACACACAAAAATGGGGTTTAACACACAAAAATGGGGTTTAACACACAAAAAATGAGGTTTAACACACAAAAAAATGGGGTTTAACACACAAAAATGGGGTTTAACACACAAAAATGGGGTTTAACACACAAAAATGGGGTTTAACACACAAAAAATGGGGTTTAACACACAAAAAATGGGGTTTAACACACAAAAATGGGGTTTAACACACAAAAAATGGGTTTAACACACAAAAATGGGTTTAACACACAAAAATGGGTTTAACACACAAAAATGGGGTTTTACACACAAAAAATGGGTTTAACACACAAAAATGGGGTTTAACACACAAAAATGGGTTTAACACACAAAAATGGGGTTTAACACACAAAAAATGGGGTTTAACACACAAAAAATGGGGTTTAACACACAAAAAATGGGGTTTAACACACAAAAAATGGGGTTTAACACACAAAAAATGGGTTTAACACAAAAATCGTTAACATCCATAAATGTGTTTAAATACAAAAAAAATCTGTTTCAATACACAAAAAATGGGGTTTGACTCCCAAAAATGGGTTTTAGCACACAAAAAAATGTGTTTTACCCCCAGAAATGTGTTTTAAGATACATAAGGTGGGTTTTAAGGCACAGAAAAGGGAAGGTTAATCCCCAAAAATGAGGTTTCACCCCCAAAAATGGGGTTTAACTCTCAAAAAATGGGGTTTAACCTCCAAAAATGTGTTTTAACACACATAAAGTGGATTTTAACCCCCTATAAATGGGGTTTCTCCCCCAAAATGGATTTTGACTCACAAAAAAATGGGATTTAACCTCCATAAATGTGTTTAAACACACAAAGTGGGTTTTAACCCCCCAAAAATGGGATTTGTCCCCCAAAATGGATTTTAACACACAAAAAATGGGATTTAACCCCCAAAAATGTGTTTGAACACACATTAATTGGGTTTTTAAACACAAACAGTGTTCTAACCCCCCAAAAATGTGTTTTAACACACATTAAGTGGATTTTAGCTCCCCTAAAATGGGTTTTAGCTCCCCAAAAATAGATTCTGACACACAAAAAATGGGTTTTAACCTCCATAAATGTGGTTAAACACTCATAAAGTGGGTTTTAACATACAAACAAGTGTTCTAACCCCCAAAAATGTGTTTTAACACACATTTAAGGGGGTTTTAACCCCCCAAAATAGGTTTTGTCTCCCAAAATGGATTTTAACACTCAAAAAATGGGATTTAACCCCCAAAAAAGTGTTTGAACACACATAAAGTGGGTTTTAACATACAAACAAAAGTGTTCTAACCCCCTAAAATGTGTTTTAACACACATAAAAGGTGAGTTTTAACCCCCCAAAAATGGGGTTTGCCCCTCAAAAAATGGATTTTAACAAACAAAAAATGGGTTTTTACCTCCAAAAATATGTTTAAACACACATAAATTGGGTTTTAGCATACAAAAGAGTGTTTTAATCTCCAAAAAAGTGTTTTAACACACTTAAAGTGGGTTTTAACTCCCCAAATATGGGGTTTGGACCCCAAAACGGATTTTAACACACAAAAAATGGGATTTAACCCCCAAAAATGTGTTTGAACACACATAAGGTGAGTTTTAGCATACAAAAGAGTGTTTTAACCTCCAAAAATGTGTTTTAACACATATAAAGTGGGTTTTAACCCCCCAAAATAGGTTTTGTCTCCCAAAAATGGATTTTAACACTCAAAAAATGGGATTTAACCCCCAAAAATGTGTTTAAACACACATAAGGTGAGTTTTAACACCCCCAAAAATGGGGTTTGTCCCCAAAAAATGGGATTTAACCTCCAAAAATGTGTTTAAACACACATAAATTGGGTTTTAACATACAAAAGAGTATTTTAATCTCCAAAAAAGTCTTTAAACACACTTCAAGTGGGTTTTAACTCCCCAAATATGGGGTTTGTCCCCCAAAATGGATTTTAACACACAAAAAATGGGATTTAACCTCCAAAAATGTGTTTGAACACACATAAGGTGAGTTTTAGCATACAAAAGAGTGTTTTAACCCCCAAAAATGTGTTTTAACACACATAAAGTGGGTTTTAACCCCCCAAAATAGGTTTTGTCTCCCAAAAATGGATTTTAACACTCAAAAAATGGGATTTAACCCCCAAAAAAGTGTTTAAACACACAAAGTGGGTTTCAACCCCCCAAAAATGGGATTTGTCCCACTAAAATGGATTTTAACACACAAAAAAATGGGATTTAACCCCCAAAAATGTGTTCAAACACACATAAGGTGAGTTTTAACGCCCCAAAAATGGGGTTTGCCCCTCAAAAAATGGATTTTAACACACAAAAAATGGGATTTAACCTCCAAAAATGTTTTTAAACACACATAAGGTGAGTTTTAACACCCCCAAAAATGGGTTTTGTCCCCCCAAAACGGATTTTAACACACAAAAAATGAGATTTAACATACAAACAAATGTTCTAACCCCCAAATATGTGCTTAAACACACTTGAAATGAGTTTTAAACCCCAAAAAAAGAGTTTTAACACCCAAAAAATCTCCCCAGGAATGTCCCTGAGTGCCACAACCCAAACCTGTGCTCCAGGTTTTTGCTGGCATCACCTGGGATTGGGAAGAATTTCCCAAAGCTGTGGCAGCAGAAGTTGGAATTGAGGAGACAAATTCCCTTTTTTTTTTTTGGACAAACTGGTTGTGCATTTCCTCAGGGGAACAGGGGTTTTTGGGGTGAAAAATCCATGGAAAATGTCATTTTTTGGGGTTGGCACAAGGGGTGGTGCCACCCTTGGAGGTCTCAATTCCTGCAGGGCCACTCGAGGGGAGGAAAATGAAATCCCAAATTCCACGGGGAGTTGGAAAAAGCTCCAAAACCACAAAAAAATCAGCTGGATTTGGGAATTCTGTGGGAAAAGAGCCTTGGTTGGATTATTTACAGGAATTTCTCAGTTTAAGGTTGCACCTCAGGTGTGGATTTTGGTAATTTTGGGGCTTGGCTGTTCATGTTTCACCGTTTAATCTCAATATTATTCCTGCTGTCTGTTCATCTGGGTTATTTTTTTAAAATAATGGAAAATATGAGATTTTTTTTAATTAAAAAAATTCAGTTTTCAGGCAGGGAAGTTCTCCCAAGTGTTTCTTCTCCTTTTTTTGCTGCTTTTGGATCATCAGATAAACACAAGCTGCCAACCTTTGTTGAAAAAATCCCATTTTTTTTTCCTGGGAATTTGAACCTCCTGTCCTTGGGTAAAAAGTGAGCACAGCAAACAAAAAAACTCGGATTGTGTCAGAGAAAAATTCCCATTTTCTGCCCAAGGTGCTGCTTTGGGACCCTAAAAGAAATGTTCTTTTGAATAATTAAAAATCATTTTGGGGTAATTTTCTGGGTTTTTTTTGGAGATCAAGCAGTTTACAAAATTTCTGATAAAAAAGGTTTTTTTCTGCCCTAAATGTGGCAGGATCTGGAAGGATTTCCTTGGGAATGGCTTGAGGAGGGAATTTTTGGGGCTGCCAATAAATCAAATTAATCACAAAAAACAACGGGATAAAGCAAGATCCAGGGAGAGGAAAAGGAGCTCGGCCAGGGAAAATTGATATTCATGACAGAATTAGAATTATAAAAGTTGATATTCCTGAAAGAAACAGAATTCCATGGAGCCAGAATTAATTCCACAATAACTCCATGTACAATCAGTGATTATAAATTGATTTCTGGGGATGCCAGAATTAATTCCACATCAATTCCATGTGCAATCAGTGATTTATTAATTGATTAATTTCTAGGGGTGCCAGAATTAATTCCATGTTCATTCCATGTACAGTCTGTGATTTATTAATTGATTTCTAGGGGTGCCAGAATTAATTCCACATTAATTCTATATACAATCAGTGATTGATTGATTGATTTCTTGGGGTGCCAGAATTAATTCCATGTTCATTCCATGTACAGTCTGTGATTTATTAATTGATTTCTAGGGGTGCCAGAATTAATTCCACATTAATTCTATATACAATCAGTGATTGATTGATTGATTGATTGATTGATTTCTTGGGGTGCCAGAATTAATTCCACATCCATTCCATGTACAGTCTGTGATTTATTAATTGATTTCTAGGGGTGCCAGAATTAATTAATTCCACGTTCATTCCATGTACAATCAATGACTGATTGATTGATTTCTGGGGGTGCCAGAATTAATTAAACATCAATTCCACGTACAATCAGTGATTTATTAATTGATTTCTGGGGCTGCTAGAATTAATTCCACATCAATTCCATGTACAATCAATGATTGATTTCTAGGGGTGCCAGAATTAATTCCACATTAATTCCATATACTATCAGTGATTATAAATTGATTTCTGGGGGTGCCAGAATTAATTCCACTTCAGTTCCATGTACAATCAGTGATTTATTAATTGATTTTGGGGGGTGCCAGAATTAATTCCACAATAATTCTATATACAATCAGTGATTGATTGATTGATTGATTGATTGATTGATTTCTTGGGGTGCCAGAATTAATTCCACCTTCATTGTATGTACAATCAGTGATTATACATTGATTTCTGGGGGTGCCAGAATTAATTCCATATCAATTCCATGTGCAATCAATGATTATAAATTGATTTCTAGGGATGCCAGAATTAATTCCACATTAATTCCATATACTATCAGTGATTATAAATTGATTTCTGGGGGTGCCAGAATTAATTCCACATCCATTCCATGTACAATCTGTGATTTATTAATTGATTTCTAGGGGTGCCAGAATTAATTAATTCCACATCAATTCCATGTACAATCAGTGATTCATTAATTGATTTCTGGGGAATTAATTCTGCCAGAATTAATTCCATGTTCATTCCATGTACAATCAGTGATTTATTAATTGATTCCTGGAGGTGCCAGAATTAATTCCATATCCATTCCATGTACAGTCAGTGATTGATTGATTTCTAGGGTTGCCAGAATTAATTCCACATCAATTCCACGTACAATCAATGATTTATTAATTGATTAATTTCTAGGGGTGCCAGAATTAATTCCATGTTCATTCCATGTACAGTCTGTGATTTATTAATTGATTTCTGGGGGTGCCAGAATTAATTCCACATTAATTCTATATACAATCAGTGATTGATTGATTTCTGGGGGTGCCAGAATTAATTCCACATTAATTCCATATACTATCAGTGATTTATTAATTGATTTCTAGGGGTGCCAGAATTAATTCCACATTAATTTCATGTACAATCTATGATTATAAATTGATTTCTAGGGCTGCCAGAATTAATTCCACATTAATTCCATGTACATTCTGTGATTCATTAATTGATTTCTGGGGGTGCCAGAATTAATTCCATGTACAATCAGTGATTATAAATTGATTTTTGGGGCTGCTCACAAACTCAAGCCTCAGCTTTCCATCCCAGGGAGGGAACGAGGATGAATTCCCAGGAAAACCTTTCCTTAAAAATCTGCTTTTCCATGCAGGATTTTCCCACTCCTGAGGGCAGAGTTAAAGTTGATCTCCAACACTTTAAAAAAAGAAAAAAAAAATTAATCCCAGCTTAGATTTCAAGTTCTGGCAGGGCAGGAAAGGAATTTTCCCTTTGTGGAATCCCCTGGCAAACAGGAGGGATGTGATTCCTTGGCACAGAGGAGCCAGGCTGGAGTTTGGGTGGATTCCACAATTTTTCTGGAATTTTTTCAGCACTTCTAAATCAGATTTTTCCAGTGGTTTTAAATCACATTTTTATGGAGTTCTTGCAGCTGTTTAAAATAAGATTTTTCTAAATTTTTCCAGCAGCTTTAAATCACATTTTCTGGATTTTTTCCAGTGGTGTAAAACAGATTTTTCTGGATTTTGCCGTGGTTTAAAAAATCAGGTTTTTCCAGATTTCCCCCAGCAGCTTTAAAGTGAATTTTTCAGAAGTTTTAAATCAGATTTTCCTGGATTTTTCAAGTGGTTTTAAATCAGATCTTTCAAGTGCTTTTAACCCAGATTTTTCTGCATTTTTCAGCCATTTAAACCCAGATTTTTCTGGATTTTCTTAGCAGTTTAAAACCAGATTTTTCTGGGGTTTCCAGCCATTTAAAACCAGATTTTTCTGCATTTTTCAACTGTTTTAAACCAGATTTTTCTGGATTTTTTTTAGCCGTTTAAAACCAGCTTTTTCTGGATTTTCCAGCAGTTTAAACCCAGATTTTTCTGGTGTTTCCAGCCATTTAAAACCAGATTTCTCTGGATTTTTCAGCAGTTTAAAACCAGATTTTCCTGCATTTTTCAGCAGTTTAAAACCAGCTTTTTCTGTATTTTCCAGCAGTTTAAAACCAGATTTCTCTGGATTTTTCAGTTGTTTTAAACCAGCATTTTCTGGATTTTCCCCAGCAGTTTAAAACCAGATTTTTCTGGATTTTTCAACAGTTTGAAACCAAAATTTTCTGCATTTTCCAGCCCTTTTAAATCAGAACAGCCTCGAGTTTCTGCTCCAAGCTCATTCCTGATGTCACTGCCAGGGCCAGGCCTGCAGTGTCCTCCTCAAGGACAGCAGCAGCAAGTGACAGGAAAATCCAATTAATGAATTAATTAAGGGCTACAAATGAGGGGCTGAGGAGCCAGGGGGGTTCCCTGAGTTCCTCCCAGAGCTGATCCTTAATTCCAGCTCAGAATATTCCAGAATTCCGGACTTTTCCTACCCCCTGTGCAGTTTTTCATCCGGGTTGGTTTGAAAATCACCCCGGGATCCTGGGCAGGGCCTGGCCCAGGCCTAACCCCGGCCTAGGGCGGATTAGTGGAGTAAATTAAACCCGAGATTAACTCCGGAGTGCCCGGGACAGTTTAAATAATCCCATTTTCCTGCAGAAATTGTGTGTGTGACAGCCGGGATTGTCCCCACCTCACAGGGGTTTACAGCAGGTTCAAACAGCAGCGGTTTGGAGGGGTTTGTGGGGTTTGTGAGGGGTTTAAATGGGTTTTGTGAGGGTTTTGAGGGGTTTAATGGGGTTTGTGAGGGGTTTTATAGGGTTTTTGAGGGGTTTATAGGGTTTTTGAGGGGTTTTAATGGGGGTTTTGAGGGGTTTTAGGGTGTTTTGGAGGGGTTTTATGGGGTTTTGTGAGGGGTTTTATGGGTGATTTGAGGGGTTTTAGGGTGTTTTGGAAGGGTTTTAATGGGATTTTTGAGGGATTTTAGGGTAGTGTTGAGGGGGTTTTGAGGGGGTTGAGGGTGATTTTGAGGGGGTTTAGGGTGTTTTGGAGGGGGTTTAATGGGGTTTTGTGAGGGGTTTTGAGGGGGTTTATGGGGTTTTTTGAGGGGTTTTAGAGTATTTTTGAGGGGGTTCAGGGGTTTTATGGGGTTTTGTGAGGGGTTTTATGGGGGATTTGAGGGGGTTTATGGGTTTTTGAGGGGTTTTGGGATTTTTTGAGGGGGTTTATGGGGTTTTAGGGTGTTTTTGAGGGGGTTTATGGTGGTTTTGGAGGGGTTTTATGGGGTTTTGGAGGGGTTTTATGGGGTCTTTGAGAAGTTTTAGGGTGTTTTTGAGGGTTTTTTTGAGGGGTTTTATGGGCTTTTTGAGGGGGTTTTGTGGAGTTTTGAGGGGTTTTATTGGGGGTTTTTGAGTGTTTTTAGGGGGTATTTGAGGGGGTTTAGGGTGTTTTTTAGGGGTCTTATGGGGTTTTTTGAGGGTTTTTTTTGAGGGGTTTTATGGGGTTTTTGAGGGGTTTTATGAGATTTTTGAGGGGTTTTTTGGGGTTTTTGAGGGAGGGGGGTCTCCAAACCTGAGGAAGCTGCTCCCACAATATCCCAAACTCCAACCCCAGGGAAAACCCCCAAAGAATGGGAATTCCTGAGCCCAGGAACCGCAGCCAGTGGGGCTGGGAGCTGCTGCTGCTCCTCCACTGCACCTCGGAGCAGCTGGGGTGTAACCTGGGAGTAAACCTCAATCTGTGCATAACTCACAGCAGCCCCTGTGCAACCTGGAAGTAAATCACAGCAGCCACTGTGCAACCTGCGAGTAACTCACAACCTGTGAGTAAATCACAACTTGTGAGTAACTTACGGCAGCCACTGTGCAACGTGTAACTCAGAGTGGCCCTGTGCAACCTGGGAGTAAATTACAGCAGCCACTGTGCAATGTGTAACTCACAGCAGCCCCTGTGCAACTTCTGAGTAACTCAGAGCAGCCCCTGTGCAACCTGTGAGTAAATCACAACCTGTGAGTAACGGGAGCTCCCCGTGTCCCAGCCCCGGGCACTCACTGCTATGCAACACCCTAAGGCTCCTCCTCCCACGGCCATTCCCTCTCCTCTCCCGGCTTCCCGCAGATTTTTCCCGGGAGTTCCCGTGCCTGGAGTTCCATCCCAATCCCAGATTTTCCCTGGCAGAAGCAGCTGATGGCTCCCAGGGCTGGGCTCGTCCCTCTGGCTCTCGGGTGTGAAATAGAAGTCATGTTTTTATGATTTTTTTTCTTTTTGTTTGTTTGTAAATCTTTACTCTTTTTACACCTTGGTTTTTGTAAACTGAAGTTTCTTATTAAAAAAAATCAAAGAAAAGAAAAAAAAAAAAAGAAGGAAATTCCAGCGGGTTGTGTTGTTATTCCATAAACTTTATATAAACATCTGGGGGTGGGGGGCACAGGAGGAAACAATTCCCAAATGAATAAATGGATGGATGGGAAACCAATTCTCCCTCCCAGCATTGAACTTTTTGTCCTTGTCACTGCTCCAGGCAGGACAGGAGGATCAGAGCAGCTCCAGGTGGGTCCTGGTGGAGGGTGACCTCAGCTCCCGGCAGCTCCAGCTCCTTCCTGGACAGGGATTCAGCACCATCAGGAAAGGTGGTTCTGCTTTAAAATCTGTCTAAAAAGGGGTTCTGTGGGGTTCGGGGTGGGCTCATCCCTGATTTGTGTCACCTCACGTGGTGACAGCGCTGTCCTGAGGGGTCAGGGTGAATTTGGGGGTTTGTTCAGCCTTGAGGGGCAGGACAGCACCCAGGAAGGGCTGGATTTGGGAGATTTAGGATGGATATTGGGAATGGTTCTTTCCCCAGAGGGTTTAAGGCACTCCCCAGGCTCTGCAGGGGATGGGCACAGCCCCAGAGCTCCAGGAGAGCTTGGGACAGCACTGCCAGGGATGCACAGGGTGGGATTTGGGGTGTCTGTGCAGGGCCAGGAGTTGGATTTGATCCCTGGGGTCCTTTCCAGCTAATCCCACCCTCAGGGAGCCTCCCTGCCCTCACCTGCTAGGGGCTGGGCTGCGGGGCCATCAGGTCGATGTCTGTCAGGTTCCGGGCCACCCAGACCCCCGCGGCAAAACAGCCCCAGGTTCACCAGCAGGTTCCTGCAATCGTAAAATTCCACAAGCACTGAGGTCAGGAAAGGCTTTGGGAAAATTCATCCGAGCCTGAGCTGAGCCTGATTCCCCACCCTGAGCGCTCAGTGCCACCTCCAGGACTGGGCACTCCAAACCTCCCTGGGCACTGCCAAGGCCTGAGCGCCCTTTCCATGAGGAAATTCCTGCTGCTGTCCAAGCTAAGCCTCCCCTGGCCCAGCCTGAGGCCGTTCCTCTCCTCCTGTCCCTGTTCTCTGGGATAAGATTCCCAAATCCCCCCCGGCTGCTCCTGTCAGGGAGTTGTGCAGAGGCAGAAATTCCCCGAGCCTTCTTTGCTCCAGGCTGAGCTTCCCCAGCTCCCTCAGGATTCTCCAAACCCTTCCCCAGCTCCGCTCCCTTCCCCGGACACGCTGCAGCCCCAAAATGTCCTCCCTGTGCTGAGGAGCCCGAACGGGACACGGGGACTGAGGGACAATCCCCGCCCTGCCCTGCCGGACACGCTGCGCCTGATCCAGGCCGGGCACAGACACGGACACCCCGATCCCTGCCCTGACCCCGATCCCTGCCCTGACCCCGATCGCAACTCCGACCGTTATTCCGGCCCAGGCCTCGATCCCGACGCTCATCGCGACCCTGACCCCATCCGTGACCCCGATCCCGACCCCGTTCCCGTTCCTGTTCCCGATCCCGACCTGCGGAAGTCGTTGCGGTCGGTGGCGAAGCGGTAGGCGCTCCGCAGCCAGGCGCGGATGCCCCGCGGCGGGGCCGCCACGGCCGCTCCTCCTCCTCCCGCCGCCGGCGCCGGCGCCGCCGCCATTGCTGCCGCCTGCCCGCGCCGCGCGATGGCGTCAGCTCCGCCGCGTGACGTCAGCTCCGCCGCGTGACCTCGGCACCGGCGCGCGGAGCGCCCCGTGAGGGGAGCGGGACCGGGAGAGGAGAGGGAGGAGAGAAGGAGAAGGAGAAGGAGAAGGAGAAGGAGAAGGAGAAGGAGAAGGGAGAGGAGAAAGGAGAAGGAAGAGGAGAAGGAGAAAGGAGAGGAGAAGGAGGAGAGAAGGAGAAGGAGGAGCAGGAGGAGGAGGAGAAGGGAGAGGACAGGGAGAAGGAGAAGGAGGAGAAGGAGGAGGAGGAGAAGGGAGAGGAAAGGGAGAAGGAGAAGGAGGAGAAGGAGAAGAAGGAGAAGGAAGAGGAGAGGGAGAAGGAGGAGAAGGGAGAGGAGAAGGGAGAGGAGAAGGAGACGGAGGAGAAGGAGAAGGGGGAGGAGAGGGACCAGGAGCGGCGGAGCGGGATCAGGATCGACACCTCGACCGGGACGGGGATAGGGACCGACATCGGGGTGCTGGGTGTTATAAATGCATAGTACATAGTTGGCCTTTCGCCAATATTAAATTGAGTACTGTATGTAGAATGTGGACGGTTGTACTGTATTTTCTTTTAATTAATAGAACTTAGAAATGTGATTGTAACTTAGAACACTGGGGTGTTTTGTTTTCCTGCATGAAGATTGCTGACTAAGAAAGCGATTAAACTTCTGTTATCAAGGATCTTGTCTAAATGAAAATGACCAGAACCCCAGGAGAAGAATTTATGGACCTGTGTTATCAGAGGGAATGGAGCCACCCGAGGACGGGTCTGCCAGATGGAATGGTTGGGGGGAGTTGGGACTAAACAAAGAATTCACACTCAAAAAGAATGTTTGAATCATGCATGTGAATTTTTAAATATGCAACAGGCTGATGTATTTAAGGAACAAACTCTCTGTTAACAGTGTGCTGGCTGGTTCTGTGCCAGGCACCCTCGGTCGAGAAAATGTATTTTGCTTTTATCTCTCCTAATTGTCTATTTTCTTTTTATTTTTTTATTAAACTTCTACATTTTTCCAAGAAAGTGAACCTCGTTTTCACATGGGTGTGTCACGATGCCGTGGGAGCGAGGGTCTTTAAGGATCCTTTGTGGTATGAGGACTGTGGTTATAGTGAGGTTTATTGCTGTTATTATATAAAGCTTTTAAGACTCAAAGTAACTTATTGTTGCACAGAATTTCTGAAATTAGCAGAATTCTTCTGTCATTCCCATTTCCCTCCTCCTCCCTGGGGACACCCAGGTCACCAAGCCAGGCTTGGCCAAGATGTGGATCCGTGGGGACATGGTGCCCATCCGTCGGGGCTGCAGCCTCGTCTGGCCCTGCTGCTGGATTCCCACCCCAAATCCCAGCCGGCTAATTGATTTATGGCAATTAGGGACACTCATTAAGGGACCAGCTGGACAGCCAGGCGTTACTTGCCTTGGGAGCAGCCAGATCCCATGGGCTGCCTGGAGTTTGGGAAGGTTTTACGCCGCTTGGCTTTGGGTTTTCCTGTTCACCCCTTGCCTTTTGTTATGAATGAAGTTCTACATGTCTAATTCTATAAACAACAAAGCTGAATCTAACAGCAATTTTAATTGAGATAAAAATACAATATAAAGTTTGGCAGTGATTAATTGAGTATAATTAAGGTTTGGATAAAGCATCACCAAAACTGATCTGGGTATGGAGAGGGTTTATCACTCCACCTCACAAAACAGAGCAACTCAAACTTTTATACTCTATGTTCATACATATTCATCAATGTTTCCAGTAAATCTCCTATTTTTGATTCCAAAATCTACATCACTGTACTTCATGGTGCTTGGGGGTCTTCTGTCTTCTTTTGGTGGTCTTTGGGATGAAGGCTCCTCATCTTCACCACTGTCCTCTGGATAACTTACAGGTGGCACGTGCGTTCTGTTATGAGTGAAGTTCCGTATGTCTAATTCGATAACAACAAAGCTGAATTTAGCAGCAATTTTAAATGAGATAAAATTAAAAAGTTTGGCAGTGATTAATTGAGTATAATTAAGGTTTGGATAAAGCATCACCAAAACTGATCTGGGTACGGGGAGGGTTTATCACTCTACCTCACAAAACAGAGCAACTCAAACTAAACTTTATACTCTATGCTCATACATATTCATCAATTTTTCCTGTAAATCTCCTATTTTCGAGTCTAAAATCTACATCACTGTACTTCATGGTGCATGCTCCACTTGCTGCCAGGGGGTTTTCTGTCTTCTTTTGGTGATCTTTGGGATGAAGGATCCTCATCTTCATCACTGTCCTCTGGATAACCTTACAGGTGGCACGTGCGTTCTGTTATGAGTGAAGTTCTGTATGTCTAATTCAATAAACAACAAAGCTGAATTTAACAGCAATTTTAATTGAGATAAAAAATACAATATAAGTTTGGCAGTGATTAATTGAGTATAATTAAGGTTTGGATAAAACATCACCAAAACTGATCTGGGTACGGGAGGGTTTATCACTCCACCTCACAAAACAGAGCAACTCAAACTTTTATACTCTATGCTCACACATATTCATCAATGTTTCCTGTAAATCTCCTATTTTCAGTTCTAAAAATCTACATCACTGTACTTCATGGTGCTTGGGGGTCTTCTGTCTTCTCTGGTGGTCTTTGGGATGAAGGCTTCTCATCTTCACCACTGTCCTCTGGATAACCTTACAGGTGGCACGTGCGTTCTGTTATGAGTGAAGTTCTGTATGTCTAATTCAATAACAACAAGTTAAATTTACAGCAATTTTAATTGAGATAAAAAATACAATATAAAGTTTGGCAGTGATTAATTGAGTATAATTAAGGTTTGGATAAAACATCACCAAAACTGATCTGGGTACGGGGAGGGTTTATCACTCCACCTCACAAAACAGAGCAACTCAAACTTTTATACTCTGTGCTCACACATATTCATCAATGTTTCCTGTAAATCTCTATTTTCAGTTCTAAAAATCTACGTCACTGTACTTCATGGTGCTTGGGGGTCTTCTGTCTTCTTCTGGTGGTCTTTGGGATGAAGGCTTCTCATCTTCATCACTGTCCTCTGGATAACCTTACAGGTGGCACGTGCGTTCTGTTATGAGTGAAGTTCTGTATGTCTAATTCAATAACAACAAAGTTGAATTTAGCAGCAATTTTAAATGAGATAAAAAATACAATATTAAAGTTTGGCAGTGATTAATTTGGTATAATTAAGGTTCAGATAAAACATAACCAAAACCGACCAGGGTACGGGGAGGTTTTTCACCCTGCCTCACTTACAAAACAGAGTATTTCAAACTAAACTTTATACTTCTGTGCTCATACATATTCATCAATATTTCCTGTAAATCTCCTATTTTCAATTCTAAAACTCTACATCACTGTACTTCAAACCTGGGGGTGTGAAATGTGGGTTGAGTTTCCTGTCAGGTAGAAGAATGCAGCCTGTGTAGTTGTGGTTGTGAAATGTGTGGAACGAGGCCAAGGGGCAGTTCTAGAAATGATTTTAATGAACAAACGGAAAAAGCACGGAAGAGGCTTTTGGACAAATATTTGCTTGCTTGTAAGTGAAAAATATGGGCTTTAAAGTTTTCACAATATAGTTTTAAGGTTTTTTTTAATTAGGATAAATTTTATAGGCCTTTAACATGTAAGATAGAAAGAATTCAGAAGTATTATTATTTGCTTTGAAAATAAATTATTATAAGCTTTAAGCTGCTGTGTAATAAAGGTTTTGAACTATAGTTTAGAATATATAAAAGGAGTTGTAATCACCTAAATAAAAGAAGGAAATGAGCTTGTCCCAAGCTAAAAATGGATGATCCTGGAAAGGAAAACTGGGTGATCCTGGGAAGGGAAGTTGGACATCACCATCACTGATTTACAGTCTGGAAAGGAAAACTGGGTGATCCTGGAAAGGGAAGTTGGACATCACCATCACTGATTTACATCCTGGAAAGGAAAACTGGTGATCCTGGAAAGGAAGTTGGACATCACCATCACTGATTTACAATCCTGGAAAGGGAAGCTGGACATCACCATCACTGATGTATGATTCTGAAAAAGGGAAGCTGGACATACCATCACTAATTTACAATCCTGGGTATAGAAATTCAACTATAGAAATTCCCATAGGAAACTGATCCACAATGGGGTATAGAAATTGGACTTCACAAATAGAAACTGGGAGGAAACCACAAAAAAAAACCCAATCCAACCTGCTGAGAAAATGCTTATGAAGATGCTCAATAAATATCAGCAAAATCAGCAGTCAGTGTGCATTTAGAGGGGAGACCCCCACTGTACCCAGTGTTCTGCTTTGCTCACACTTCACCGTTTGAATTAATTAATTAATAAATTAATAAATTGATTGTTGCTGATATATCGGCTGAGTCAAGCTGTTCACTCCTCACTTGGGGTCTTCTGTCTTCTTTTGGTGGTCTTGGGATGAAGGCTCAGAGTCTTCCTCGCTGTCCCCTGGATAACCTTACAGGCTGCGCCTGCGTACGAAGAATTGTGTAATATAATTAAGCATTATGTTCCAAAAATAAACTTTATTAAAAGCACAACTTAAATTCCATACCCGAACTCCTCCCAGATTTGCTCATCCCAAGGCCCAACAGCAATTTTTAGACCTTGCTTATCTCAATCCTACATTCTGTATCCCATTTTTTCCCACGTAACATCTGCTTTTTATGACCTTTACTCCTTTATTGGTTTACGGACAAATATTTTCTAAATAATTACAATTTAGTTAGCACGAATCATTTCCATTTATCACAGCGAGTTCAGCTCGAGGCTCCCTTTCCTCCCACGTTCCTGGAAGGTCACGCTCCGGTGTGGATCCACATGGCCGGGCTGACCAGTTTCAGACCAGTTCGTTATCACAGCGTCCCAGCCAAACCCGCAACTGCTGCCGGGGATGTTCCCGGCCCGGGGGAAGGTGATAAATGCACCGGGGGCAGGGCGGGGATGGCTCTGCCTTGATCCAGCCCCGGGAGCGCCATTCCCAGCGGGAATGCCGGGGGATCAAGGGGAGGAAAGGCTGGAGGCGCCGGGGAGGGGATGAATGGGGTGGGCAGTGGGTTTGGGAGACCCTCCCGGAGCCCAAAGCCGGCGGCAGCGCCAGGAAGTGACAGACGGACACGCTGAGAGGTGACAAACGGACACGCTGGGAGGTGACAAACGACACGCTGGGAGGTGACAGCCACCGCAGCTCCCGCCCGTCCGCGCTGCTGCCCCGGCACAGCAGCAAAGGTGAGTGCCACGGAGCCCGGGGCTCTCCGAACCCTCCCACCCTTCCCTGTGCCCTCCTCGGTCCTGCTCCAGCCGCGGAACTTTGGGGAGTCCTGCTCCCCCCAAAATCCCGGCACAAGTTTGGAGCAGCCCGGGACCGAGCAGTTGATGCTGGAGTGGGATGGAGGCAGGGCTGGGGGGTTGATGCCCTGGGGGTGCAGGGACCCCCACTTTGGACAGATATTCCATGCCCGGGAGGTGCAGGAACCCCAGGATCCCCTCTTCCATGGATATTCCATACCCTAGGGGTGCAGGGACCCCTGTTTCCATGGATATTCCATGTCCTGGGGGTGCAGGGACCCCCTTTTGGACAGATATTCCATGTCCTGGGGCTGCAGGATCCCCAGGATCCCCTCCTCCATGGATATTCCGTACCCTGAGGGTGCAGGGACCCCCGTCCTCCATGGATATTCCATATCCTGGGAATGTAGGATCCCCTCTTCCATGGATATTGCATGTCCTGGGGGTGCAGGGACCCCATTTTGGACAGATATTCCATGCCCGGGAGGTGCAGGAACCCCTGTTCCATGGATATTCTATACCCTGGGAATGTGGGATCCCCTTCCATGGAATTCCATACCCTGGAGGTTCAGGATCCCCTGTTCCATGGATATTCCATACCCTGGGGGTGCAGGGACCCCCATTTTGGACAGATATTCCATGCCCGGGACGTGCAGGATCCCAGGATCCCCTCTTCCATGGAACTTCCATGCCCTGGGGGTGCCGGGACCCCCATTTTGGACAGATATTCCATGTCCTGGGGCTGCAGGATCCCCAGGATCCCCTCCTCCATGGATATTCCGTACCCTGAGGGTGCAGGGACCCCCGTCCTCCATGGATATTCCATATCCTGGGAATGTAGGATCCCCTCTTCCATGGATATTGCATGTCCTGGGGGTGCAGGGACCCCCATTTTGGACAGATATTCCATGCCCGGGAGGTGCAGGAACCCCTGTTCCATGGATATTCTATACCCTGGGAATGTGGATCCCCCTTCCATGGAATTCCATACCCTGGAGGTTCAGGATCCCCTGTTCCATGGACATTCATACCCTAGGGGTGCAGGGACCCCTGTTCCATGATATTCCATGCCCTGGGGGTGCAGGGACTCCCCTTTCAGCGGGACTCCGGCTGCCGATGGGCTGCAGTCTGCGGGTCTTTGATCTGATCCCACCCGCTGATGGCCCGAGATTCCGGAGGAATTTGGGTGGCCCCAGGGCACGGGGAAGCGGCGCGTCCCGGGGTCTGCGCGCTCCCGTTCTGCTCGGGGCGGAATCGGCGCCGGGAACGGGATAGGAAGAGGAAGGGAAACTCCCGGGGGAGGGACCGGAGCGCTCGGAGAGGTCCGGGAGAGCTTCGGGAGAGCTTCGGGTGAACTCTGGGAGAGCTCCGGGTGAGCTTCGGGTGAACTCCGGGTGAGCTCCGGGTGAACTCCGGGAGAGGTTCGAGTGGACTCTGGGAGAGCGCCGGGACAGTTTGGGTGAGCTCCGGGTGAACTCCGGGAGAGCTTCGGGGGAGCTCCGGGTAACTCCAGGAGAGCTCCGGATGGGCTCCGGGGGACTCCGGGTGAGCTCCGGGAGAGCTCCGGGTGAACTCCGGGAGAGCTCCGGGAGAGCTCCGGTGAGCACCGGGAGAGCTCCGGGTGAACTCCGGGAGAGCTTCGGGTGAGCACCGGGTGAGCTCCGGGACAACTCCGGGTGAACTCCGGGAAAGGTCTGAAAGAGCTCCGCAGGAGGAATCCGGACACTGGTGTGGAATGAGACCCGGCTGCGGGGCGGGAGGATTGGGGTGCAGGACTGGGGTGGAGTGGTGCAGGATTGGGGTGAGCTCCGGGTGCAGGACTGGGGTGGAGGGCTGCGGGATTGGGGTGCAGGAGTGCGGGATTGGGGTGCAGGGGTACAGGACTGGGGTGCAGTTGCAAAGCTACAGGTTTGGGGTGCCAGGCTCAGGTAGAGGGGCACAGGATTGGAGTGCAGGGAAGGATTGGATTCAGGATTGGGGTACAGGGAAGGATTGGATTCAGGATTTGGATTCAGGATTTGGATTCAGGATTGGGGTGCAGGGAAGATTGGGATACAGGACTGGGGTGCAGGGAAGGATTGGGATACAGGACTGGGGTGCAGGGAAGGATTGGGATTCAGGACTGGGGTGCAGGGAAGGATTGGGATACAGGACTGGGATGCAGGGAAGGATTGGGATACAGGATTGGGGTGCAGGGAAGGATTGGGATTCAGGATTTGGATTCAGGATTGGGGTGCAGGGAAGGATTGGGATTCAGGATTGGGGTGCAGGGAAGGATTTGGATTCAGGATTGGGGTGCAGAATGGGGGTGCAGGGAAGGATTGGGATACAGGACTGGGGTGCAGGGAAGGATTGGGATTCAGGACTGGGGTGAAGGCATGCAGGGCTCTCCATCCCACCCCCCGTTCATGCCCAGCGCTGCTTTGCAGGACCCGAGGCTGTCACCCCACAATTCAGGGACAAAAGTGGGGTTCAGGCTGGTGGGGGGGCTCATCCAAGCCCTGTGTCCCAACACTGGGACCCCTTGGGACATCATGGGGTGACCCGTGGGGTTGGTGGTGACACGAGGCAGGGACACACAGAGCCCTGGGCAGGCAGAGGGGTGCCAAGGCATTGCCAGTCCTGTGTCACCCCCAGGGGACAGCGAGCGGGGCTTTGTGTCCCCAGCTCCTCCGTGTCCTCACTGGTGGCCACGCCAGTGGCCCTGGAGGTGTCCAGTATCTCAGTGTCTCTAGGTGTGTCCCAGTGTTTCTGGGGTGTCCCAGTGGCCCTGGAAGTGTCCCAGTGGCACTGGAGGTGTCCCAGTAGCTCTGCGGGTGTCCCAGTGGCCCTGGAGGTGTCCCAGTGACCCTGGCAGTGTCCCAGTGACCCTGGCGGTGTCCCAGTGCCACTGGAAGTGTTCAGTATCTCTGGGAGTGTCCCAGTATCCCTGGAGGTGTCCCAGTGACTCTGGGGTGTCTCTGGGGTGTCCCAGTGGCCCTAGGGGTGTCTCAGTGTCTCTTAGGTGTGTCCCACTGTTTCTGGGGGTGTCTCTGGGGGTGTCCCAGTGGCTCTGGCAGTGTCCTAGTGGCACTGGAGGTTTCCCAGTGGCCCTGGAGGTGTCCCAGTGTCTCTTAGGTGTGTCTCAGTGTCTCTGGAGGTGTCCCAGTATCCCTGGAGGTGTCCCAGTGTCTCTGGGGGTGTCTCTGGTGGTGTCCCAGTATCCTTGGCAGTGTCCCAGTGGCCCTGGCGCTGTTCCAGTGGCTCTGGGGTGTCCCAGTATCCCTGGCAGTGTCCCAGTGGCACTGGAGGTGTCCCAGTATCCCTGGCAGTGTCCCAGTGGCACTGGAGGTGTCCCAGTATCCCTGGCAGTGTCCCAGTATCCCTGGCGGTGTCCCAGTGGCACTGGAGGTGTCCCAGTATCCCTGGCAGTGTCCCAGTGGCACTGGAGGTTCCCGTGCCACTGGAAGTGTTCAGTATCCCTGGAGGTGTCCCAATGTCTCTGGAGGTGTCTCTGGAGGTGTCCCAGTGTCCCTGGTGGTGTCCCAGTGTTCCTGGCAGTGTCCCAGTATCCCTGGCTGTGTCCCAGTATCCCTGGCAGTGTCCCAGTGTCCCTGGCGCTGTCGCAGCTCTCCGGGCTCGGGGCTGGCAGCCCCAGGGGTGGCACCTGGCTGCGGTGTCCCCAGGCCGGCAGTGACGTCCCTGTGGGCCGTGCTGACCCAGCCTCTCCCTTGCAGATCCCGCAGCCCCGGGAGCCCCGGCGGCCCCGGGCAGGATGTTCCCCCCGCCGGGCAGGAGGGGCTTCCCCAGGGAGGTACGTGGGTTTGGGGTGGGTTTGGGGTGGGTTTGGGGCTGCCACGGCGGGGAGGGAGCACAGGGGCCCCCGGGGCCACCCTGGGTGCCACCGCTCCATCCCTGGGGTGCTGAGGGGGCAGGAGGGCATGGCTGTGGTTTGGGGAGGAATTTGGGATCACCTGGGCTTTGCCAGGGCAGCTGGGTGTGCTCCAGCCCTGCCGGGGCTCTCAGGGCTCTGCTCTCTCCACAGCGCTGGGATGGGCCCGAGGACAGCTGGGACTGCCCACCCTGGGATGGGCCACCCTGGGACTGCCCACCCTGGATGGGCCACCCTGGGACTGCCCACCTTGGGATGGGCCACCCTGGGATGGGCCACCCTGGGATGGGCCAGCCTGGGAGCACCAGGACACCAGGAGACCCTGGCGCAGGAGGCACCCGGTAAGGGACAGGGACGGCGGGGATGTCCCAGGGGTGTCACAGGCTCGGTGGGAGTGCTGAAGTCTCCCCAGGGAGACCCTCCCAGGGAACCCCCAGGCACACAAGGGAGCCCCTGGCTCCTGAAATTCCTTCCCCAAAATGAGTCTGGATCAATCATGGACCTCCAGGCACAGAACAGAGCCCCTGGCTCCTGAAACTTCCCCAAAACCAGTCTGGATCCATTGTGGACCCCCAGGTACAGAAAGGAGTCCCTGGATTCCAAAATTCCTTCCCCAAAACCAGTCTGGATCAATCGTGGACCCCCAGGCACACAAAGGAGCCCCTGGCTTCTAAACTTCCCCAAAATGAGTCTGGATCAGTCATGGATGCCCAGGTACAGAAAGGAGCCCCTGGATTCCAAAATTTCTTCCCCAAAACCAGTCTGGATCAGTCATGGACCCCCAGGCACACAAAGGAGCCCTTGGCTCCTGAAATTCCTTCCCCAAAATGAGTCTGGGTCAATCGTGGACCCCCAGGCAAAGAAAAGAGTCCCTGGATTCCAAACTTCCCCCAAACCAGTCTGGATCAGTCATGGACCCCCAGGCACAGAAAGAGCCCTGGATTCCAAAACTCATTCCCCAAAACCAGCCTGGATCAATCATGGACCCTCAGGAGGGGTGGTCCTTCCCCAAAACCAGTCTGGATCAATCATGGACCTCCAGGTACAGAAAGGAACCCCTGGATTCCAAAATTTCTTCCCCAAAACCATCTGGATCAATCATGGACCCCCAGGCACAGAACAGAGCCCCTGGCTCCTGAAACTTCCCCAAAACCAGTCTGATCCAGTCATGGACCCCAGGAGGGGTGGTCCTTCCCCAAATCAATCTGGATCAATCATGGACCCCCAGGTACACAAGGGAGGCCCTGGCTCCTGAAATTCCTTCCCAAAACCAGTCTGGATCAATTGTGACCCCCAGGCAAAGAAAAGAGTCCCAGGCTTCTAAATTCCCAAAAAGAGTCTGGAAACATCTGGATCCAGCTGTGGAGGTGCCAGCAGTTTGTGTCTGAAGGATTCCTTAAAAGCTTAATCCTGGATTCCCAGATTAAGAATGGCAAAACAAATATATTTACGTAGGTTAATGAAGTATTTATTTGGGTGGATGGTGATGATTTGGGCTAAAGGATGTTCATTATTTGTCTGCAGTGCAGTGTGGGTGGTGATAACCAGGCACTGTTATTAAATCAATAGTTTACAAAGTTAATTAGCCAATGATGAAGTTTAGATTGATGCTGCTCACACAGACCCACACAAATCTCATTGCCTCAGCCTCCAGGAGTGACCTTAAAGGGCTCCAGACAGGAATCCACCCTCACCCTGGGAGAGCCCTGCTGGAAATTCCATTTTTCACAAGTGGGGTCGAGCTTTAGGGCTGCATCAGGGATTTGAGGGGTTTTGTGAACCATTGTCCTAAAAAACCCAATTGCTGCCCTCTGGTTCCTCCCATGAAACATCTGCCCCTGTTTCCTGCCAGTGCCGTTTGCTCTCGGGGTTTCACATCCTCGTGGGGTTTCGTTCTGGGATGTTTGAGTCAGGCTGCTCTGGGTGCTCTGCACCACCCTGGCAGCCTGATCCCCCTCCCTGCTGCTCAGAATCATAGTTGGGTGAAATCTGAGCTGTTTCCCCCTGATGCATCGTGCTGCAAGGAGAGATTTCATCACAACTCCAAAATCCAACCAGGGGCTCCCCCCGGAGCAGGAGAGGCAGAAAGAGCCCAGGGTGGCAGTGGGGAAGGGAACAGCAAAAAACCCAGAAAATCCCAGCGGGTTTGTGCTCACCTGGGAATTGTGAAAACAAGGTTTGCTTTCTTGGAAAAATTTAGAAGTTTAATAAAAAATAAAAAAGAAAATAGACAATTAGGAGAGATAAAAGCAAATACATTTTCTCAGCTGAGGGTGCCTGGCACAGAACCACCCCAGCACACCGTTAACAAAGAGTTTGTTCCTTAAATACATCAGCCTGTTGCATATTTAAAATTCACATGCATGATTCAAACATTCCTTTGGAGTGTGAATTCCTTTGTTTAGTCCTAACTCTCCCTAACCTTTCTATAGCAGACCCATCCTTCATTCAATCTGGTAACACAGGTCCATAAATTCTTCTCTTGGGGTTCTGGTCATTTCATTTAGACAAGATCCTATAAACAAAGTTTAATCGCTTTTTTATCACAAATCTTCATGCAGGAAAACAGAAGACCCCAGTGTTCACACTAATTACAATCATAAGGAGTATACATTAATCACATTTCTAAATTCTATTAATGAAAGAAAATAGAAGTACAATAGAAGTACAATCTTCTTAATTAATTTTAAGATTTGTGAAAAGCCAACTCTGTACAATTTATAACAGGCTGTTCCCATTGCAGCCCAGACCCAGAGCCACAGACATTTCCCTGGCCCTGAGGACGTCCCGTGGAAGGAGGGGAGGAGGAGACAGGAGATGGGCACCCCACAATGGTCCCCACGGCCCCCTGGGATGACAGAGAAGATTTCCAAGGGTGAGAACGGATTTGAAGAGTGCTGGTACCTGGTGAGGAGTGCTGGGCTGGGGGTGCCGGCAGGCACGGGACCCAGTGGCTAAAATGGGCGGGGACACTCACTGCCCCGGTGACAAGGACATGGGAATTCAGGAATTAGGAGCCTCTGCAGTCCTAAATTAATTCCCATTCCTGCAGGATCTCCGCCTGATCCTGGCCTGAATTCCCGAGGAGGAGCAGCCCCCACCCTGCCCCCCGCCGGCCTCCACGGTGGGTGCCACGCTCGGGTGTCCCTTGTGGTGACAATGAGGGACACCAGGAGCGGTTCAAGCTGTCCCACCTAGGCTGGGATTACACAAGACCCTTCCCAACCTAACCCCGCACCCTGGGGCTGTGCTCCTGCGGAATCCAGGACCTTTCCGAGATCACAGTCCCCCCTGGAGCCATCGCCCCCCGGGAGACGCCGCCCCGCCGGAGCCACCACCGCCACCTGAGCCTGGTGCCCAGGCGTGGTGTCCCCACTCCTCCCGGGTCTGTGCTCACCCGTGCTGCCTCCTCGGGCTCTCCAGCCTCTCCCGGGGCAGGCTGAGGCTGAGGAGCCTCTCCTGCTGTTCCCCACCCTGCAGGGCCCTCTCCTGCCCGCTCCAAGCCGAGCCAGCCGGAGCCAGAAGGAGCTGCAGCCCCCAGATCCTCCCAGCCCCTGCTCCCTCCAAGGCACTGCGGAGAGGCCGGAACAGCCGCAGGTTGTGGGTTTTATCTGTCCCACTCCCTCAAAATCCCACACCGGGAGTGTGGCTCACCCCGAGTGTGTCCTGGTCCCTCCAGGATGTGCCAGAGGGGAATGGAACGTCTGGAGCCCCCGGGCCAGCTGGGAGCCCCCTGGAGAGCTCAGCTGCTATCCTGGCACTGCGGAGCTGCCGTAGGAGATTCCCCTGCTCCCAGGGTGTCCTTGGCTGCTGTGACATCTCCCTCCTCTCTCGTCCAGCCCTTCCCCTCTCCACCTCGCTGTCTCTTGCCAGGGTGGAATTTTTCCGGCTCTTCTCCATGATTTCTTGGTTTTAGCGCCCGCCCCGGGATAGCTGCGTGTCCCTGACCATTGCCTGTCCCCAGGTTGAGCTGGAAGCTGGGCACACCCCTGTGGCAGCCAGGATGGGGATCCCTGTGCTTTGGGAACGGATCCAGCCCCTCCGGAGGAGACTCCAGCTCTCTGAGATCCAGGAGCACCTCGAGGTATGGGAATGCTGGGAAGTGGCACGGGATCAGCTCCAGGATCCCCAACTCCTCCCCACCAGCAGCACACAGCTCCCTGGGGACATTTTTTATTCCCACCCTAAAGCAGAGCCTGGAGGGAGGCACAGGGGACAAACCCTTTGTCCCCTGTAACGTTGCACAGGTAGAGCCGTGCAGTCTGGTGTCCCAAGGCTGGCAGCAGTCACGGGTCACACCCCCAGAGCCCTGCAGCCCTCCAGACCCTGGTGAGAGGGAACTGCTGAATCCAGCTCCTCTGGAGAGCAGGGGCTGAGCTCAGCCCACATCTGGAACAGCTGCCCTGTGGAGCTGGAGAGATGAGGCAGAAGCTGCCAGGATGGGGTAAGTTTGGGACGTGGGGCAGCTTCCTGTGATGCACTGCTGCTAGTGGGCCGTGCTGGCAGCGCTGTCCCCATGTCCCAGCACAGCCACTCTCTGTCCTCAGCCTCTGCGAGCCTTCAGCCACCTGAAATCCCTCCAGAATCTGCAGCAGACCCGAGGCCCAGCCCAGCCAGACTTTTCCAGGTGCCTGCACCACACCAGAGACCTCTCACCCACCTGGGTCCGGTGAGACAAATCCGGTACGGGGTCCGGGTGTCCCCAGGTCCCCACACAGGGGGGGTGTCCTGGCCTTGGGGACACTGCCACACCCCAGGGGATCCCTGTGGCCTGAGGATGCTGGCAGGGTTAAAGGGCAGCTTTGTTTGGAGGCAGAGCCGTGTCGCCCTGCTGTGCCAGAGATGCCGATAACGGGAGGCGGCTGGGAAAAAAGCCAGGGAAGGAACCAGAGGCTCGGGAGTGCTGGAGCATGAACAGCCCTGGGGCTGGGCTTGAGGAAGCGAGGAGAGCCTCCAGAGCAGCTTAATTACTGCTAACGAGGGACAGAATGGGTGGAGGGGGAGCAGGGGCAGCTCTGACACCTGAGGGGTGACAAACCAGCGGCTCCTTCCACAGGGTGCCAGTCCCGGGCTAGTGACCAGCACTGGCAGCCCCAGTTTGGCTCAGACCTTCCCCTCTGACCCTTCCTTGCTTTTTCCACCTCCAGGCTGTGTCTGGCCAGCACAGCTCTGCTCCATTCTCCCAACACCATTCCCGGATGATTTTGATTTCCGCTCTGCTGCTGTCCTGGCCAAGAAGGAAGAGATTGAGAGGGTGAGTGCTGGCAGCTCCTGGATGAGCTCCTGGAAGTCTGGGAGTGGCTGCAGGGTGGGGGAATCTCACCTGAGGAGCTTTGGGAGTGATGCTGGGTGGTGAGGAGCATGAATTTGCATTTTGGGGGGCTTGCAGGGGAAGGTGCTGTGAGGATGTTTGCAGGGTCTCTGATGGTATTTGGGGTTTGTGGGCTGGAATTTGGGGTTGTTTGGGCTGGATTTGGGGTGCTGACCCCATGGCTTTCCTTGCAGTCGTAGCAGCTTTGGGAGAGGTGCTGGGTGGTGAGGAGTGTGATTTGGCATTCTGGGGGCTTGCAGGGGAAGGTGCTGTGAGGATTAAGAGATTTTCAGGGGCTCAGATGATATTTGGCGGTTTGTGGGCTGGAAGTTGGGGTTGTTTGGTGGTGGATTTGGGGTGCTGACCCCGTGGGCCTTCCCTTGCAGTTGTAGCAGCTTTGGGAGAAATGCTGGGTGGTGAGCAGTGTGAATTTGGCATTTTGGGGGCTTGCAGGGGAAGCTGCTGTGAGGAATAAGGGCTCAGATGATATTTGGGGGTTTGTAGGCTGGAAATTGGGTTGTTTGGGGCTGGATTTGGGGTGTTGACCCGTGGGCCTAGATGCTGGGGGTGAGGAATGTGAATTTGGCATTCTGGGGGGCTTACAGGGGAAGGTGCTGTGGGCAGCACGCGGTTTGCAGTGGCTCAGATGATATTTGGGGTTTGTGGGCTGGAATTTGGGGTTGTTTGGTGCTGGATTTGGGGTGCTGACCCATGGCTTTCCCTTGCAGTCATAGCAGCTTGGGAGGATGCTGGGTGGTGAGGAGTGTGAATTTGGCATTCTGGGGGGCTTGCAGGGGAAGGTGCTGTGAGGATTAAGGGCCTCGGATGATATTTGGGGGTTTGTGGCTGGAAGTCAGGGTTGTTTGGGGCTGAATTTGGGGTGCTGACCCCATGGGCTCCTTTGCAGTCGTACCAGCTTTGGGAGAGATGCTGGTGGTGAGGAGTGTGAATTTGGCATTTTTGGGGGCTTGCAGGGGAAGGTGCTGTGAGGAATAAGGGGTTTGCAGTGGCTCAGATTATATTTGGGGGTTTGTGGGCTGGAATTTGGGGTTGTTTTGGTGCTGGATTTGGGGTGCTGACCCTGTGGCCTCCCTTGCAGTCGTAGCAGCTTTGGGGAGAAATGCTGGGTGGTGAGGAGTGTGAATTTGGCATTTTGGGGGCTTACAGGGGAAGGGCTGTGAGAATTAAGGGGTTTGGGCAGTAGGGGTTTGCAGGGGCTCGATGATATTTGGGGTTTGTGGGCTGGAATTTGGGGTTGTTTGGGGCTGGATTTGGGGTGCTGACCCATGGCCCTCCTTGCAGTCGTACCAGCAGTTCAGCCTGACCATCGCCGTGGTGGCCACGATGCTGCTGCAGAAGGAGCCCTCGATGGAGGCGGCGCTGGGGCTGGCGCTCAGGGCCAACCTCCGCAGCGCCGCATCACCACTGCAGGAGCTGCAGGACTTCATCGACAGCTTCGACCTGGGCACCGCCAGCCCTGATGGCAGCCCCCCTCCTGCCATGGCTGGGGTGGGGGGGGCTGTGAGGGCTGTGACGGCGCTTTGGGTGCTCAGGAGGGCGCTGAGCCTGCGGGACAAGGTGGGAGATGTTGGCAGCCCCGCTCTGTCTCTCAGAGGAGGGTGAGCAGGTTATGTTTGGTTTTAGCCCTGCCCAAACCCCTGAGTGCAGCAGAAGTTTTGCTGGTTTTATTGGAAGGCGATGGGAGGGAGGGCAGCAGTGCCTCTCTCCATTCCTGGTTGCTGGGGATGTGTTCCAAACCCCAGCGAGGGTTTTTTGGGTTTAAATCTGAAATAAACTCTGTTCTCTGTGCTGCCATTGTTCCGTTCCTGCTCTCCTAGGAAAGGAGGGGTCCCACAGCAACCCAGCTGTGCACAGGGCACCCCTGGGACCTCCCTGCCTGGTGGCATTGTCACTGTCACATGGCTGGGAAGGAACAGGGCAGGACTTTGCATTCAGTTTCAGCCAAATTTTATTGGAGCTTCGTCACCGGCGGCAGCAGAGCTGTGCCCTGTCCCCTCCCTGTGGTGGCAGTGGGACATGGTGCCACCAGGGATGGCGAGGAGGTGGGACTGGGGCACAGAGGAGTCCAGGGAGGGATCCCACAGTGGGGTGATGCAGGCAGCTGCCCTTGTCTCTCCCTGGAGCTGCCGCCCTGTGGGAGGTGCTGGAGGCCCGGCCAGAGCTGCCGGGCCCCGATCCCTTCCTGCTTTACCTGTTCCTAATTGCGGGAGAGGCTGGCAGGAATGGCAGGCTCGGCTCTGCCAGCAGCCCCTGAGGGGGAAAGATCCCAGCAGCTTCTCCACCAGCCTTGGGCGCGTCCAGGACGTGCTTGGAACGAGTTCAGACCTGGCAGGACCTGGCAGTGCCACTTGGGGAGCCCAATCCCCGCTGTTAGGACACACTGCAGTGCTTGCCGTCCTGCCCCTGCCCCTCCCGGGGGCTCCCTGCTCAGGGAGTTCATCCCGGGCTTGGGGATGGGCTTCCCGAAAAAGAAACCCTCCTCCTCCGAGTCTGAGTCGAAGATGAGGAGCAGGTGGGACACCAGGAGTCCTCCTCCTCCTCGGTGCATCCTCTGCCCGGGGGCTGTGTCGGGGAGCGGAGGTGCCCACTTGGAACTGTGGGTTTCCATTGCCTGCTGCTCTTCGGGGCTCAGGGCCCCCAAAAGTGGGTGGTCCAAGGCTCCAGGCTCGTTGGGCCGCTCTGGGCTGGGTGGGGGGTTGAGGGTGGCCAGTGGGGGTCCCAGCACCCCTGGGTGCTCCTTGGCAGCGTCGCTGCTCCTGTCCCGTGCAGCTGCTCCGACATCCTCGGGGCTCCTGAACGCGGGGTGCACTGGGGCCTGATCCAAAACCGCCTCTGGAAGAGGGGAAATGGGCGTGAGGGAGGAAGGAGAAGCTGAGCCTGCCCTCCCACAGCCCTCCCACAGCCAGGGTTATCTTGGACACAAGCTGGCACCGAGCCACCCTCACCTCCCACCGTGGGTTGTGGTTTATCACCACTTCCACCGTGTGACATTCCCAAGGGCTGGGCAGAGCCTGGATTTTCCCCACTCCCCTCCCACCCCATCCAGTAAGATCCTACCAGCCCCTTCCCCTCGCTGCCTGCAGCCCCCACAGCGAGCTCCTGGGGAGTGGTGTGGAGTCTGGGGATGGAGCCGAGGCGAAGCCGAGTCCGAGGAGTCTGAGGCGGTGGAGGAGGCGTCCTGGCCGCGGCTGCAGGTGTCGGAGCAGAAGAGGCGGCCGCGGTGGCAGGTCAGGGGCTGTCCCCGCAGCGGCTTTCGGCACAGGCTGCAGCAGAAGCAGGAGGCTCGGGAGTGCCAGTGCAGCCCCTGGTGTGTGACATCGTCACCGTCAGCACCTGCAGGGGTAACACGGGTGAGGGAAAGTTCTTCACTTTTTTGTGCCAAAATCCATCCTCTGGAGGCTCCAGCTCTGCAGTGCCTGGGCCTGATATTTCTGAGTCTGAAAGATTTTAACCTGCTAACTTTTTTCCCAAGAAAAAATTTCTCAAGAAAGCTTCTTTTCAAAACAATCTTGGCAAATAACTCTCCTTGCTCAAAACAATCTTTCTCCAGGTGGTGTTTTGCTGTTTCTCTGGTTTAACCATGGGATTAGAGAGGTGTCATTCCTGTTCACTGATCACGTGAAGTCTGTATTGAAACACCTTATAAAAGGTAGTAAGAATAGACATAAAGCTTTTTCTATGCGCTTTCCTTCTGGAATATTGGGTCTCTCATCTGTCATCATAGGACACGAAATAAAGATAGTTTGACTCTAGTTTTGACAAAGAGAACATCAGAAAGGTTTTATTTACAGTCTTTTTGCTTCTTTTATAGCATGCATTGCTAAAAAAGGTATTCATTGGTCAATAGGACTGACACCTCTTCCATTGGTTAAGTAATAGGAAACAACAGCTGGGGAAGATTGTTATGAGAAAAAACACTGCCCACTTAGAAATGTTTGGGAAAAGGAGAAAGATGTTTTGGGAAAGAAACTGTTGAAAGTTTTCTCTAGAAAAGGAGCTAGCAATATCTAGTAAGCTAAAATTCTCTCAGGCTCAGAAATATCGAGCCACATTCACCAACCATGTTAAGTCTGTATGGGAACACCTTATGAAAGGCAGTAAGAATTAGACAACAAAGGTTTTTCTATGCTCTTTGCCTTCTGAATATTTGGAGTTTCTCATCTTCTTTCGTGTCCTACAATGACAGCTGGGAAAGATTGTTACGAGAAAACACTGCCCCACTTAGAAATGCTTTGGGGAAAAGAGAAGGATGTTTTGGGAAAAGAAACTGTTGAAAGTTTTAGAAAAGCAGCTAGCAATGGTTAGCAAGCTAAAAATTCTCTCAGGCTCAGAAATATCGAGCCCACATTCACCAACCATGTTAAGTCTGTATGGAAACACCTTATAAAAGGTAGTAAGAATTAGACAATAAAGCCTTTTCTATGCTCTTTGCCTTCTGAAATATTTGGGAGTTTCTTGTCTTTCATGTCCTACAATGACAGCTGGGGAAGATTGTTATAAGAAAAAAACACTGCTCACTTAGAAATGCTTTGGGAAAAGAAACTGTTGAAAGTTTTCTCTTAGAAAAGCAGCAAGCAATATTTAGTAAGCTAAAATCCTCTCAGCTCAGAAATATCGACCCCACATTCACAAATATCGAGCCCACATTCACCAACCATGTTAAGTCTGTATGGGAACACCTTATGAAAGGCAGTAAAAATTAGACAATAAAGTTTTTTCTATGCTCTTTGCCTTCTGAAATATTTGGAGTTTCTCATCTTTCTTTCGTGTCCTACAATGACAGCTGGGAAAGATTGTCACGAGAAAAAACCACTGCCCACTTAGAAATCCTTTGGGAAAAGAAACTGTTGAAAGTTTTCTCTTATTAAATGAGCTAGCAATATTTAGTGAGCTAAAATTCTCTCAGGGTCAGAAATATCGAGCCCACATTCACCAATCATGTTAAGTCTGTGTGGGAACACCTGATAAAACGTAGTAAGAATTAGACGATAAAACTTTTTCTATGCTCTTTTCCTTCTGAAATATTTGGAGTTTCTCATCTTTTGCGTCCCACAAGGACACAGGGCAGGGCGGGGGAGCCCCGGGGATGGCGGCCGTACCGATGGGGTCCCCGCACGCCTGGCAGGGCTCAGCAAAGAGGCTCTCGAAGCAGCCCCGGCAGCAGGGCCGGCCGCTCCTCATCACGTAGCGCTGCCCCCGCAGGGGCTCGTCGCATTCCAGGCAGCAGAAATGCTCCAGGTGCCAGCGCCGGCCCTCGGCCTCGATGCACTCCTCCATGAAGATCAGCTGGAAGGGGGAGAAGAGCTGTTGGAATGCTGGAAACTTAGGGTTTAGGATATAGCAATACATGGAGAACTTTGAGCGTTGTCTAAGTTCTTCTTCTTCACCTTCTTCCTTCTTCATGGGTTTGGGTGGTTTTCTGTAGTTGGGTGAAAAAGGTCCCCATTGTGGGCCTTGGGTGGTTATTATTGGGTCAGAAATATAAATTATACAGGTGTCACCTCGTTATTGTGTAATTAGCACTTGGAAAGAGTTAGAGGTGCTCCGTTTCACCTCATTTGTCTAACTTGCTAGTTAGAGCTCAGGGCTTGTGAGTCTGTAAATAGATAAGAAATAATAAACAGCCAAGTCCAAACTTGAAAATTTCAACTCCCATGAATTAATTCCAATCCTAGCAGGGAAAAAGAAGCCAGAACTGTCACAAACAAGCCCCATCGTCCCAGCACCCTGCCAGAAAACCCAGTGTTTTGCTGTGCTGAGGAGTGAGGAGGAACCCCCAGCCTGTGGGGCTCTCTGCAAGGCTCAGGCAGGAATATTCCTCCAGCCCATCTATGGTTCTGATGGGTTTGGAGCCCCCAGCTGAGCTCAGGGACATTTAACACCAAAGGGAGGTCAAACCTCCCCCTGCCCAGCACCCACCTGGTCACAGGAGGCACAGCGGGGTCGGAAGAGCTCGGCGTGGTGCCGGCCACAGTAGATCCTCCCATCCTGCTGGAAGTAGATGAGATCCACCAGCTGCTGGTGGCAGAAGTGGCAGGAGAAGCAGGACGGGTGCCAGAACTGATCCCCAAGGCGAGAGGCCGAAATGCCCGGGTCCCCTTTGTTCAGCCTCCGGCCACACTGCAGAACACAGGGATATGAGGTTTGGGGCCAGGCTGGGTTTTGGGGACAGATCCCTGCCAGGGAATGGGGGCTGGAGGGGACACCTCACCTTCCTGCAGGGACAGCCATGGCAGGGACCTGGCACGGGACACGCCAGGCCCTGTCCCAGAGCCTCCTGCCTGCGGCGGGCGCTGAAGGCTCGGAGCTGCCGCCGCTCCTCCTCGGCCAGGTCGGGGCAGTACCGCTCCTGTGGGGGACAGGTCAGGGGGGCTGAGGTGTGATCCTTTAGAATTTCACCTTTTCTATTTTTCATACATCTAAAATCCTGCAGTTCTTCAGTGTATAACTCTAAACTCCATACATAGTGCAAGCTGCTGCTTTCCCATTTTGACAATTCCTCTCCAGGCCTGGGAATCAAGGACACCTCACTGCCTCAAGCCCCGAGAGATGTGAACAAAAGTGACTTGGGGGAGCAAACTTGGGGTAAATTACTTAATTATCTGAAGCTGTGATTGAAAAATTAACCCCCAATATGCAAAT
>JAJEOU010001484.1:4242910-4467047 GCA_021534815.1 Acrocephalus arundinaceus | reverse complement strand
GGGAGATTTCTGAATTGAATATTGAATATTGCAGGGATTTTCTGCCACAATTGAACGTTTTGTGCATGTTAATCCTCAATTTCCTTGGGGTTTACTCGAGGTTGCAGGCAGCTTGCAAGGAGAAGTCAGTGAGGTGGTGGGAGATTTGGTGAAGGTGGGAGATGGGGAGAATTCAGGGCCAGTGTTGGCTTTTTACCAGATTTTGGGATGATGTCTGCAGGGGATTTGGGGTGAATCTGCAGGGGATTTGGGGGTGAACCCCAAGTGTCTACAGGAGATTTTGGGATGAATCCCCAGGTATTTGCAGGAGAGTTTGGGGTGATGAATGCCCAGGATTCTGCAGGGGATTTTGGGATGAATCCCCAGGGGATTTGGGGTTGAATCCCTGGGGTCTGCAGGGGATTTGGGGATGGAAATCCCCAGGGGATTTTGGGGTGAATCCCTGGGGTCTACAGGGGATTTTTGGGGGTGAATCCCCCAAGTGTCTGCAGGGGATTTTGGGATGAATCCCCAAATATCTACAGGAGATTTTGGGGTGAATCCCCAGGGGATTTTGGGGTGAATCCCAAGTGTCTGCAGGGGATTCTGGGGTGAATCCTCAGGAGATTTTGGGGTGAATGCCCAGGATTCCACAGGGGATTTTGGGTTGATGTCTGCAGGAGATTCTGGGGTGAATGCCCAGGGGATTTTGGGCTGAATCCCAAATGTCTGCAGGGGATTTGGGGTTGAATCCCTGGGGTCTGCAGGGGATTTTTGGGAGTGAATCCCCAAGTGTCTCCAGGAGATTTTGGGGTGAATCCCCAGGTGTCTGCAGGAAGTTCTGGGGTGAATCCCCAGGGGATTTTGGGGTGAATCCCCAGAGAATTTTGGGGTGAATCCCAAGTGTCTGCAGGGGATTTGCGGATGAATCCCCAGGTGTCTGCAGGAGATTCTGGGGTGAATCCTCAGGTGTCTGCAGGGATTTTGGGTTGATGTCTGCAGGGGATTTGGGGTGAACCCCAAGTGTCTACAGGAGAGTTTGGGATGAATGCCCAGGGGATTTTGGGATGATGTCTACAGGGGATTTTGGGATGAATCCCAAGTGTCTGCAGGGGATTTGCGGATGAATCCCCAGGGTTTTTTTGGGATGAATCCCCAGGGGATTATGGGGTGAATCCCCAGGGGATTTTGGGGTGAATCCTGAGGTGTCTACAGGAGATTCTGGGGTGAATCTGCAGGAGATTCTGGGGTGAATGCCCAGGGATTTTGGGGTGAATCCCCAGGATTCTGCAGGGGATTTTGGGCTGATGTCTGCAGGGGATTTGAGGACAACTCCCCAAGTGTCTGCAGGGAATTCTGGGGTGAATCCCCAGAGGATTTTGGGGTGAATCCCTGGGGTCTACTGGGGATTTTTGGGGGTGAATCCCCAGGATTCTACAGGAGATTTTGGGGTGAATCCCCAGGGGATTTTGGGGTGAATGCCCAGGATTCTACAGGGGATTTTGGGTTGATGTCTGCAGGGAATTTTGGGATGAATGCGCAGGTGTCTGCAGGAGGTTTTGGGGTGAACCCCCAAGTGTCTGAAGGGAATTCTGGGGTGAATCCCCAAGGGATCTGGGGGAATCCCTGGGGTCTGCAGGAGGTTTTGGGATGAATCCCCAGGGGATTTTGAGGATGAATCCCCAGGTGTCTGCAGGAGTTTTTGGGGTGAATCCCTAGGATTCTACAGGAGATTTTGGGGTGAATCCTTGGGGTCTACAGGGGATTTTTGGGGGTGAATCCCCAGGATTCTACAGGAGATTTTGGGGTGAATCTGCAGGAGATTTTGGGGTGAATCCTCAGGTGTCTGCAGGGATTTTGGGTTGATGTCTACAGGAGATTTTGGGGTGGATCCCCAGGAGATTTTGGAGTCAATCCCCAGATGTCTGCAGGAGATTTTGGGGTGAATCTGCAGGAGATTCTGGGGTGAATCCCCAAGTGTCTACAGGAGATTTTGAGTTGATGTGTGCAGGAGATTCTGGGGTGAATGCCCAGGAGATTCTGGGGTGAATGCCCAGGAGATTTTGGGGTGGATCTCCAGGAGATTTTGGGGTCAATCCCCAGATGTCTGCAGGAGATTTTGGGGTGAATGCCCAGGAGATTTTGGGGTGACTGCCCAGGATTTGCTGCCTCTGACCCCTTCCCCCCATCCCCCCTGAGCCCAGGATTTATTTTTCAGGTGGTCTGAGCGCAATCACCGCGAGAAGATCGGGGTCCATGTCCTGTTTGAGCAGGTCCTGAACATGGAGCCCTACTGCTGCAGGGACTCGGGGCCCTCCCTGGCCACAGAGACCTTTGTCTACGACCTCTCGGCTGTGGTGATGCACCACGGCAAAGGCTTCGGCTCAGGGCACTACACAGCCTATTGCTACAACACCGAGGGAGGTGCGTGTGTCCCAAATCCCAAATCCTAAATCCCAAATCCGATTCCAAATCCCAAATCCAAATCCTAAATCCTAAATCCCATCCTAAATCCTAAATCGTAAATCCCATCTCAAATCCCATCTCAAATCCCATACCAAATCCCCCCAAATCCCAAATCCTAAATCCTAAATCCTACCCCAAATCCTAAATCCCATCCCAAATCCTAAATCCCAAATCCTAAATCCCATCCCAAGTCCCAAATCCTAAATCCTAAATCCTAAATCCCATCCCAAATCCTAAATCCTAAATCCCAAATCCTAAATCCTAAATCCCAAATCCGATTCCAAATCCCAAATCCTAAATCCCATCCTAAATCCCAAATCCTAAATCCTAAATCCCAAATCCGATTCCAAATCCTAAATCCCATCCCAAATCCTAAATCCCATCCTAAATCCTAAATCCCAAATCCGATTCCAAATCCTAAATCCCATCCCAAATCCTAAATCCTAAATCCCAAATCCGATTCCAAATCCCAAATCCCAAATCCTAAATCCTAAATCAGAAATCCTAAATCCTAAATCCCAAATCCCATCCCAAATCCTAAATCCCATCCCAAATCCTAAATCCCATCCCAAATCCTAAATCCCATCTCAAATCCTAAATCCTAAATCCCAAATCTGATTCCAAATCCCAAATCCCAAATCCTAAATCCCATCCCAAATCCTAAATCCCATCCCAAATCCCAAATCCTAAATCCCATCCCAAATCCCATCCCAAATCCTAAATCCTAAATCCCAAATCCGATTCCAAATCCTAAATCCCATCCCAAATCCTAAATCCCATCCCAAATCCTAAATCCTAAATCACAAATCCTAAATCCCAAATCCCATCCCAAATCCTAAATCCCATCCCAAATCCTAAATCCCATCCCAAATCCTAAATCCTAAATCACAAATCCTAAATCCTAAATCCCAAATAAATCCTAAATCCCGAATCATCCCGGATCCTAAATCATCCCAAAGCCTAAATCCCAAATAAATCCTAAATCCTAAATCCCAAATCCTAAATCCCAAATCCTAAATCCCATTCTAAATCCTAAATCCTACCCCAAATCCTAAATCCCAAATCCGATTCCAAATCCCAAATCCTAAATCCTAAATCCCATCCCAAATCCTAAATCCCATCCCAAATCCTAAATCCCATCCTAAATCCCAAATCCCAAATCCTAAATCCATCCCAAATCCTAAATCCCAAATCCTAAATCCCAAATCCTAAATCCCACCCCAAATCCCAAATCCTAAATCCTAAATCCCATCCCAAATCCCATCACAAATCCCATCCCAAATTCTGAAGCCCATCCCAAATCCCAAATCCCATCCCAAATCCCAAATCCCATCACAAATCCCAAATCCCATCCCAAATCCTAAATCCCAAATCCCAAATCCCATCCCAAATCCCTTTCTCCTCTCCCCATAATTCCAATTCCTTGGCATCCACTCCTTGCCCTTTCGTACTTCGTTTTCCCTGTTGTAATCCTATTTTAAAATATTTTTTGTCATTTATTTTGGATTTTTTGGGGGTTTGTTTTTGTTTCTTTTGGGGTTTTGGGGTTTTGTTTGTTTGTTTGGGTTTTTTTGTGGGGTTTTTTTTGTTGGTTTTTTGGCTTGTAATCCTTTTTTTTTTTTTTTTGTAATTTATTTTGGACTTTTGGGAGTTTGGTTTTGTTTCTTTTGGTGTTTTGGGGTTTTTGTTGTTTGGGGTTTTTTCTGTGGGTTTTTTTTTTTTTGCTGGTTTTTTTGGTGGTGGTGGTGGTGGTTTTTTGGGGTTTTTGGGGGGGGTTGTTTGGTTTGGTTTTTTGGGATTTTTTGTTTGGGGTTTTTTTTTTTTAGGGTGGGGTTTTTTTGGGGTTTTTTGGGTTTTTTTGTGGGGTTTTTTGATTTTTTGGGATTTTGTTTGGGGTTTTTTTTTTGTTTTGGGGGTTTTGGGGTTTTTTTGTTTTGTGGTTTTTGTTGGTTTTGTGGGGTTTTTGGGTTTTTTGATTTTTGGGGATTTTGTTTTGGTGGTTTTTTTTTTGTTTTGGGGTTTTGCGTGTTTGTTTGGTTTGGGTTTTTGTTGTTTTTTGTGGTTTTTTTTATTTTTTGGGATTTTGTTTGTTTGGGGGTTTTTTATGTTTTGGGGGTTTGGGGGGTGGGGTTTTTTGTTTGGTTTGGGTTTTTTGTGGGTTTTTTTATTTTTTGGGATTTTGTTTGGGGGTTTTTTATGTTTTGGGGGTTTGGGGTGGGGTTTTTTGTTTGTTTGGGGTTTTTTGTTGGTTTTTTGTGGGTTTTTTGATTTTTTGGGATTTTGTTTGTTTGGGGGGTTTAGTTTTTCGGGGTTTTTTTGGGGGGTTGTTTTGGGTTTTTTGGGGTTTTTTTGTGGGGTTTTTTTTTTTTGGGGGTTTTTGGTGGGTTTTTTGAGGTTTTTTGTTTGGTTTTGCGTTTCTTTGGATTTTTTTTGTTTTCTGGGGTTTTTCAAAAATTTGTTCGTTTTGTTTGGGGTTTTTTGTTTGTTTGTTTTGAGGGTTTTTTTTCTTTTTGTTTTTTGATTTTTTTTTGATTTGTTCATTTTATTTGACTTTTTTTTGTTGTTTGTTTTCCTGAGAACTGCGTGAATCCTTCACCCTGCCAGGCAGAGCCTCTCCAAGGAGCTGCTGCAGCTGGGATTGCTCAGGATTGAATCCTCAGGGCTTGAGGAGATGAACAGAAAATGTTTTGAGGCTGGAAAAAACAGGAACTATTCATGAGCAACATCCGCAGGGGGCTGGGAGCAGCACCGGCTCTCCCTTCCTGCCTGCACAAATTGCTCAGCCCCAGGGGATTTTTTTGGGTTGCTTAATTGAGTTTTTAGGGCTGATAAAAATGAAGATTTGATATTTCTAAAACGCCAAAACAAATTAAAAAATCATATTTAAAATGATATTAAAATCAGGTTAGAAAAGACAGAAGTGCCTTTTCTCCCTGTGGATGTTTCCTATGAGCAATTCCAAAATCCAAAGGGATCCTGCCTCAGCTCAGAGGGATTTTTTCCCTTTTTTCCAGGTTTTTGGGTGCACTGCAATGACTCCAAACTGAATGTATGTAGCGTGGAGGAGGTGTGCAAGACCCAGGCCTACATCCTCTTCTACACTCAGAGGACGCTGCAGGACAAGGCAGCAATCCCAGAAAAACAACTCCAAGCTCAGGTTTTTGCCACCCAAAACCAGTGACAAGGACAGCAGGGTGACACTGCCAGGAGGGGAAACACTGCGGCTTCTTTTGGGAACTTGGGGTGTTCGTGTTCCCCTTCCGTGTGGGGGAATCTGCAGGGATGGGGTCAGCAGGAATGGGATCACAGCAGGAATGGGGTCAGCAGGAATGGGGTCAGCAGGAATGGGATCACAGCAGGGATGGGGTCAGCAGGGATGGGGTCAGCAGGAATGGGATCACAGCAGGAATGGGATCAGCAGGGATGGGGTCAGCAGGGATGGGGTTGGAACAGGGATGGGGATGGAACAGGGATGGGATCAGCAAGGATGGGGTCAGCAGGAATGGGGTTGGAACAGGGATGGGATCAGCAGGGATGGGGTCAGCAGGAATGGGGTCAGCAGGAATAGGATCACAGCAGGGATGGGGTCAGCAAGGATGGGGTCAGCAGGGATGGGGATGGAACAGGGATGGGATCAGCAGGGATGGGATCACAGCAGGAATGGGGTCAGCAGGGATGGGCTCAGCAGGGATGGGGTCAGCAGGGATGGGGTCAGCAGGAATGGGGTTGGAACAGGGATGGGGTCAGCAGGGATGGGGTCAGCAGGATGGGATCAGCAGGAATGGGGTCAGCAGGGATGGGATCAGCAGGAATGGGGTCAGCAGGAATGGGTCAGCAAGGATGGGCTCAGCAGGAATGGGCTCAGCAGGAATGGGATCACAGCAGGGATGGGATCAGCAGGGATGGGGATGGAGCAGGGATGGGGTCAGCAGGGATGGGTCAGCAGGAATGGGATGGAACAGGGATGGGATCAGCAGGGATGGGGTCAGCAGGATGGGGTCAGCAGGAATAGGATCACAGCAGGGATGGGATCAGCAGGGATGGGGAGAAGCAGGGATGGGACAGCAGGGATGGGGTCAGCAGGAATGGGGTCAGCAGGAATGGGGTTGGAACAGGGATGGGGTCAGCAGGAATGGGGTCACAGCAGGAATGGGGTTGGAACAGGGATGGGGTCAGCAGGAATGGGGTCACAGCAGGAATGGGGTCAGCAGGAATGGGGTTGGAACAGGGATGGGGTCAGCAGGAATGGGGTCACAGCAGGAATGGGGTCAGCAGGAATGGGGTTGGAACAGGGATGGGGTCAGCAGGAATGGGGTCAGAACAGGGATGGGGTCAGAACAGGGATGCGATTGCAGCAGGGATGGGATTGCAGTAGGAATGGGGTTGGAACAGGAAGGGGATCAGCAGGAATGGGGTCGGAACAGGGATGGGATCAGGGCAGGAATGGGATCAGCAGGAATGGGATTGCAACGGGGATGGGATCAGAACAGGGATGGGATCACAGCAGGGATGGGGTCAGCAGGGATGGGATCAGCAGGGACGGGATCAGCAGGAATGGGTCAGAAGGGATGGGATTGCAGCAGGGACAGGATCAGGGCAGGAATGGGGATGGAACAGGGATGGGATCAGCAGGAATGGGGTCAGAACAGGGATGGGATCAGGGCAGTAATGGAATCAGCAGGGATGGGGTTGGAGCAGAAACGGGATCAGGGCAGGAATGGGATCGGAGCAGGGATGGGATTGCAGCAGGAATGGGCTCAGCAGAAATGGGATCAGACCAGGGATGGGATCAGACCAGGGATGGGATCAGACCAGGGATGCGATCACAGCAGGGATGGGATTGGAGCAGGGGTGGGATCAGAACAGGAATGGGATTGGAGCAGGAATGGGATGAGAACAGGAATGGGATCAGAACAGGGATGGGATTGCAGCAGAGATGGGAACAGAACAGGGATGGGATCAGCACGGTTGGGATCAGGGCAGGGATGGGATTGGAGCAGGGATGGGATTGGAGCAGGAATGGAATCACAGCAGGGATGGAATCAGGGCAGGAATGGGATCAGGGCAGGAATGGGATCAGGGCAGGAATGGGATCAGCAGGGTGGGATTGCAGCAGGAATGGGATCAGGACAAGATGATTGGAAAACTTTCTGGAGCTGAGCAGTTCTGATTTGGGGCAGAATCTTGGGGTTTGGTGTGTTTTTGACACCAAAAAAAAAAAAGAAACTGAACTTTGATGCTGTTCATTCATCCCCTGTGAAAGAGGAACGAGCACAGGCAGGGAATGGACCCTTCAATCCCAAAAAATCCTGATCCAGCTCTGAGAGGAGCAGCTACAGCACCCCTGAGTGGCCAGGGAAACTCCCAGAGCTGGAAAAAAATGTTTAAATTCTTCTCAATTCCTCCCTTTGCTGCCCCTGACACCAATTTCTGTGCCCTGGGTGAGGCTGTGCCACATTCCAGGATTTTCTGGGGGCTGAACTCAGCTGGCAGCTTAAATTCCCTCAGAAATGGGATTTTCATGGAGTTCTGCTGTGGAGAAAATGGGGGTTGTAACACACAAAAATGGGGTTACACACAAAAATGGGGTTTAACACACAAAAAATGGGTTTAACACACAAAAAAATGGGGTTTAACACACAAAAATGGGGTTTAACACACAAAAATGGGGTTTAACACACAAAAATGGGTTTAACACACAAAAAATGAGGTTTAACACACAAAAAAATGGGGTTTAACACACAAAAATGGGGTTTAACACACAAAAATGGGGTTTAACACACAAAAATGGGGTTTAACACACAAAAAATGGGGTTTAACACAAAAATGGGTTTAACACACAAAAAATGGGGTTTAAACACAAAAATGGGGTTTAACACACAAAAAATGGGTTTAACACACAAAAATGGGGTTTAACACACAAAAATGGGGTTTAACACACAAAAATGGGGTTTTACACACAAAAAATGGGTTTAACACACAAAAATGGGGTTTAACACACAAAAAATGGGGTTTAACACACAAAAAATGGGGTTTAACACACAAAAAATGGGGTTTAACACACAAAAAAATGGGGTTTAACACACAAAAAATGGGGTTTAACACACAAAAAATGGGGTTTAACACACAAAAATCGGTTTAACATCCATAAATGTGTTTAAATACAAAAAAAATCTGTTTCAATACACAAAAAATGGGGTTTGACTCCCAAAAATGGGTTTTAGCACACAAAAAAATGTGTTTTACCCCCAGAAATGTGTTTTAAGATACATAAGGTGGGTTTTAAGGCACAGAAAAGGGAAGGTTAATCCCCAAAAATGAGGTTTCACCCCCAAAATGGGGTTTAACTCTCAAAAAATGGGGTTTAACCTCCAAAAATGTGTTTTAACACACATAAAGTGGATTTTAACCCCCTATAAATGGGGTTTCTCCCCCAAAATGGATTTTGACTCACAAAAAAATGGGATTTAACCTCCATAAATGTGTTTAAACACACAAAGTGGGTTTTAACCCCCCAAAAATGGGATTTGTCCCCAAAATGGATTTTAACACACAAAAAATGGGATTTAACCCCCAAAAATGTGTTTGAACACACATTAATTGGGTTTTAAACACAAACAGTGTTCTAACCCCCAAAAATGTGTTTTAACACACATTAAGTGGATTTTAGCTCCCCTAAAATGGGTTTTTAGCTCCCCAAAAATAGATTCTGACACACAAAAAATGGGTTTTAACCTCCATAAATGTGGTTAAACACTCATAAAGTGGGTTTTAACATACAAACAAGTGTTCTAACCCCAAAAATGTGTTTTAACACACATTTAAGGGGTTTTAACCCCCCAAAATAGGTTTTGTCTCCCAAAATGGATTTAACACTCAAAAAATGGGATTTAACCCCCAAAAAAGTGTTTGAACACACATAAAGTGGGTTTTAACATACAAACAAAAGTGTTCTAACCCCTAAAATGTGTTTTAACACACATAAAAGGTGAGTTTTAACCCCCAAAAATGGGGTTTGCCCCTCAAAAAATGGATTTTAACAAACAAAAAATGGGTTTTTACCTCCAAAAATATGTTTAAACACACATAAATTGGGTTTTAGCATACAAAAGAGTGTTTTAATCTCCAAAAAAGTGTTTTAACACACTTAAAGTGGGTTTTAACTCCCCAAATATGGGGTTTGGACCCCAAAACGGATTTTAACACACAAAAAATGGGATTTAACCCCCAAAAATGTGTTTGAACACACATAAGGTGAGTTTTAGCATACAAAAGAGTGTTTTAACCTCCAAAAATGTGTTTTAACACATATAAAGTGGGTTTTAACCCCCCAAAATAGGTTTTGTCTCCCAAAAATGGATTTTAACACTCAAAAAATGGGATTTAACCCCCAAAAATGTGTTTAAACACACATAAGGTGAGTTTTAACACCCCCAAAAATGGGGTTTGTCCCCAAAAAATGGGATTTAACCTCCAAAAATGTGTTTAAACACACATAAATTGGGTTTTAACATACAAAAGAGTATTTTAATCTCCAAAAAAGTCTTTAAACACACTTCAAGTGGGTTTTAACTCCCCAAATATGGGGTTTGTCCCCCAAAATGGATTTTAACACACAAAAAATGGGATTTAACCTCCAAAAATGTGTTTGAACACACATAAGGTGAGTTTTAGCATACAAAAGAGTGTTTTAACCCCCAAAAATGTGTTTTTAACACACATAAAGTGGGTTTTAAACCCCCCAAAATAGGTTTTTCTCCCAAAAATGGATTTTAACACTCAAAAAATGGGATTTAACCCCCAAAAAAGTGTTTAAACACACAAAGTGGGTTTCAACCCCCCAAAAATGGGATTTGTCCCACTAAAATGGATTTTAACACACAAAAAAATGGGATTTAACCCCCAAAAATGTGTTCAAACACACATAAGGTGAGTTTTAACGCCCCAAAAATGGGGTTTGCCCCTCAAAAAATGGATTTTAACACACAAAAAATGGGATTTAACCTCCAAAAATGTTTTTAAACACACATAAGGTGAGTTTTAACACCCCCAAAAATGGGTTTTGTCCCCCCAAAACGGATTTAACACACAAAAAATGAGATTTAACATACAAACAAATGTTCTAACCCCCAAATATGTGCTTAAACACACTTGAAATGAGTTTTAAACCCCAAAAAAAGAGTTTTAACACCCAAAAAATCTCCCCAGGAATGTCCCTGAGTGCCACAACCCAACCTGTGCTCCAGGTTTTTGCTGGCATCACCTGGGATTGGGAAGAATTTCCCAAAGCTGTGGCAGCAGAAGTTGGAATTGAGGAGACAAATTCCCTTTTTTTTTTTTGGACAAACTGGTTGTGCATTTCCTCAGGGGAACAGGGGTTTTGGGGTGAAAAATCCATGGAAAATGTCATTTTTTGGGTTGGCACAAGGGGTGGTGCCACCCTTGGAGGTCCAATTCCTGCAGGGCCACTCCGAGGGAGGAAAATGAAACCCAAATTCCACGGGGAGTTGGAAAAAGCTCCAAAACCACAAAAAAATCAGCTGGATTTGGGAATTCTGTGGGAAAAGAGCCTTGGTTGGATTATTTACAGGAATTTCTCAGTTTAAGGTTGCACTCAGGTGTGGATTTTGGTAATTTTGGGGCTTGGCTGTTCATGTTTCACCGTTAATCTCAATATTATCCTGCTGTCTGTTCATCTGGGTTATTTTTTTAAAATAATGGAAAATATGAGATTTTTTTAATTAAAAAATTCAGTTTTCAGCAGGAAGTTCTCCCAAGTGTTTCTTCTCCTTTTTTGCTGCTTTTGGATCATCAGATAAACACAAGCTGCCAACCTTTGTTGAAAAATCCCATTTTTTTTTCCTGGGAATTTGAACCTCCTGTCCTTGGGTAAAAAGTGAGCACAGCAAACAAAAAAACTCGGATTGTGTCAGAGAAAAAATTCCCATTTTCTGCCCAAGGTGCTGCTTTGGGACCCTAAAAGAAATGTTCTTTGAATAATTAAAAATCATTTTGGGGTAATTTTCTGGGTTTTTTTGGAGATCAAGCAGTTTACAAAATTTCTGATAAAAAAGGTTTTTTTCTGCCCTAAATGTGGCAGGATCTGGAAGGATTTCCTTGGGAATGGCTTGAGGAGGGAATTTTTGGGGCTGCAATAAATCAAATTAATCACAAAAACAACGGGATAAAGCAAGATCCAGGGAGAGGAAAAGGAGCTCGGCCAGGGAAAATTGATATTCATGACAGAATTAGAATTATAAAAGTTGATATTCCTGAAAGAAACAGAATTCCATGGAGCCAGAATTAATTCCACAATAACTCCATGTACAATCAGTGATTATAAATTGATTCTGGGGATGCCAGAATTAATTCCACATCATTCCATGTGCAATCAGTGATTATTAATTGATTAATTTCTAGGGGTGCCAGAATTAATTCCATGTTCATTCCATTACAGTCTGTGATTTATTAATTGATTTCTAGGGGTGCCAGAATTAATTCCACATTAATTCTATATACAATCATGATTGATTGATTGATTCTTGGGTGCCAGAATTAATTCCATGTTCATTCCATGTACAGTCTGTGATTTATTAATTGATTTCTAGGGGTGCCAGAATTAATTCCACATTAATTCTATATACAATCAGTGATTGATTGATGATTGATTGATTGATTTCTTGGGGTGCCAGAATTAATTCCACATCCATTCCATGTACAGTCTGTGATTTATTAATTGATTTCTAGGGGTGCCAGAATTAATTAATTCCACGTTCATTCCATGTACAATCAATGACTGATTGATTGATTTCTGGGGGTGCCAGAATTAATTAAACATCAATTCCACGTACAATCAGTGATTTATTAATTGATTTCTGGGGCTGCTAGAATTAATTCCACATCAATTCCATGTACAATCAATGATTGATTTCTAGGGGTGCCAGAATTAATTCCACATTAATTCCATATACTATCAGTGATATAAATTGATTTCTGGGGGTGCCAGAATTAATTCCACTTCAGTTCCATGTACAATAGTGATTTATTAATTGGATTGGGGGGGTGCCAGAATTAATTCCACAATAATTCTATATACAATCAGTGATTGATTGATTGATTGATTGATTGATTGATTTCTTGGGGTGCCAGAATTAATTCCACCTTCATTGTATGTACAATCAGTGATTATACATTGATTTCTGGGGGTGCCAGAATTAATTCCATATCAATTCCATGTGCAATCAATGATTATAAATTGATTTCTAGGGATGCCCAGAATTAATTCCACATTAATTCCATATACTATCATGATTATAAATGATTTCTGGGGGTGCCAGAATTAATTCCACATCCATTCCATGTACAATCTGTGATTTATAATTGATTTCTAGGGGTGCCAGAATTAATTAATTCCACATCAATTCCATGTACAATCAGTGATTCATTAATTGATTTCTGGGGAATTAATTCTGCCAGAATTAATTCCATGTTCATTCCATGTACAATCAGTGATTTATTAATTGATTCCTGGAGGTGCCAGAATTAATTCCATATCCATTCCATGTACAGTCAGTGATTGATTGATTTCTAGGGTTGCCAGAATTAATTCCACATCAATTCCACGTACAATCAATGATTTATTAATTGATTAATTTCTAGGGGTGCCAGAATTAATTCCATGTTCATTCCATGTACAGTCTGTGATTTATTAATTGATTCTGGGGTGCCAGAATTAATTCCACATTAATTCTATATACAATCAGTGATTGATGATTTCTGGGGTGCCAGAATTAATTCCACATTAATTCCATATACTATCAGTGATTATTAATTGATTTCTAGGGGTGCCAGAATTAATTCCACATTAATTTCATGTACAATCTATGATTATAAATTGATTTCTAGGGCTGCCCAGAATTAATTCCACATTAATTCCATGTACATTCTGTGATTCATTAATTGATTCTGGGGTGCCAGAATAATTCCATGTACAATCAGTGATTATAAATTGATTTTTGGGGCTGCTCACAAACTCAAGCCTCAGCTTTCCATCCCAGGGAGGGAACGAGGATGAATTCCAGGAAAACCTTTCCTTAAAAATCTGCTTTTCCATGCAGGATTTTCCCACTCCTGAGGGCAGAGTTAAAGTTGATCTCCAACACTTTAAAAAAAGAAAAAAAAAAATTAATCCCAGCTTAGATTTCAAGTTCTGGCAGGGCAGGAAAGGAATTTTCCCTTTGTGGAATCCCCTGGCAAACAGGAGGATGTGATTCCTGGCACAGAGGAGCCAGGCTGGAGTTTGGGTGGATTCCACAATTTTTCTGGAATTTTTTCAGCACTTCTAAATCAGATTTTTCCAGTGGTTTTAAATCACATTTTTATGGAGTTCTTGCAGCTGTTTAAAATAAGATTTTTCTAAATTTTTCCAGCAGCTTTAAATCACATTTTCTGGATTTTTTCCAGTGGTGTAAAACAGATTTTTCTGGATTTTGCCGTGGTTTAAAAAAATCAGGTTTTCCAGATTTCCCCCAGCAGCTTTAAAGTGAATTTTTCAGAAGTTTTAAATCAGATTTTCCTGGATTTTTCAAGTGGTTTTAAATCAGATCTTTCAAGTGCTTTTAACCCAGATTTTTCTGCATTTTCAGCCATTTAAACCCAGATTTTCTGGATTTTCTTAGCAGTTTAAAACCAGATTTTTCTGGGGTTTCCAGCCATTTAAAACCAGATTTTCTGCATTTTTCAACTGTTTTAAACCAGATTTTTCTGGATTTTTTTTAGCCGTTTAAAACCAGCTTTTTCTGGATTTTCCAGCAGTTTAAACCCAGATTTTTCTGGTGTTTCCAGCCATTTAAAACCAGATTTCTCTGGATTTTTCAGCAGTTTAAAACCAGATTTTCCTGCATTTTCAGCAGTTTAAAACCAGCTTTTTCTGTATTTTCCAGCAGTTTAAAACCAGATTTCTCTGGATTTTTCAGTTGTTTTAAACCAGCATTTTCTGGATTTTCCCCAGCAGTTTAAAACCAGATTTTTCTGGATTTTTCAACAGTTTGAAACCAAAATTTTCTGCATTTTCCAGCCCTTTTAAATCAGAACAGCCTCGAGTTTCTGCTCCAAGCTCATTCCTGATGTCACTGCCAGGGCCAGGCCTGCAGTGTCCTCCTCAAGGACAGCAGCAGCAAGTGACAGGAAAATCCAATTAATGAATTAATTAAGGGCTACAAATGAGGGGCTGAGGAGCCAGGGGGGTTCCCTGAGTTCCTCCCAGAGCTGATCCTTAATTCCAGCTCAGAATATTCCAGAATTCCGGACTTTTCCTACCCCCTGTGCAGTTTTTCATCCGGGTTGGTTTGAAAATCACCCCGGGATCCTGGGCAGGGCCTGGCCCAGGCCTAACCCCGGCCTAGGGCGGGATTAGTGGAGTAAATTAAACCCGAGATTAACTCCGGAGTGCCCGGGACAGTTTAAATAATCCCATTTTCCTGCAGAAATTGTGTGTGTGACAGCCGGGATTGTCCCCACCTCACAGGGGTTTACAGCAGGTTCAAACAGCAGCGGTTTGGAGGGGGTTTGTGGGGTTTGTGAGGGGTTTAAATGGGGTTTTGTGAGGGTTTTGAGGGGTTTAATGGGGTTTGTGAGGGGTTTATAGGGTTTTTGAGGGGGTTTATAGGGTTTTTGAGGGTTTAATGGGGGTTTTGAGGGGTTTTAGGGTGTTTTGGAGGGGTTTTATGGGGTTTTGTGAGGGTTTTATGGGTGATTTGAGGGGTTTAGGGTGTTTTGGAAGGGTTTTAATGGGATTTTGAGGGATTTTAGGGTAGTGTTGAGGGGGTTTTGAGGGGTTGAGGGTGATTTTGAGGGGGTTTAGGGTGTTTTGGAGGGGTTTAATGGGTTTTGTGAGGGTTTTGAGGGGTTTATGGGGTTTTTTGAGGGGTTTAGAGTATTTTGAGGGGGGTTCAGGGGTTTTATGGGGTTTTGTGAGGGGTTTTATGGGGATTTGAGGGGTTTATGGGGTTTTTGAGGGTTTTGGGATTTTTTGAGGGGGTTTATGGGTTTTAGGGTGTTTTTGAGGGGGTTTATGGTGGTTTTGGAGGGGTTTTATGGGGTTTTGGAGGGGTTTTATGGGGTCTTTGAGAAGTTTTAGGGTGTTTTTTGAGGGTTTTTTTGAGGGGTTTATGGGCTTTTGAGGGGGTTTTGTGGAGTTTTGAGGGGTTTATGGGGGTTTTTGAGTGTTTTTAGGGGGTATTGAGGGGGTTTAGGGTGTTTTTTAGGGGTCTTATGGGGTTTTTTGAGGGTTTTTTTTGAGGGGTTTTATGGGGTTTTTGAGGGTTTTATGAGATTTTTGAGGGGTTTTTTGGGGTTTTTGAGGGAGGGGGTCTCCAAACCTGAGGAAGCTGCTCCCACAATATCCCAAACTCCAACCCCAGGGAAAACCCCCAAAGAATGGGAATTCCTGAGCCCAGGAACCGCAGCCAGTGGGGCTGGGAGCTGCTGCTGCTCCTCCACTGCACCTCGGAGCAGCTGGGGTGTAACCTGGGAGTAAACCTCAATCTGTGCATAACTCACAGCAGCCCCTGTGCAACCTGGAAGTAAATCACAGCAGCCACTGTGCAACCTGCGAGTAACTCACAACCTGTGAGTAAATCACAACTTGTGAGTAACTTACGGCAGCCACTGTGCAACGTGTAACTCAGAGTGGCCCCTGTGCAACCTGGGAGTAAATTACAGCAGCCACTGTGCAATGTGTAACTCACAGCAGCCCCTGTGCAACTTCTGAGTAACTCAGAGCAGCCCCTGTGCAACCTGTGAGTAAATCACAACCTGTGAGTAACGGGAGCTCCCCGTGTCCCAGCCCCGGGCACTCACTGCTATGCAACACCCTAAGGCTCCTCCTCCCACGGCCATTCCCTCTCCTCTCCCGGCTTCCCGCAGATTTTCCCGGGAGTTCCCGTGCCTGGAGTTCCATCCCAATCCCAGATTTTCCCTGGCAGAAGCAGCTGATGGCTCCCAGGGCTGGGCTCGTCCCTCTGGCTCTCGGGTGTGAAATAGAAGTCATGTTTTTATGATTTTTTTTCTTTTGTTTGTTTGTAAATCTTTTACTCTTTTTACACCTTGGTTTTTGTAAACTGAAGTTTCTTATTAAAAAAAATCAAAGAAAAGAAAAAAAAAAAAAGAAGGAAATTCCAGCGGGTTGTGTTGTTATTCCATAAACTTTAATATAAACATCTGGGGGTGGGGGGCACAGGAGGAAACAATTCCCAAATGAATAAATGGATGGATGGGAAACCAATTCTCCCTCCCAGCATTGAACTTTTTGTCCTTGTCACTGCTCCAGGCAGGACAGGAGGGATCAGAGCAGCTCCAGGTGGGTCCTGGTGGGAGGGTGACCTCAGCTCCCGGCAGCTCCAGCTCCTTCCTGGACAGGGATTCAGCACCATCAGGAAAGGTGGTTCTGCTTTAAAATCTGTCTAAAAAGGGGTTCTGTGGGGTTCGGGGTGGGCTCATCCCTGATTTGTGTCACCTCACGTGGTGACAGCGCTGTCCTGAGGGGTCAGGGTGAATTTGGGGGGTTTGTTCAGCCTTGAGGGGCAGGGACAGCACCCAAGGAAGGGCTGGATTTGGGAGATTTAGGATGGATATTGGGAATGGTTCTTTCCCCAGAGGGTTTAAGGCACTCCCCAGGCTCTGCAGGGGATGGGCACAGCCCCAGAGCTCCAGGAGAGCTTGGGACAGCACTGCCAGGGATGCACAGGGTGGGATTTGGGGGTGTCTGTGCAGGGCCAGGAGTTGGATTTGATCCCTGGGGGTCCTTTCCAGCTAATCCCACCCTCAGGGAGCCTCCCTGCCCTCACCTGCTAGGGGCTGGGCTGCGGGGCCATCAGGTCGATGTCTGTCAGGTTCCGGGCCACCCAGACCCCCGCGGCAAACAGCCCCAGGTTCACCAGCAGGTTCCTGCAATCGTAAAATTCCACAAGCACTGAGGTCAGGAAAGGCTTTGGGAAAATTCATCCGAGCCTGAGCTGAGCCTGATTCCCCACCCTGAGCGCTCAGTGCCACCTCCAGGACTGGGCACTCCAAACCTCCCTGGGCACTGCCAAGGCCTGAGCGCCCTTTCCATGAGGAAATTCCTGCTGCTGTCCAAGCTAAGCCTCCCCTGGCCCAGCCTGAGGCCGTTCCCTCTCCTCCTGTCCCTGTTCTCTGGGATAAGATTCCCAAATCCCCCCCGGCTGCTCCTGTCAGGGAGTTGTGCAGAGGCAGAAATTCCCCGAGCCTTCTTTGCTCCAGGCTGAGCTTCCCCAGCTCCCTCAGGATTCTCCAAACCCTTCCCCAGCTCCGCTCCCTTCCCCGGACACGCTGCAGCCCCAAAATGTCCTCCCTGTGCTGAGGAGCCCGAACGGGACACGGGGACTGAGGGACAATCCCCGCCCTGCCCTGCCGGACACGCTGCGCCTGATCCAGGCCGGGCACAGACACGGACACCCCGATCCCTGCCCTGACCCCGATCCCTGCCCTGACCCCGATCGCAACTCCGACCGTTATTCCGGCCCAGGCCTCGATCCCGACGCTCATCGCGACCCTGACCCCATCCGTGACCCCGATCCCGACCCCGTTCCCGTTCCTGTTCCCGATCCCGACCTGCGGAAGTCGTTTGCGGTCGGTGGCGAAGCGGTAGGCGCTCCGCAGCCAGGCGCGGATGCCCCGCGGCGGGGCCGCCACGGCCGCTCCTCCTCCTCCCGCCGCCGGCGCCGGCGCCGCCGCCATTGCTGCCGCCTGCCCGCGCCGCGCGATGGCGTCAGCTCCGCCGCGTGACGTCAGCTCCGCCGCGTGACCTCGGCACCGGCGCGCGGAGCGCCCCGTGAGGGGAGCGGGACCGGGAGAGGAGAGGGAGGAGAGAAGGAGAAGGAGAAGGAGAAGGAGAAGGAGAAGGAGAAGGAGAAGGGAGAGGAGAAAGGAGAAGGAAGAGGAGAAGGAGAAAGGAGAGGAGAAGGAGGAGAGAAGGAGAAGGAGGAGCAGGAGGAGGAGGAGAAGGGAGAGGACAGGGAGAAGGAGAAGGAGGAGAAGGAGGAGGAGGAGAAGGGAGAGGAAAGGGAGAAGGAGAAGGAGGAGAAGGAGAAGAAGGAGAAGGAAGAGGAGAGGGAGAAGGAGGAGAAGGGAGAGGAGAAGGGAGAGGAGAAGGAGACGGAGGAGAAGGAGAAGGGGGAGGAGAGGGACCAGGAGCGGCGGAGCGGGATCAGGATCGACACCTCGACCGGGACGGGGATAGGGACCGACATCGGGGTGCTGGGTGTTATAAATGCATAGTACATAGTTGGCCTTTCGCCAATATTAAATTGAGTACTGTATGTAGAATGTGGGACGGTTGTACTGTATTTTCTTTTAATTAATAGAACTTAGAAATGTGATTGTAACTTAGAACACTGGGGTGTTTTGTTTTCCTGCATGAAGATTGCTGACTAAGAAAGCGATTAAACTTCTGTTATCAAGGATCTTGTCTAAATGAAAATGACCAGAACCCCAGGAGAAGAATTTATGGACCTGTGTTATCAGAGGGAATGGAGCCACCCGAGGACGGGTCTGCCAGATGGAATGGTTGGGGGGAGTTGGGACTAAACAAAAGAATTCACACTCAAAAAGAATGTTTGAATCATGCATGTGAATTTTTAAATATGCAACAGGCTGATGTATTTAAGGAACAAACTCTCTGTTAACAGTGTGCTGGCTGGTTCTGTGCCAGGCACCCTCGGTCGAGAAAATGTATTTTGCTTTTATCTCTCCTAATTGTCTATTTTCTTTTTATTTTTTTATTAAACTTCTACATTTTTCCAAGAAAGTGAACCTCGTTTTTCACATGGGTGTGTCACGATGCCGTGGGAGCGAGGGTCTTTAAGGATCCTTTGTGGTATGAGGACTGTGGTTATAGTGAGGTTTATTGCTGTTATTATATAAAGCTTTTAAGACTCAAAGTAACTTATTGTTGCACAGAATTTCTGAAATTAGCAGAATTCTTCTGTCATTCCCATTTCCCTCCTCCTCCCTGGGGACACCCAGGTCACCAAGCCAGGCTTGGCCAAGATGTGGATCCGTGGGGACATGGTGCCCATCCGTCGGGGCTGCAGCCTCGTCTGGCCCTGCTGCTGGATTCCCACCCCAAATCCCAGCCGGCTAATTGATTTATGGCAATTAGGGACACTCATTAAGGGACCAGCTGGACAGCCAGGCGTTACTTGCCTTGGGGAGCAGCCAGATCCCATGGGCTGCCTGGAGTTTGGGAAGGTTTTACGCCGCTTGGCTTTGGGTTTTCCTGTTCACCCCTTGCCTTTTGTTATGAATGAAGTTCTACATGTCTAATTCTATAAACAACAAAGCTGAATCTAACAGCAATTTTAATTGAGATAAAAAATACAATATAAAGTTTGGCAGTGATTAATTGAGTATAATTAAGGTTTGGATAAAGCATCACCAAAACTGATCTGGGTATGGAGAGGGTTTATCACTCCACCTCACAAAACAGAGCAACTCAAACTTTTATACTCTATGTTCATACATATTCATCAATGTTTCCAGTAAATCTCCTATTTTTGATTCCAAAATCTACATCACTGTACTTCATGGTGCTTGGGGGTCTTCTGTCTTCTTTTGGTGGTCTTTGGGATGAAGGCTCCTCATCTTCACCACTGTCCTCTGGATAACCTTACAGGTGGCACGTGCGTTCTGTTATGAGTGAAGTTCCGTATGTCTAATTCGATAAACAACAAAGCTGAATTTAGCAGCAATTTTAAATGAGATAAAATTAAAAAGTTTGGCAGTGATTAATTGAGTATAATTAAGGTTTGGATAAAGCATCACCAAAACTGATCTGGGTACGGGGAGGGTTTATCACTCTACCTCACAAAACAGAGCAACTCAAACTAAACTTTTATACTCTATGCTCATACATATTCATCAATTTTTCCTGTAAATCTCCTATTTTCGAGTCTAAAATCTACATCACTGTACTTCATGGTGCATGCTCCACTTGCTGCCAGGGGGTTTTCTGTCTTCTTTTGGTGATCTTTGGGATGAAGGATCCTCATCTTCATCACTGTCCTCTGGATAACCTTACAGGTGGCACGTGCGTTCTGTTATGAGTGAAGTTCTGTATGTCTAATTCAATAAACAACAAAGCTGAATTTAACAGCAATTTTAATTGAGATAAAAAATACAATATAAAGTTTGGCAGTGATTAATTGAGTATAATTAAGGTTTGGATAAAACATCACCAAAACTGATCTGGGTACGGGGAGGGTTTATCACTCCACCTCACAAAACAGAGCAACTCAAACTTTTATACTCTATGCTCACACATATTCATCAATGTTTCCTGTAAATCTCCTATTTTCAGTTCTAAAAATCTACATCACTGTACTTCATGGTGCTTGGGGGTCTTCTGTCTTCTTCTGGTGGTCTTTGGGATGAAGGCTTCTCATCTTCACCACTGTCCTCTGGATAACCTTACAGGTGGCACGTGCGTTCTGTTATGAGTGAAGTTCTGTATGTCTAATTCAATAAACAACAAGTTAAATTTAACAGCAATTTTAATTGAGATAAAAAATACAATATAAAGTTTGGCAGTGATTAATTGAGTATAATTAAGGTTTGGATAAAACATCACCAAAACTGATCTGGGTACGGGGAGGGTTTATCACTCCACCTCACAAAACAGAGCAACTCAAACTTTTATACTCTGTGCTCACACATATTCATCAATGTTTCCTGTAAATCTCCTATTTTCAGTTCTAAAAATCTACGTCACTGTACTTCATGGTGCTTGGGGGTCTTCTGTCTTCTTCTGGTGGTCTTTGGGATGAAGGCTTCTCATCTTCATCACTGTCCTCTGGATAACCTTACAGGTGGCACGTGCGTTCTGTTATGAGTGAAGTTCTGTATGTCTAATTCAATAAACAACAAAGTTGAATTTAGCAGCAATTTTAAATGAGATAAAAAATACAATATAAAGTTTGGCAGTGATTAATTTGGTATAATTAAGGTTCAGATAAAACATAACCAAAACCGACCAGGGTACGGGGAGGGTTTTTCACCCTGCCTCACTTACAAAACAGAGTATTTCAAACTAAACTTTTATACTCTGTGCTCATACATATTCATCAATATTTCCTGTAAATCTCCTATTTTCAATTCTAAAACTCTACATCACTGTACTTCAAACCTGGGGGTGTGAAATGTGGGGTTGAGTTTCCTGTCAGGTAGAAGAATGCAGCCTGTGTAGTTGTGGTTGTGAAATGTGTGGAACGAGGCCAAGGGGCAGTTCTAGAAATGAGTTTTAATGAACAAACGGAAAAAGCACGGAAAGAGGCTTTTGGACAAATATTTTGCTTGCTTGTAAGTGAAAAATATGGGCTTTAAAGTTTTCACAATATAAGTTTTAAGGTTTTTTTTAATTAGGATAAATTTTATAGGCCTTTAACATGTAAGATAGAAGAATTCAGAAGTATTATTATTTGCTTTGAAAATAAAATTATTATAAGCTTTAAGCTGCTGTGTAATAAAAGGTTTTGAACTATAGTTTTAGAATATATAAAAGGAGTTGTAATCACCTAAATAAAAGAAGGAAATGAGCTTGTCCCAAGCTAAAAATGGATGATCCTGGAAAGGAAAACTGGGTGATCCTGGGAAGGGAAGTTGGACATCACCATCACTGATTTACAGTCCTGGAAAGGAAAACTGGGTGATCCTGGAAAGGGAAGTTGGACATCACCATCACTGATTTACAGTCCTGGAAAGGAAAACTGGGTGATCCTGGAAAGGGAAGTTGGACATCACCATCACTGATTTACAATCCTGGAAAGGGAAGCTGGACATCACCATCACTGATGTATGATTCTGAAAAAGGGAAGCTGGACATACCATCACTAATTTACAATCCTGGGGTATAGAAATTCAACTATAGAAATTCCCATAGGAACTGATCACAATGGGGTATAGAAATTGGACTTCACAAATAGAAACTGGGAGGAAACCACAAAAAACAACCCAATCCAACCTGCTGAGAAATGCTTATGAAGATGCTCAATAAATATCAGCAAAAATCAGCAGTCAGTGTGCATTTAGAGGGGAGACCCCCACTGTACCCAGTGTTCTGCTTTGCTCACACTTCACCGTTTGAATTAATTAATTAATAAATTAATAAATTGATTGTTGCTTGATATATCGGCTGAGTCAAGCTGTTCACTCCTCACTTGGGGTCTTCTGTCTTCTTTTGGTGGTCTTGGGGATGAAGGCTCAGAGTCTTCCTCGCTGTCCCCTGGATAACCTTACAGGCTGCGCCTGCGTACGAAGAATTGTGTAATATAATTAAGCATTATGTTCCAAAAATAAACTTTATTAAAAGCACAACTTAAATTCCATACCCGAACTCCTCCCAGATTTGCTCATCCCAAGGCCCAACAGCAATTTTTAGACCTTGCTTATCTCAATCCTACATTCTGTATCCCATTTTTTTCCCACGTAACATCTGCTTTTATGACCTTTACTCCTTTATTGGTTTACGGACAAATATTTTCTAAATAATTACAATTTAGTTAGCACGAATCATTTCCATTTATCACAGCGAGTTCAGCTCGAGGCTCCCTTTCCTCCCACGTTCCTGGAAGGTCACGCTCCGTGTGGATCCACATGGCCGGGCTGACCAGTTCAGACCAGTTCGTTATCACAGCGTCCCAGCCAAACCCGCAACTGCTGCCGGGGATGTTCCCGGCCCGGGGGAAGGTGATAAATGCACCGGGGGCAGGGCGGGGATGGCTCTGCCTTGAACCAGCCCCGGGAGCGCCATTCCCAGCGGGAATGCCGGGGGATCAAGGGGAGGAAAGGCTGGAGGCGCCGGGGAGGGGATGAATGGGGTGGGCAGTGGGTTTGGGAGACCCTCCCGGAGCCCAAAGCCGGCGGCAGCGCCAGGAAGTGACAGACGGACACGCTGGGAGGTGACAAACGGACACGCTGGGAGGTGACAGCCACCGGCAGCTCCCGCCCGTCCGCGCTGCTGCCCCGGCACAGCAGCAAAGGTGAGTGCCACGGAGCCCGGGGCTCTCCGAACCCTCCCACCCTTCCCTGTGCCCTCCTCGGTCCTGCTCCAGCCGCGGGAACTTTGGGGAGTCCTGCTCCCCCCAAATATCCCGGCACAAGTTTGGGAGCAGCCCGGGGATCGAGCGGTTGATGCTGGAGTGGGATGGAGGCAGGGCTGGGGGGGGTTGATGCCCTGGAGGAGCAGGGACCCCCACTTTGGACAGATATTCCACGCCCGGGAGGTGCAGGAACCCCAGGATCCCCTTCTCCATGGATATTCCATACCCTAGGGGTGCAGGGACCCCTGTTTCCATGGATATTGCATGTCCTGGGGGTGCAGGATCCCCTCTTCCATGGATATTCCGTACCCTGAGGGTGCAGGGACCCCCGTCCTCCATGGATATTCCATATCCTGGGAATGTAGGATCCCCTCTTCCATGGATATTGCATGTCCTGGGGGTGCAGGGACCCCCATTTTGGACAGATATTCCATGCCCGGGAGGTGCAGGAACCCCTGTTCCATGGATATTCTATACCCTGGGAATGTGGGATCCCCCTTCCATGGAATTCCATACCCTGGAGGTTCAGGATCCCCTGTTCCATGGACATTCCATACCCTAGGGGTGCAGGGACCCCTGTTCCATGGATATTCCATGCCCTGGGGGTGCAGGGACTCCCCTTTCAGCGGGACTCCGGCTGCCGATGGGCTGCAGTCTGCGGGTCTTTGATCTGATCCCACCCCGCTGATGGGCCCGAGATTCCCGGAGGAATTTGGGTGGCCCCAGGGCACGAGGGAAGCGGCGCGTCCCGGGGTCTGCGCGCTCCCGTTCTGCTCGGGGGCGGAATCGGCGCCGGGAACGGGATAGGAAGAGGAAGGGAAACTCCCGGGGGGAGGGACCGGAGCGCTCGGAGAGGTCCGGGAGAGCTTCGGCAGAGCTTCGGGTGAACTCTGGGAGAGCTCCGGGTGAGCTTCGGGTGAACTCCGGGTGAGCTCCGGGTGAACTCCGGGAGAGGTTCGAGTGGACTCTGGGAGAGCGCCGGGACAGGTTCGGGTGAGCTCCGGGTAACTCCAGGAGAGCTCCGGATGGGCTCCGGGGGAGCTCCGGGTGAGCTCCGGGAGAGCTCCGGGTGAATTCCGGGAGAGCTCCGGGTGAGCTCCGGGAGAGCTCCGGGGGAGCTCCGGGTGAGCTCCGGGAGAGCTCCGGGTGAACTCCGGGAGAGCTCCGGGAGAGCTCCGGGTGAGCACCGGGAGAGCACCGGGAGAGCTCCGGATGGGCTCCGGGAGAGCTCCGGATGGGCTCCGGGAGAGCTTCGGGTGAGCACCGGGTGAGCTCCGGACAACTCCGGGTGAACTCCGGGGAAGGTCTGAAAGAGCTCCGCAGGAGGAATCCGGACACTGGTGTGGAATGAGACCCGGCTGCGGGGCGGGAGGATTGGGGTGCAGGACTGGGGTGGAGTGGTGCAGGATTGGGGTGAGCTCCGGGTGCAGGACTGGGGTGGAGGGCTGCGGGATTGGGGTGCAGGAGTGCAGCACTGGGGTGCAGGGGTGTAGGGCTGGGGTGCAGGATTGGGGTGCAGGATTGGGGTGCAGGGTTGCAGGACTGGGGTGCAGGGCTGCAGGATTGGGGTGCAGGAATGCGGGATTGGGGTGCAGGGGTACAGGACTGGGGTGCAGTTGCAAAGCTTTGGGTTTGGGGTGCCAGGCTCAGGTAGAGGGGCACAGGATTGGAGTGCAGGGAAGGATTTGGATTCAGGATTGGGGTACAGGGAAGGATTTGGATTCAGGATTTGGATTCAGGATTGGGGTGCAGGGAAGGATTGAGATTCAGGGTTGGGGTGCAGGGAAGGATTGGGATTCAGGATTGGGGTGCAGGGAAGGATTTGGATTCAGGATTGGGGTGCAGGATGGGGGTGCAGGGAAGGATTGGGATACAGGACTGGGGTGCAGGGAAGGATTGGGATACAGGACTGGGGTGCAGGGAAGGATTGGGATTCAGGATTGGGGTGCAGGGAAGGATTTGGATTCAGGATTGGGGTGCAGGATGGGGGTGCAGGGAAGGATTGGGATACAGGACTGGGGTGCAGGGAAGGATTGGGATACAGGACTGGGATGCAGGGAAGGATTGGGATACAGGACTGGGATGCAGGGAAGGATTGGGATACAGGACTGGGGTGAAGGCATGCAGGGCTCTCCATCCCACCCCCCGTTCGTGCCCCAGCGCTGCTTTGCAGGACCCGAGGCTGTCACCCCACAATTCAGGGACAAAAGTGGGGTTCAGGCTGCCGGGGGGGCTCATCCAAGCCCTGTGTCCCAGCACTGGGACCCCTTGGGGACATCACAGGGTGACCCGTGGGGTTGGTGGTGACACGAGGCAGGGACACACAGAGCCCTGGGCAGGCAGAGGGGGTGCCAAGGCATTGCCAGTCCTGTGTCACCCCCAGGGGACAGCGAGCGGGGCTTTGTGTCCCCAGCTCCTCCGTGTCCTCGCTGGTGGCCACGCCAGTGGCCCTGGAGGTGTCCCAGTATCTCAGTGTCTCTAGGTGTGTCCCAGTGTTTCTGGGGGTGTCCCAGTGGCCCTGGAAGTGTCCCAGTGGCACTGGAGGTGTCCCAGTGACCCTGGCAGTGTCCCAGTGACCCTGGCGGTGTCCCAGTGCCACTGGAAGTGTTCAGTATCTCTGGGAGTGTCCCAGTATCCCTGGAGGTGTCCCAGTGACTCTGGGGGTGTCTCTTGGGGTGTCCCAGTGGCCCTAGGGGTGTCTCAGTGTCTCTTAGGTGTGTCCCACTGTTTCTGGGGGTGTCTCTGGTGGTGTCCAGTGGCTCTGGCAGTGTCCTAGTGGCACTGGAGGATTCCCAGTGGCCCTGGAGGTGTCCCAGTGTCTCTTAGGTGTGTCTCAGTGTCCCTGGAGGTGTCCCAGTATCCCTGGCAGTGTCCCAGTGGCACTGGAGGTGTCCCAGTATCCCTGGCAGTGTCCCAGTGGCACTGGAGGTGTCCCAGTGCCACTGGAAGTGTTCAGTATCCCTGGAGGTGTCCCAGTGTCTCTGGAGGTGTCTCTGGCAGTGTCCCAGTGTCCCTGACAGTGTCCCAGTATCCCTGGCGGTGTCCCAGTGGCCCTGGCAATGTCCCAGTGTTCCTGGCAGTGTCCCAGTATCCCTGGCAGTGTCCCAGTATCCCTGGCAGTGTCCCAGTGTCCCTGGCGCTGTCGCAGCTCTCCGGGCTCGGGGCTGGCAGCCCCAGGGGTGGCACCTGGCTGGCGGTGTCCCCAGGCCGGCAGTGACGTCCCTGTGGGCCGTGCTGACCCAGCCTCTCCCTTGCAGGTCCCGCAGCCCCGGGAGCCCCCGGCGGCCCCGGGCAGGATGTTCCCCCCGCCGGGCAGGAGGGGCTTCCCCAGGGAGGTACGTGGGTTTGGGGTGGGTTTGGGGTGGGTTTGGGGCTGCCACGGCGGGGAGGGAGCACAGGGGCCCCCCGGGGCCACCCTGGGGTGCCACCGCTCCATCCCTGGGGGTGCTGAGGGGGCAGGAGGGCATGGCTGTGGTTTGGGGAGGAATTTGGGATCACCTGGGCTTTGCCAGGGCAGCTGGGTGTGCTCTAGCCCTGCCGGGGCTCTCAGGGCTCTGCTCTCTCCACAGCGCTGGGATGGGCCAGGGCCCGAGGACAGCTGGGACTGCCCACCCTGGGATGGACCACCCTGGGACTGCCCACCTTGGGATGGGCCACCCGGGGATGGGCCACCCTGGGATGGGCCAGCCTGGGATGGGCCAGCCTGGGATGGGCCAGCCTGGGAGCACCAGGACACCAGGAGACCCCGGCACAGGAGGCACCCGGTAAGGGACAGGGACAGGGGGGGATGTCCCAGGGGTGTCACAGGCTCGGTGGGAGTGCTGAAGTCTCCCCAGGGAGACCCTCCCAGGGAACCCCCAGGCACACAAGGGAGCCCCTGGCTCCTGAAATTCCTTCCCCAAAATGAGTCTGGATCAATCATGGACCTCCAGGCACAGAACAGAGCCCCTGGCTCCTGAAACTTCCCCAAAACCAGTCTGGATCCATTGTGGACCCCCAGGTACAGAAAGGAGTCCCTGGATTCCAAAATTCCTTCCCCAAAACCAGTCTGGATCAATCGTGGACCCCCAGGCACACAAAGGAGCCCCTGGCTCTCTAAACTTCCCCAAAATGAGTCTGGATCAGTCATGGATGCCCAGGTACAGAAAGGAGCCCCTGGATTCCAAAATTTCTTCCCCAAAACCAGTCTGGATCAGTCATGGACCCCCAGGCACACAAAGGAGCCCTTGGCTCCTGAAATTCCTTCCCCAAAATGAGTCTGGATCAATCGTGGACCCCCAGGCAAAGAAAAGAGTCCCTGGATTCCAAAACTTCCCCAAAACCAGTCTGAATCAATCGTGGACCCCCAGGCACAGAAAGGAGCCCCTGGCTCCCAAAATTTCTTCCCCAAAACCAGTCTGGATCAATCATGGACCCCCAGGCACAGAACAGAGCCCCTGGATTCCAAAACTTATTCCCCAAAACCAGTCTGGATCAATCATGGACCCTCAGGAGGGGTGGTCCTTCCCCAAAACCAGTCTGGATCAATCATGGACCTCCAGGTACAGAAAGGAGCCCCTGGATTCCAACATTTCTTCCCCAAAACCAGTCTGGATCAATCATGGACCCTCAGGCACAGAACAGAGCCCCTGGCTCCTGAAACTTCTCCAAAACCAGTCTGGATCAATTGTGGAGCCCCAGGCACAGAACAGAGCCCCTGGCTCTTGGAATTCCTTCCCCAAAACCAGTCTGGATCAATCATGGACCCCCAGGCACACAAAGGAGCCCCTGGCTCCTGAAATTTCCCCAAAACCAGTCTGGATCAGTCATGGATCCCCAGGCACACAAAGGAGCCCCTGGCTCCTGAAATTCCTTCCCCAAAACCAGTCTGGATCAGTCATGGATCCCCAGGAGGGGTGGTCCTTCCCTAAAACCAGTCTGGATCCATCGTGGACCCCCAGGCACACAAAGGAGCCCCTGGCTCCTGAAATTCCTTCCCCAAAACCAGTCTGGATCAATCATGGACCCCCAGGCACACAAAGGAGCCCCTGGCTCCTGAAATTCCTTCCCCAAAACCAGTCTGGATCAATTGTTGACCCCCAGGCAAAGAAAAGAGTCCCAGGCTTTCTAAATTCCCAAAAAGATTCTGGAAACATCTGGATCCAGCTGTGGAGGTGGCCACAGTTTGTGTCTGAAGGATTCCCTTAAAAGCTTAATCCTGGATTCCCAGGATTAAGAATGGCAAAACAAATATATTTACGTAGGTTAAATGAATTATTTATTTGGGTGGATGGTGATGATTTGGGCTAAAGGATGTTCACTATTTGTCTGCAGTGCAGTGTGGGTGGTGATAACCAGGGCACTGTTATTAAATCAATAGTTTACAAAGTTAATTAGCAATGATGAAGTTTAGATTGATGCTGCTCACACAGACCCACACAAATCTCATTGCCTCAGCCTCCAGGAGTGACCTTAAAGGGCTCCAGACAGGAATCCACCCTCAACCCTGGGAGAGCCCTGCTGGAAATTCCATTTTTCACAAGTGGGGTCAAGCTTTAGGGGCTGCAATCAGGGATGTTGAGGGGTTTTGTGAACCATTTGTCCTAAAAAAACCCAATTGCTGCCCTCTGGTTCCTCCCATGAAACATCTGCCCCTGTTTCCTGCCAGTGCCGTTTGCTCTCGGGGTTTCACATCCTCGTGGGGTTTCGTTCTGGGATGTTTGAGTCAGGCTGCTCTGGGTGCTCTGCACCACCCTGGCAGCCTGATCCCCCTCCCCTGCTGCTCAGAATCATAGCTGGGTGAAATATGAGCTGTTTCCCCCTGATTGCATCCTGCTGCAAGGAGAGATTTCATCACAACTCCAAAATCCAAACCAGGGGCTCCCCCCGGAGCAGGAGAGGCAGAAAGAGCCCAGGGTGGCAGTGGGGAAGGGGAACAGCAAAAAAACCCAGAAAATCCCAGCGGGTTTTGTGCTCACCTGGGAATTGTGAAAAACAAGGTTTGCTTTCTTGGAAAAATTTAGAAGTTTAATAAAAAAATAAAAAAGAAAATAGACAATTAGGAGAGATAAAAGCAAAATACATTTTCTCAGCTGAGGGTGCCTGGCACAGAACCAGCCAGCACACCGTTAACAAAGAGTTTGTTCTTTAAATACATCAGCGTGTTGCATATTTAAAAATTCACATGCATGATTCAAACATTCCTTTGGAGTGTGAATTCCTTTGTTTAGTCCTAGCTCTCCCCTAACCTTTCTATAGCAGACCCATCCTTCATTCCATCTGATAACACAGGTCCATAAATTCTTCTCTTGGGGTTCTGGTCATTTTCATTTAGACAAGATCCTTGATAACAGAAGTTTAATTGCTTTTTTAGTGACAAATCTTCATGCAGGAAAACAGAAGACCCCAGTGTTCTCACACTAAGTTACAATCATAAGGAGTATACATTAATCACATTTCTAAATTCTATTAATGAAAGAAAATACAGTACAATCTTCTTAATTAATTTTAAGATTTGTGAAAAGCCAACTCTGTACAATTTATAACAGGCTGTTCCCATTGCAGCCCAGACCCAGAGCCCACAGACATTTCCCTGGCCCTGAGGACGTCCCGTGGAAGGAGGAGGAGGAGGAGGACAGGAGATGGGCACCCCACAATGGTCCCCCACGGCCCCCCTGGGATGACAGAGAAGATTTCCAAGGGGTTGAGAACGGATTTGAAGAGTGCTGGTACCTGGTGAGGAGTGCTGGGCTGGGGGTGCTGGCAGCCACGGGACCCAGTGGCTAAAATGGGGCAGGGGACACTCACTGCCCCGGTGACAAGGACATGGGAATTCAGGAATTTAGGAGCCTCTGCAATCCTAAATTAATTCCCATTCCCTGCAGGATCCTCCGCCTGATCCCTGGCCTGAATTCCCCGAGGAGGAGCAGCCCCCACCCTGGCCCCCCGCCGGGCCTCCACGGTGGGTGCCACGCTCGGGGTGTCCCTTGTGGGTGACAATGAGGGACACCAGGAGCGGTTCAAGCTGTCCCTACCTAGGCTGGGATTGCACAAAGACCCTTCCCAACCTAACCCCGCACCCTGGGGCTGTGCTCCTGCAGGAATCCAGGACCTTTCCGAGATCACAGCCCCCCCTGGAGCCATCGCCCCCCCGGGAGACGCCGTCCCCGCCGGAGCCACCACCGCCACCTGAGCCTGGTGCCCCAGGCGTGGTGTCCCCGCTCCTCCCGAGGTCTGTGCTCACCCCGTGCTGCCTCCTCGGGGCTCTCCAGCCTCTCCCGGGGCAGGCTGAGGCTGAGGAGCCTCTCCTGCTGTTCCCCACCCTGCAGGGCCCTCTCCTGCCCGCTCCAAGCCGAGCCAGCCGGAGGCCAGGAAGGAGCTGCAGCCCCCGGATCCTCCCCAGTCCCCTGCTCCCCTCCAAGGCGCTGCGGAGAGGCCGGAACAGCCGCAGGTTGTGGGGTTTTATCTGTCCCACCCTCCCCAAAATCCCACACCGGGAGTGTGTGCTCACCCTGAGTGTGTCCTGGTTCCCTCCAGGATGTGCCAGAGGGGAATGGGAACGTCCTGGAGCCCCCCGGGCCGGCTGGGAGCCCCCTGGAGAGCTCAGCTGCTGATCCTGGTGCTGCAGAGCTGCCGGTAGGAGATTCCCCTGCTCCCAGGGGTGTCCTTGGCTGCTGTGACATCTCCCTCCTCTCTCATCCAGCCCTTCCCCTCTCCACCTCGCTGTCTCTTTGCCAGGAGTGGAATTTTTCCGGGCTCTTCTCCGTGATTTCCTTTGGGTTTTAGTGCCCGCTCCGGGATAGACGGGTGACCCTGACACCATTGCCTGTCCCCAGGTTGAGCTGGAAGCTGGGCACACCCCTGTGGGCAGCCAGGATGGGGATCCCTGTGCTTTGGGAACGGATCCAGCCCCTCCGGAGGAGACCTCCAGCTCTCCTGAGATCCAGGAGCACCTCGAGGTATGGGAATGCTGGGAAGTGGCACGGGATCAGCTCCAGGATCCCCAAATCCTCCCCACCAGCAGCACACAGCTTCCCCTGGGGACATTTTTTATTCCCACCCTAAAGCAGAGCCTGGAGGGAGGCACAGGGGGACAAACCCTTTGTCCCCTGTAACGTTGGCACAGGTAGAGCCGTGCAGTCCTGGTGTCCCCAAGGCTGGCAGCAGTCACGGGTCACACCCCCAGAGCCCTGCAGCCCCTCCAGACCCTGCTGAGAGGGAACTGCTGGAATCCAGCTCCTCTGGAGAGCCAGGGGCTGAGCTCAGCCCACATTCCTGGGAACAGCTGCCCTGTGGAGCTGGAGAAGATGAGGCAGAAGCTGCCCAGGATGGGGTGAGTTTGGGACGTGGGGCAGCTTCCTGTGATGCCACTGCTGCTAGTGGGGCCGTGCTGGCAGCGCTGTCCTCATGTCCCAGCACAGCCACTCTCTGTCCCTCAGCCTCTGCAGAGCCTTCAGCCACCTGAAATCCCTCCAGAATCTGCAGCAGAACCCGAGGCCCAGCCCAGCCAGGCTTCTCCTGATGCCTGCCCCACACCAGAGACCTCCCCGAGGCCCCAGCACCCGCCTGGGTCCGGTGAGACAAATCCGGTACGGGGTCCGGGTGTCCCCCAGGTCCCCACACAGGGGGGGTGTCCTGGCTTTGGGGACACTGCCACACCCACAGGGGGATCCCTGTGGCCTGCAGGATGCCGGGCTGGGGTTAAAGGGCAGCTTTGTTTGGAGGCAGAGCCCGTGTCGCCCCTGCTGTGCCAGAGATGCCGATAACGGGAGGCGGCTGGGAAAAAAGCCAGGGAAGGAACCAGAGGCTCGGGAGTGCTGGAGCGTGAACAGCCCTGGGGCTGGAGCTCTGAGGAAGCCGAGGAGAGCCCTCCAGAGCAGCTTAATTACTGCCTAACGAGGGACAGAAATTGGGGTGGAGAGGGAGCAGGGGCAGCTCTGGCACCTGAGGGGTGACAAACCAGCGGCTCCTTCCACAGGGTGACCAGTCCCGGGCTAGTGACCAGCCCTGGCAGGCCCAGTTTGGCTCAGACCCTTTCCCCTCTGACCCTTCCTTGCTTTTTCCACCTCCCAGGCTGTGTCTGGCCAGCACCAGCTCTGCTCCATTCTCCCAACACCATTCCCGGATGATTTTGATTTCCGCTCTGCTGCTGTCCTGGCCAAGAAGGAAGAGATTGAGAGGGTGAGTGCTGGCAGCTCCTGGATGAGCTCCTGGAGGTCTGGGAGTGGCTGCAGGATGGGGGAATCTCACCTGAGGAGCTTTGGGAGTGATGCTGGGTGGTGAGGAGTGTGAATTTGGCATTCTGGGGGGCTTGCAGGGGAAGGTGCTGTGAGGATTAAGGGCCTCGGATGATATTTGGGGGTTTGTGGCTGGAAGTCAGGGTTGTTTGGGGCTGAATTTGGGGTGCTGACCCCATGGGCCTCCTTTGCAGTCGTACCAGCTTTGGGAGAGATGCTGGTGGTGAGGAGTGTGAATTTGGCATTCTGGAGGCTTGCAGGGGAAGGTGCTGTGAGAATTAAGGGGTTTGGGCAGTAAGGGGTTTGCAGGGCTCAGATGATATTTGGGGGTTTGTGGGCTGGAATTTGGGGTTGTTTGGGGCTGGATTTGGGGTGCTGACCCTGTGGGCCTCCCTTGCAGTCGTAGCAGCTTTGGGAGAGATGCTGGGTGGTGAGGAGTGTGAATTTGGCATTCTGGGGGCTTGCAGGGGAAGGTGCTATGAGGATTAAGGGCCTCAGATGATATTTGGCGGTTTGTGGGCTGGAAGTTGGGGTTGTTTGGTGCTGGATTTGGGGTGCTGACCCTGTGGCCTTCCCTTGCAGTCGTAGCAGCTTTGGGAGAAATGCTGGGTGGTGAGGAGTGTGAATTTGGCATTCTGGGGGGCTTGCAGGGGAAGGTGCTGTGAGAATTAAGGGGTTTGGGCAGTAAGGGGTTTGCAGGGGCTCAGATGATATTTGGGGTTTGTGGGCTGGAATTTTGGGTTGTTTGGGGCTGGATTTGGGGTGCTGACCCCATGGCCCTCCCTTGCAGTCGTACCAGCAGTTCAGCCTGACCATCGCCGTGGTGGCCACGATGCTGCTGCAGAAGGAGCCCTCGATGGAGGCGGCGCTGGGGCTGGCGCTCAGGGCCAACCTCCGGCAGCGCCGCATCCACCACCTGCAGGAGCTGCAGGACTTCATCGACAGCTTCGACCTGGGCACCGCCAGCCCCTGATGGCAGCCACCCCCTCCTGCCAGCTGGCTGGGGGTGGGGGGGGCTGTGACAGAGCTGTGACGGCGCTTTGGGGTGCTCAGGAGGGCGCTGAGCCTGCGGGACAAGGTGGGAGATGTTGGCAGCCCCGCTCTGTCTCTCAGAGGAGGGTGAGCAGGTTATGTTTGGTTTTAGCCCTGCCCAAACCCCTGAGTGCAGCAGAAGTTTTGCTGGTTTTATTGGAAGGTGATGGGAGGGAGGGCAGCAGTGCCTCTCCTCCATTCCTGGTTGCTGGGGATGTGTTCCCAAACCCCAGCGAGGTTTTTTTGGGTTTAAATCTGAAATAAACTCTGTTCTCTGTGCTGCCATTGTTCCGTTCCTGCTCTCCTAAGGCAGCAAGGGAGGGGTCCCACAGTGAACCCCGGCTGTGGCACAGGGCACCCCTGGGACCTCCCTGCCCTGGTGGCATTGTCACTGTCACAATGGGCTGGGAAGGAACAGGGCAGGACTTTGCATTCAGATTTCAGCCAAATTTTATTGGAGCTTCGTCACCGGCGGCAGCAGAGCTGTGCCCCTGGTCCCTTCCCTGTGGTGGCAGTGGGACATGGTGCCACCAGGGATGGCGAGGAGGTGGCACTGGGGCACAGAGGAGTCCAGGGAGGGATCCCACAGTGGGGTGATGCAGGCAGCTGCCCTTGTCTCTCCCTGGAGCTGCCGCCCTGTGGGAGGTGCTGGAGGCCCGGCCAGGGCTGCCGGCCCCGCTCCCTTCCTGCTTTACCTGTTCCTAATTGCGGGAGAGGCTGGCAGGAATGGCAGGCTCTGCTCTGCCAGCAGCCCCTGAGGGGGAAAGATCCCAGCAGCTTCTCCCACCAGCCTTGGGCCGCGTCCAGGACGTGCTTGGAACGAGTTCAGGACCTGGCAGGACCTGGCAGTGCCACTTGGGGAGCCCAATCCCCGCTGTTAGGACACACTGCAGTGCTTGGCCGTCCTGCCCCTGCCCCTCCCCGGGGGCTCCCTGCTCAGGGAGTTCATCCCGGGCTTGGGGATGGGCTTCCCGAAAAAGAAACCCTCCTCCTCCGAGTCTGAGTCCGAAGATGAGGAGCAGGTGGGACACCAGGAGTCCTCCTCCTCCTCCTCGGTGCCATCCTCTGCCCGGGGGCTGTGTCGGGGAGCGGAGGTGCCCACTTGGAACTGTGGGTTTCCATTGCCTGCTGCTCTTCGGGGCTCAGGGCCCCCCAAAAGTGGGTGGTCCAAGGCTCCAGGCTCGTTGGGCCGCTCTGGGCTGGGCTGGGGGGTTGAGGGGTGGCCAGCTGGGGGTCCCAGCACCCCTGGGTGCTCCTTGGCAGCGTCGCTGCTCCTCTCCCGTGCGGCTGCTCCGACATCCTCGGGGCTCCTGAACGCGGGGTGCACTGGGGCCTGATCCAAAACCGCCTCTGGAAGAGGGGAAATGGGCGTGAGGGAGGAAGGAGAAGCTGAGCCTGCCCTCCCACAGCCTTCCCACAGCCAGGGTTATCTTGGGACACAAGCTGGCACCGAGCCACCCTCACCTCCCACCGTGGGTTGTGGGTTTATCACCACTTCCACCGTGTGACATTCCCAAGGGCTGGGCAGAGCCTGGATTTTCCCCCACTCCCCTCCCACCCCATCCAGTAAGATCCTACCAGCCCCTTCCCCTCGCTGCCTGCAGCCCCCCACAGCCGAGCTCCTGGGGAGTGGTGTGGAGTCCGGGGACGGAGCCGAGGCAAAAGCCGAGTCTGAGGAGTCTGAGGCAGTGGAGGAGGCGTCCTGGCCGCGGCTGCAGGTGTCGGAGCAGAAGAGGCGGCCGCGGTGGCAGGTCAGGGGCTGTCCCCGCAGCGGCTTTCGGCACAGGCTGCAGCAGAAGCAGGAGGCTCGGGAGTGCCAGTGCAGCCCCTGGTGTGTGACATCCTCGCCGTCGGCACCTGTGGGGGTAACCACGGGTGAGGGAAAGGTTCTTCACTTTTTTGTGCCAAAATCCATCCTCTGGAGGCTCCAGCTCTGCAGCCTGCCCAGGGCTGTGGGCTTGATATTTCTGGGTCTGAAAGATTTTAACCTGCTAACTTTTTTCCCAAGGAAAAATTTCTCAAGAAAGCTTCTTTTCAAAACAATCTTGGCAAACAACTCTCCTTTCCCAAAACAATCTTTCTCCAGGTGGTGTTTTGCTGTTTCTCTGGTTTAACCATGGGATTAGAGAGGTGTCATTCCTGTTCACTGATCATGTGAAGTCTGTATTGAAACACCTTATAAAAGGTAGTAAGAATTAGACAATAAAGCTTTTTCTATGCTCTTTGCCTTCTGAAATATTTGGAGTCTCTCATCTGTCATCATAGGACACGAAATAAAGATAGTTTGACTCTAGTTTTGACAAAGAGAACATCAGAAAGGTTTTATTTACAGTCTTTTTGCTTCTTTTATAGCATGCATTGCTAAAAAAGGTATTCATTGATCAATAGGACTGACACCTCTTTTCATTGGTTAAGTAATAGGAAACAACAGCTGGGGTAGATTGTTACGAGGAAAAAACACTGCCCACTTAGAAATGGGAAAAGGAGAAAGATGATTTGGGAAAAGAAACTGTTGAAAGTTTTCTCTTAGAAAAGCAGCTAGCAATGGTTAGCAAGCTGAAATCCTCTCAGGCTCAGAAATATCGAGCCCACATTCACAAATATCGAGCCCACATTCACCAACCATGTTAAGTCTGTATGGGAACACCTTATAAAAGGTAGTAAGAATTAGACAATAAAGCCTTTTCTATGCTCTTTGCCTTCTGAAATATTTGGGAGTTTCTTGTCTTTCATGTCCTACAATGACAGCTGGGGAAGATTGTTATGAGAAAAAACACTGCCCACATAGAAATGCTTTGGGAAAAGAAACTGTTGAAAGTTTTCTCTTAGAAAAGCAGCTAGCAATGGTTAGCAAGCTGAAATTCTCTCAGGCTCAGAAATATCAAGCCCACATTCACCAACCATGTTAAGTCTGTGTGGGAACACCTTATAAAAGGTAGTAAGAATTAGACAATAAAGCCTTTTCTATGCTCTTTGCCTTCTGAAATATTTGGGAGTTTCTTGTCTTTCATGTCCTACAATGACAGCTGGGGAAGATTGTTATAAGAAAAAAACACTGCCCACTTAGAAATGTTTTGGGAAAAGGAGAAAGATGTTTTAGGAAAAAAAGCTGTTGAAAGTTTTCTCTTAGAAAAGCAGCTAGCAATAGTTAGTAAGCTAAAATCCTCTCAAGCTCAGGAATATCGAGCCCACATTCACCAACCATGTTAAGTCTGTATGGGAACACCTTATAAAAGGTAGTAAGAATTAGACAACAAAGCCTTTTTTCTATGCTCTTTGCCTTCTGAAATATTTGGAGCTTCTCATCTTTTGTGTCCCACAAGGACACAGGGCAGGGCGGGGGAGCCCCGGGGGTGGCGGCCGTACCGATGGGGTCCCCGCACGCCTGGCAGGGCTCAGCAAAGAGGCTCTCGAAGCAGCCCCGGCAGCAGGGCCGGCCGCTCCTCATCACGTAGCGCTGCCCCCGCAGGGGCTCGTCGCATTCCAGGCAGCAGAAATGCTCCAGGTGCCAGCGCCGGCCCTCGGCCTCGATGCACTCCTCCATGAAGATCAGCTGGAAGGGGGAGAAGAGCTGTTGGAATGCTGGAAACTTAGGGTTTAGGATATAGCAATACATGGAGAACTTTGAGCGTTGTCTAAATCCTTCTTCTTCACCCTCTTCTTCCTTCTTCATGGGTTTGGGTGGTTTTCTGTAGTTGGGTGAAAAAGGTCCCCATTGTGGGCCTTGGGTGGTTATTATTGGGTCAGAAATATAAATTATACAGGTGTCACCTCGTTATTGGGTAATTAGCACTTAAATAACCTTGGAAAGAGTTAGAGGTGCTCCCTTTCACCTCATTTGTCTAACTTGCTAGTTAGAGCTCAGGGCTTGTGAGTCTGTAAATAGATAAGAAATAATAAACAGCCAAGTCCAAACTTGAAAATTTCAACTCCCATGAATTAATTCCAATCCTAGCAGGGAAAAAGAAGCCAGAACTGTCACAAACAAGCCCCATCGTCCCAGCACCCTGCCAGAAAACCCACAGTGTTTTTCTGTGCTGAGGAGTGAGGAGGAACCCCCAGCCTGTGGGGCTCTCTGCAAGGCTCAGGCAGGAATATTCCTCCAGCCCATCTATGGTTCTGATGGGTTTGGAGCCCCCAGCCGAGCTCAGGGACATTTAACACCAAAGGGAGGTCAAACCTCCCCCTGCCCAGCACCCACCTGGTCACAGGAGGCACAGCGGGGTCGGAAGAGCTCGGCGTGGTGCCGCCCGCAGTAGATCCTCCCATCCTGCTGGAAGTAGATGAGATCCACCAGCTGCTGGTGGCAGAAGTGGCAGGAGAAGCAGGACGGGTGCCAGAACTGATCCCCAAGACGAGAGGCCGAAATGCCCGGGTCCCCTTTGTTCAGCCTCCGGCCACACTGCAGAACACAGGGATATGAGGTTTGGGGCCAGGCTGGGTTTTGGGGACAGATCCCTGCCAGGGAATGGGGGCTGGAGGGGACACCTCACCTTCCTGCAGGGACAGCCATGGCAGGGACCTGGCACGGGACACGCCAGGCCCTGTCCCAGAGCCTCCTGCCTGCGGCGGGCGCTGAAGGCTCGGAGCTGCCGCCGCTCCTCCTCGGCCAGGTCGGGGCAGTACCGCTCCTGTGGGGGACACATCAGGGGGGCTGAGGTGTGATCCTTTAGAATTTCACCTTTTCTATTTTTCATACATCTAAAATCCTGTAATTCCTTAGTGTATAACTCTAAACTCCACACACAGTGAGAGCTGCTGCTTTCCCATTTGGACAATTCCTCTCCAGGCCTGGGAATCAAGGACACCTCACTGCCTCAAGCCCCGAGAGATGTGAACAAAAGTGACTTGGGGGAGCAAACTTGGGGTAAATTACTTCATTACCTGAAGCTGTAACTGAAAAATTAACCCCCAAATGCAAATAGACCAAATTTATAAAAGTACAAAAACCCATGACCTGCCATCCATTTTTTTGGGTGTAGCCCCTGGGAGGGGCTTTGTCTGCCCAAAATATACCTGGAGGCCCTCAATTAAATATACCTGCTTTTTATTTATTCTCCTAATTCTGTCTGCCTCTGTTTTGAGGTAATCCCAAAAAGGCATCAGGTGAACCTGGGGAGGGGGGCAGCACCCAAAACTGAGGGTCTTACATCGCAGTCCTGAGGCGGCAGCTGCTGCAGGAGGGCTCTGAGGCGGAGCCGGGTCCTGTCAGGGGCAGGGCCGGGCTGAGGTGAGCGGGGCCCGAAGCACGGCAGGACCTGGGGAGAAACGGGCAGGATTTCAGAGGGGATTAAACTGTTTAGCTCTGAGTTGCTAAATGTGTTTAACCCCGGGGTGCTGTAGGAACCCCCCGGGCAGGGGGAGAGCGGGGTGCTGCCCACCTCGGGGGGCGCGGGCTCCGCGGAAGGTTCCAGATACTCTTCCAGGGCACAGCCGGAGTCGCTGTCGGACGAGGCCGGGGGGAGGGCGGTGGTGGTGCCGCAGGGGGAGGGCTGGTCCCGCTGGGGCCATGCAGGGCTCGGCAGGGACATGAGCTGGGGACAGAGAGACAGAGGCGGTCAGACATGAGGCAGGGGCAGGGATCCATCCCTGGGCACATCCTGTCCCTCATCCCAGTGAGGGACCCAGCTGGGGTGAAGATCCAAACCACCACGACCTCAAGACCTTCAGCTGAACTGAACTTCATTTTACTGCAGGAGTCCAAGGGATTTTTGGGGAGCATCTTTCTCTTTGGGGGTTACAACAAACCCACAGACAGGATATGGGCATTCATCAGGGCTGAGGCTTTGTCTGTTGAGCTGGGATGGGATGGGATGGGATGGGATGGGATGGGATGGGATGGGATGGGATGGGATGGGATGGGATGGGATGGGATGGGATGGGATGGGATGGGATGGGATAGGATGGGATAGGATGGGATAGGATGGGATAGGATGGGATAGGATGGGATAGGATGGGATAGGATGGGATAGGATGGGATAGGATGGGATAGGATGGGATAGGATGGGATAGGATGGGATAGGATGGGATAGGATAGGATAGGATAGGATAGGATAGGATAGGATAGGATAGGATAGGATAGGATAGGATAGGATGGGATAGGATAGGATGGGATAGGATAGGATGGGATGGGATGGGATGGGGATAAAGCCAGGCAGGGATTGACAGGGATTGACCTGGATGAAGCCAGCCAGACCCCAAATGCCCAAGCTCAAGCTGGAACAGGTTTTGGAAAACAGCAGCACCCACAGCAGGAGCTTTCCCTTTGCTGGCACGGCTAATCCCAGCTCTAGTGGCCCATCCCTGAGTGGGAACAGGCCGAGGTTGAGCCCAATTCAGTGGAAAATAATTCCTTCCCCTCGGGCTGCCATTGTTCTGCCCAGGGCTGTTCCTGCCCGGCTGTCCCAGCCCACAGCGCACGCCTGGCTCGGGGTTACGCAGTGGAAACCCATCCGGTGCCGTCCCCTCCTCCCCACGGGCGCTTTCCACCGCGCTTCCTTCCTGCCCTGCTTCCCAAAACAAAGGCGAGGTGCTGATGTGGTGGCTCCTGGGGTTCCCTGGATGCCAGCCCAGAGCCTGACGCCCTCAGCCCGCGCTCCCTGCCCTGCCATGGCCAGCCAGGGTGGGATGGGGCCGAACTGCTGCTCACCCAGGGAGGAAATCACGGGGCTGTGACCGAACACCGCCAGGGATTCACCCCTGCAACGCCCACCGTGGATGGAGCAAACCATGTGGAAAATGTTCTGTGCATAAAATGGACTCAGGGATGAGGGGTGAGAACGCCCAGACCATGAAATTTTACTCCTTCTACACCTCTGCCACCATGAGGATCCATTCCCTGCTGCACACTGGGATGTCCCAGTGTGTCCCCGCTGTCAGGGACATCCCAGCGTCCCCACTGCTCCCACCAAACGCCTCCAGCACCCCCAGCTCAGCCCCTGCCTGCGCAGCACCTCGGGGTGCTGGGATGTGGCACCCAAAGGTGGCAGCTCCAGAGCTGGGAGCAGGTGGGATCTGCCGGGGCAGCTCGGGTTTCCCTGCCCGGCTGCCGGGTCAATGATTAACGCTGCAGATCGGCTAATCAGAGAGATAAAACAAAAGGGCTGCTGGCTTTTTCCTGGCTTTTTTTAGGGTCTGGAACCCTGGGGATGCAGGGCTGGTTGTGGGGTGTTGTTCAAAGCTTTGCTTTGGGTTAGGGATGAAATAATCTGCCTGGCATGTGTATTTGCTGTTCAAAAAGAGCCCTGGCCTTGCTGCTTTGGTGAGGGACCTGCCTTGGCTCTCCAGGAGGATCAGGGTGGTGTGAGACCCTGGGGATGCTGAGTGGGGACCCTGGTGCCCAGCCCCACCGCTGCTGCCTGCTTTGGGAAAAGTGTCCCCATTTCTCCCTCCCCATGGGATGTGGGTGGCATTCCCGGGCTGTACTTGGCTCATTAAGCCTCCAAGCTGCATTTGTGTAATCTCTTGGAACTTTGCTGTTAATTAGAGCCCTGCAATGCTCTGGGGGCTCAGCGGGGCCAGCCTGGCCCCCACCCCATGAGGCACAGGGACCCCATCCAAGAGCCACCAGCACGGTGAGGTGACACTGGGGGACAGCGGCTTGGGCAGGGCTGTGAACGCACAGGGATGTGCCCGAGAGCCCAGCCCAGCCTGGTTTGATGTGATTACGCTGGCTGGCAGCCGTCTGGGCTGTAAACAAGTCCCTGTAATTAGCCGCAGACGGTGACAGAGGTACGCGCCTCCCATGCTAAAGAGCCGGGCAGCCCCAACAGGTCTGGCTCCCCTGTCCCCTCTTCCTTCCTGCCCTCCCTCGCTGCCTCCAGGCAACTCCTGCTGCTGCCCTTCCCTGCCAAGGGATACAGGGATGCTCCCAGCCTGCCTCACACCCGGGGGAAGGTGGCACCGTGGTGGCACCGTGGTGGCACTTTGAGGGAGCTGCTCCTCCCGAGAAGGGACGTGTGACAGACCAGTCGGGCAGGCTGGGTGGCACTGGCTGTCATTTGCCTTGGCTGTCAATCCTCTTGTCCTGCCTGTGGGAGCTCCTCCGGATTTGCCTGAGCTCCTCGTGCTCTCCCCAAAGGATCGGAAGCCGTCGCAGCTCCCTGGCTGCAAGAGGCTGAAATTCCTGGGAATACTAATCTGATTTGGCTGCCCGGCAGCAGCCCCTGCCTCCAGCTGGCTGTGCGAGCCTGTGTGGGCTCCCAGCCCTCTGTGCCAAGGTCACACATTAACTTGGAGCTCAGCCACCCCGGCCCGCTCGGAATTCAGCACAGACTCCCTGTTCCCAGCACAAATCCCCAGGAAACACAACAGCTCCAAAAAAGCCCCTCAAAGCACCCAGCAGCACCGGCAGCTCCACACCGGCCTCACCCACGGGATAAAAACCTGTTTTTGCTTGAGCTCCCATCAACACAGCTGCGCCGGAAGAAAGTGAAATAAAGATGCGGAGCAATAAAGATGCAGAGCAATAAAGATGCATCTTTTGGGGCGAGATAAGCCGAGGGCTGGCAAGGAGAGCCGGAGCAGCAAGTCCTGCCCGACCTGGAGCCGGTCTCACCGAGGAGCCCACGGTGCCTTTTGGACCTGGGCTGGCACCAGGTGGAGCAGCCCTTGGTGCCACTGCTGGGCACAAAGTGAGCAACCCTCGCTTTCAAAAAAGCTTTTGCAGTCCCCCAAATGATGCGGGAGGGTCTCAGCACCGTGCTCTGCCACGCAGCACCGTGTCACCAGCGGGGACGGTGGCCTGGTGGCTCTCCAGGGGATGTGCCAGCGCTGCAAAGGTTTTTCCTGCCGTGTTAGATCTCAGTCGCGCAGGCACGGAGCAGTAACCATTAACCCACCCGGGCTCACCCATTCGTACATCCGCAGGTACCCCCGGGACCCCCGCCCCTCCTCTGCCCGAGGCCACTGGGATGAAGCCCCTCACCCTTCCCTATGGCCAGCGGGATGAAGATTCTCGACCCTTCCTCTCCCTGTGGCCACCAGGATGAAGATTCTCGACCCCTCCTCTTCCCGTGGCCACCGGGATGAAGCCCCCCACCCCTCCCTGTGGCCACCGGGATGAAGATTCTCGACCTCTCCTCTCCCCGTGACCACCGGGATGAAGACCCCTCACTCCACCCTTCCCCGTGACCACCGGGGTGAAGACCCCACCCTTCCCTGAGGTCATGGGGATGAAGGTTCTCGACCCCTCCTCTCCCTGCAGCTACGGGGATGAAGATCTGCGACCCTTCTTCTCCCCGTGGCCACGGGGATGAAGCCCCCCACCCCTCCCTATGGCCAAAGGGATGAAGATTCTCGACCCCTCCTCTCCCCGTGGACACTCGGATGAAGACCCCCTCACTCCACCTTTCCCTATGGCCACCGGGATGAAGATCCGCGACCCCTCCTCTCCCCGTGATCACCGGGATGAAGCCCCCCAGCCCTCCCTGTGACCCCCAGATTTCAGCCCGGCACGTCTGAAGGGGCCCAGCTCCATCGGCAATCCCCAAACATCCCATTCCCGGCCAATCCCGGGATTCAGCAGGGACGGTGGGAGCAGGGATGGTGGGAGCAGGGATGGTGGGAGCAGGGACGGTGGGAGCAGGGATGGTGGGAGCAGCCCCCCCTTCCCGGAGCCCCCGGTCCCGCCGGGCGCTGCCCGCGCACCTGCCCAGGGCACGATGGAACAGGCGTCACCTCCTGCTCCCAGGGGACATTTTCCCGAAAACAAAGAACGCTGGGGCAGCGATTTACCTCCCCCTCCCCACAAAAAAATCTCCGAACAGCCCAAATCCCCCTGCTCTGCCTCCTCCCGTCCCCTTCCCCTCGCAGCCGAGCCGGGACCCTCCCGCTGCCCCCTCCTCTCAATCTCCCTCTCCCCCCACCTCCATCTCCACACGGAGCTGGCAGAGCCGAGCCCGGGACTCGCTCCCAGCCTCACGTACCTGCCCTTTCCCGGCGCTCCGGGCCCCGCGCTCCGCCGCTCCGGGCTTGGCCGCCCGTTCCAGCCCCGCGCCGACCGCCGCCGTCCCGCCCTGCTCCGGAGGACGCGAGGGAACGGAGCCTGGGCTGGGAAAACTTCGCAAAGCGAAAGGAAAACATCCAAGCTCAGTCAGGAAAACGCTTTTTTTTTTTTTAGATTTTTTTTTCTCTTTCCTCTCTCTCTTTTTTTCCCCCCCCCTGCCTGCCCAGGCTCTGTCTGCGCGGCAGCCGGGGTCCTAATTAGAGGCTTTTTAGCCTAAACCTCGGGAGCCAGCCAATGGCTGGAATTCCAGGGCAGGCAGGGAGGGGAAGAGGGGGGAGGACATTAACCCTTCAGGGGAAAGAGCTGCCGATGACATCTGCCTCGCTCCTACCTCTCATTTTCCGAGCGCCCGCGCCCTTCCCTCCATCTGCGGCTCGGTTCACCCCAGGTTGCCGTTTGATGACTTTTTATGATCCCGCGCGGTGATTTATTTCCCTGCCGAGATCAGAAAGAGTTGAAGCTTCATGAAAGAGGGGGAAGTGTCATTACACCCCAATTTAGAGGTGGAGAAACTTTGGCTGGGCTCTCACAAAGGAGTTAGCCAGCGGCAAGTCAGGATGTCCTAGTTTCCACAAGCCCTGAACACCTGACGAGGCTCCTCCGAGCCATTCCAGACCGGCTCCGGCTGCAGCAATTCCACCCGGGCAAGGAGTCAGGGGAAAAATTTATCAGAGCCTGACGCGAGGCACAGCGTCCTTGGTTGTGTTTCTGTGCATTTCTCACCACGCTGTCAAATTTTCCAAGCTGTTGTGACTTTGGGGATGAGAAGAGACACAACATCCCCAAAACACCCCAAATCTGCAGGGACCAGGCTGGATCTTTGCCACCTGCGTGGTCCCGGAGCTGTGGCTGGTTTTGGGAGCCCCGAGGGGTGCAGATGGTTGGTGTAGGCTCTGGGATCAGGGTCGGGAGTGCAGCCAAAATGCAATAAAGGGTGGTTAATTTGGAAGAGGAGGTGCCAGGCTCCGTGACAAGCCCGTGGCACCGCTGGGCGAGGCCGTGCAGGGCGGTGCTGGGGCACAGGTTATTGTGTTACGTTTTTGGAAGTGGTTGCCCCATCCCTGGAAGTGTCCCAGGCCAGGTTGGATGAAGCTCGTGATTTAGGATTTTTGATTTTTAGGATTTTGAGCTTTAGGATTTCAGCTTTTCTATTTTTCATACATTTGTAATCCTGCAATTCTTTGGTGTATAAACTCCACACTCAGTGTCAGCTGCTGCTTTCCCATTTTGCTCAGACAATTCCTCTGCAGGCCTGGGAATCAAGGACACCTCAGTGCCTCAGGCCCCGGGAAATGTAAACAAAAGTGACTTGGAGGGGAGTAAACTTGAGGTAAATTACTTCATTACCTGAAGTTGGAATTGAAAAATTAACCCCCAATATGCAAATGGACCAAACTTATAAAACCCATGACCCACCATCCATTTTTTGGGTGTAGCCTCTGGGGGGCTTTGTCTGCCTGAAATGTACCTGGATGCCCTTCAATAAATACAACAGCTTTTTATTCCTTTAATTTTATCTGGCCTCTGTTTTTAGGTAGCCTTGGAACAACCTGGGGTAGTGAAAACCGTCCCTGTCCATGGCAGAAAAGGGATTTTTAAATTCCCTTCTAACCCAAACCATTTGAGGATCCTCTGCAAAATCCCCTGAGCAGGGGGAGAAGCAGAGGAAGAGGAGGAAGGGTGAGCACCTCCACCCTTTGCTGCTCTCCCTCCCTGCACGGGGGTCCCACCTGGGCTGCCCAGGGTCCCTTTGAAGTCCCCGATGTCCCCGCGCTGTTATTCCTGTTATAAATAAAGAGCTTGACTCGGCTCTTGATTTATAACAGAGTATATTTATTTATAACAGATATATTTATATCAAGCAGCAATCAAGTTGATTAATTAATTAATCAATTATTTAATTAATTAATACAGAATGGTAAAATGTGAGCAAAGCAGCGCTGGGTACAGTGGGGGTTTCCCCTCCAACTGTTGATTTTCTGCTGGGATTTATTGAGATTTTCCATAAGCACTTCTCAGCAATTTTTTTTCTAGTTTCCTCCTAATTTCTATTTTTGAAATCTAATTTCTATACCTATTGTGATCAATTTCTATTGGTGATGTTAAATTTTCTATACTTCAGAAGGTGTGAAATCAGTGAGGTCAGAAATAACATCTTGTGATGATGAGGAGGTTCTCAGGACATAAATTAGTGATGGTGACGTCCAGATTTCCTTCTTGAGAAGAAAACACCAGAGATGAGAGATTCAGTCTTCCTTTTTAGGACTATAAATCAGTTTTCCAGCTTCCAAGTGGTGATCCATCTCCTCTTCCCAGGATCATTAATTTTAGTTTGGAATATCTCACTTCCTTCTATTTGGGTGATTACAATCCTTTCTATATATATTCTAAAGCTATAGTTCAAACCTTCTATTAAAAACCTTATAGGCTCACATGATTCATTTATAAGCAATCAAAATATCAGTTCAAAAGCCCCTTTCCATGCTTTTTCCATTTTGTTCATTAAACAGGTATTTTTATAATTACCCTATGGCCTTTTCCACACATTTCCCAACCATAACTACAAAGGCCATTTTTGTACCTGACACCAAACACAACCCCACATTTCACAGTTATTCCTCCGTTTGGCCTCGCTGTGAGCTCTGTCCCTGCAGCTTTATCTTGGCCTGGCTGCTGCTTTGGACTTTGTCCCCACGGGTGGTGACAGGGCCCCCCCTCGTCCCCTGCTCACCCCAGGCTCCTCCATCCCTCCCCAGGGCGGAAGGAATCACGGGCAAAGTCCTCCTGGGGCATGGGGACAGAGGGGTCACCCGGGGCTTTCCCGAGGTGGCATCAGCCCGGTGGCACCGGTGGGTGGCCACAGTGTCCCCACGGAGGGCAGTGTGACATGTGGGGTTGTGTTTTGTGTCAGGTACAAAAATGGCCTTTGTAGTTGTGAAATGTGTGGAAAAGGCCATAGGAGAATTATAAAAGCATGAGTTTAATCAACAAAATGGAAAAAGCATGGGAAAAACTGTCCTTTTGAACTGATATTTTGCTTGCTTATAAGTGAATCATGTGAGCCTGTAATGTTTTCAATAAAAGGGTCTGAACTATAGCTTTAGAATATATATATAGAAAGAATTGAAATTACTGAACTAGAAGGAAGGGAGCTATTCCAAACTAAAATTAATGATCCTGGAAAAAAAAGATGGACCACTGTGACATGTGGGGTTGTGTTTGGTGTCAGGTACAAAAATGGCCTTTGTAGTTGTGAAATGTATGGAAAAGGCCACAGCATAATTATAAAAATATCTGTTTAATCAACAAAACTGAAAAAGCATGCAAAAAAATGTCCTTTTGAACTGATATTTTGATTGTTTATAAGTGAATCATGTGAGCCTATAAGGTTTTTAATAGAAGGTTTGAACTATAGCTTTAGAATATATATAGAAAGAATTGAAATCACTGAACTAGAAGGAAGTGAGCAACTCCAAACTAAAATTAATGATCCTGGAAAAAAAAGATGGACCACTGTGACATGTGGGGTTGTGTTTGGTGTCAGGTACAAAAATGGCCTTTGTAGTGATGGTTGTGAAATGTATGGAAAAGGCCATAGGATAATTATAAAAATATCTGTTTAATCAACAAAACTGAAAAAGCATGGAAAAAAAGTCCTTTTGAACTGATATTTTGCTTGCTTATAAGTGAATCATGTGAGTCTATAAGGTTTTTAATAAAAGGTTTGAACTATAGCCTTAGCATATATATATAGAAAGGATTGTAATCACCCAAATAGAAGGAATGGAGCTATTCCAAACTAAAATTAATGATCCTGGAAAAAAGAGATGGACCACTGTGACATGTGGGGTTGTGTTTCGTGTCAGGTAGAAAAGATGGCCTTTGTAGTTATGGTTGTGAAATGTGTGGAAAAGGCCATAGGATAATTATAAAAATATCTGTTTAATCAACAAAACTGAAAAAGCATGGAAAAAAATGTCCTTTTGAACTGATATTTTGCTTGCTTATAAGTGAATCATGTGAGCCTATAAGGTTTTTAATAGAAGGTTTGAACTATAGCTTTAGAATATATATAGAAAGAATTGAAATCACTGAAATAGAAGGAAGTGAGCTATTCCAAACTAAAATTAATGATCCTGGGAAGAGGAGATGGATCGCCACCTGGAAGCTGAACATCACCAACAAAACTGATTTATAGTCCTAAAAAGGAAGCCTGAATCTCTCATCTCTGGTGTTTTCTTCTCAAGAAGGAAATCTGGATGCCACCACCACTAATTCATGTCCTGAGAACCTCCTCATCATCACAAGATGTTATTTCTTACCTCACCGATTTCATACCTTTTGAAATATAGAAAATTTAACGTCACCAATAGAAATTGATCACAACGGGTATAGAAATTAGATTTCAAAAATAGAAATTAGGAGGAAACTGGAAAAAAAAGTTGCTGAGAAGTGATTATGGAAAATCTCAATAAATCCCAGCAGAAAATCAACAGTCGGAGGGGAAACCCCCACTGTACCCAGCGCTGCTTTGCTCACATTTTACCATTCTGTATTAATTAATAAATTGATTGCTGATTGATATCTTGGCCGAGTCAAGCTCTTTATTTATAACAGGCAGGACACAGCTCGGGGGCTCTGAGCTCTGGGATGAGGAGCCGGCAGCTCCTGGCACCCCAAACCCAGGGTCAAACACCGGAGCAGGGGTGGGATTGGGACGGTAAAAAGTGGAATTGGGACATTCCAGGCTCAGTCCTGCACAGCCTCACTGAGCAACCAGGAGCCCCCCGAGGGGGTCTGGGGGTGCAGCGAGACCCCAGTGCCACCCAGGCATGGCTGCACTGGTTCAGTGCTCAGGACTGGTGGGGCTGGGCCGTGCATGGGGATGCTGTGACTGCTTCAGCCCCCTCCAGTGACCCCCGAGGGCATCCTTCCATCCCAGACCCTGCAAAATCCCCCTCCACTGACCCCCGAGGGCATCCTTCCATCCCAGACCCCGCAAAATCCCCCTCCAGTGACCCCCGAGGGCATCCTTCCATCCCAGACCCCGCAAAATCCCCCTCCAGTGACCCCCGAGGGCATCCTTCCATCCCAGACCCCGCAAAATCCCCCTCCACTGACCCTTCCTTGAGCAACCCTCCAGCCCAGACTCCCCAAATCCCCCTGCACTGACCCCTCCAATCCCTCTCCTTACCCAGACCCCTCCCCAGTTCCCCTCTGCTGATCCCCCTCGAGCATCCCCTGAACCCAGACCTCACAAATCTTCCTGCACGGTCCCCCCAGCCCCCTCCATCCCCAGACCCCTCCCCAATTCCCCTCCACTGATCCCCCACGATCATCCCCCCCCAAATCCCCCTGCATCGACCCCCAGCCCCTCTCTTTCCCCAGACCCCTCCCCAGTTCCCCTCCGCTGATGCCTCTCCAGCATCCCCTAAACCCAAACTCCCCAAATCCCCCTCCACCATCCCCCCAGCCCTTCTCCATTCCCAGACTCCTCCCCAATTCCCCTCCACTGATCTCCCACGATCAACCCCCCAAACCCCTTCCACTGACCCCCAGCCCCCCTCCATCCCCAGATCCCTCCCCAATTCCCCTCCACTGAACCCCCTCGAGAATCCCCTGAACCCAAACTCCCCAAATCCCCCTGCACCATCCCCCAGCCCTTCTCCATCCCCAGACCCCTCCTCAATTCCCCGCCACTAATCCCCCACAACCATCCCCCAACCCCAGATCCCCTTCCACCGACCCCCAGCCCCTCTCCATCCCCAGCCCCCTCCAAAATTCCCCTCCCCTGATCTCCCTCAAGCATCCGCTGAACCCAGACCCCCAAATCCCCCTGCGCTGACCCCCCCCAGCGTCCTGTCCTGCCTCAGACCCCCAAACCTGCCCTGACCCCCCCAAATCCCTCCCGTTCATCCCCGACCACGCCTACCAAGGCCACGCCCACCAAGGCCACGCCCACCAAGACCACGCCCCCACCAAGCCGCGCTCCCCACACGGTCACGCCCCCCACACGGTCACGCCCCCCCGGCTCCGCCGCGCCCCCCTGGCGCCCCCTGGCGGCCGCGCGGCGCTGGCGGTGTCGCTGCTCCGGCGGGCCCGGCCCGGCCCCGATCGCTCCGGGCCCGACCGGGGACCCCCGGACCCGCCGGGCCGGGCAGGGCCAGGGCCGGGCCGGGGGCCCCGACACGCTTCGGGCCCCGGGAAAGGCCGGGCCGGGGGCCCCGACACGCTCCGGGCTCCGGGGGCCCCCGCCGGGCCGCAGCTCCCGGACGGCGGAGCCGGGAGCGCCTCAGGTACCGAGCCCCGCCGGGAGCATCGGCCCCTGTCCCCCTCCCCTCGTGCCCTCCCCGGGCTCCCCCGGCCGCTCCTCGCAGCCAATTCCCCGGTACCCCCCGGGACTCGCCCCTTCCTCAGGCCCCTCGTTTTATCCCCGGGCTCTGCAGGCCCGTCCTCCTCCCTTCATCCCCTTCCTCCTCCCTCCATCCCCTTCCTCATCCCTCCATCCTCTTCCTCATCCCTTCATCCCCTTCCTCATCCCTCCATCCCCTTCCCCATCCCTCCATCCCCTTCCTCATCCCTCCATCCCCTTCCATGTCCCTGCAGCCCCTTCCTCCTCGTCCCTGCAGCCCCTTCTGCCTTTCTTCATCCTTTTTTCCATTACTGCATCCCCTTCCTCACCCCTGCAGCTCCTTCCCCATCCCTGCATCCCCTTCCCCATCCCTGCATTCCCTTCTCCATCCCTGCATCCCCTTCCCCATCCCTGCATCCCCTTCCCCATCCCTGTATCCCCTTCCTCATCCCTCCATCCCTTTCCTCCTCTCTCCATCCCTTTCTTCCTCCCTCCATCCCCTTCCTCCTCCCTCCATCCCCTTCCCCATCCCTCCATCCCCTTCCTCATCCCTCCATCCCTTTCCTCCTCTTTCCATCCCCTTTTCCCTCCCTGCAGCCCCCTCCTCAATCCCCCATCCCTTTCCTCTTCCCTCCAGCCCCTTCTCCTTGTCCCTCCTGCCCCCGGAGCTGTCCCCTCCTTTTCCTGGGTGGCTGTGTCGGGTCTGTCCCTGTGATTCCTGCAGGGGTTGATGTGGCACCAGGTGCTTTTCCACTCCAGGTGTCCGTGTGTCCCTGTGCAGGGGTGTCAGGGCTTAGCCAGGTTTGGATTGGGATCCTCTCGATCCTTTGGGATTAAGGGGATCTGCTCCTCCAGCTCTGGGTTGAGGAGGGCTGGCAGGAGGGTGAAGGCACGAGGGGTTTCTGCATCCTTGGGAGGATGGGAACAACCTGGCTGGGAATTCAGGAGAGCCTGGTCCAGGCAGGGCTGATTTGGATCAGGTTGGGATCTGGGAGTCTGGATGGGGCTGGTGGCTTTAGGAGGGACCCAGTTCTCTGTGGGGAACCGTGCTGGGTTTTTGGGGTGTTTTCAGTGACTGCCTGAGCTCTGAACTGTGGGAAGGTGAGTTGGAAGTGCAGAGCAGGAGCCTGGAGACTCGGGAATCTCAGTGTGTGTGTGAAAGGGATGCTGATGAAATATTCACCAGCCAGGAGCAGTGGGAAGTGCCCAGAGAGCTTCAGGCAGCTCGTGGTGGTTTCTTAGTCCTTTTGCTCAGTTCTCACTCAGTCAAAACTGTCCTTGAAAACCCCAGCACCTCAGGCTGACCCCTCGTAGATGGGGTGGAGGGAAAGGAATAAAGCAAGAGGGGACAAAGGCAGAATGTTTTCTCCCAGCTGTTATTCCTGAGGGAATTGCCGAGGTGGGAGTGGGAGAGCACAGCCAGAGGACACAGCCCCAGTGCCCAGATCTGTGTCCAAAGCCTGTGAGGGGAATAAATCCATGCTGAGCCTAGGAAAACAATCGGGCTGGCAGGGCAGGGCGTGGGGTGGCACAGGGGAGGTGTGGTGGTGCTGCAGGGCTGGCAGGTGTGTGCAGGAGGGCAGCTGGCACCGGCTTTGTTTGTTCTCAGCTCTCACAGAAGGAAATTTTTCCTCTTCTGGGCACTTGGCAGGGCTGGGGCATGGTGGGGAATTCTGCAAGGGCCGAAGTGAAGGCGCAGAGGGGAGGGGCGGTGGGAGGTGATTTATGATTTATGAGCTGCTTTGATGTGAGAATGGAATGGGACCCTTGGGCAGCTCAAGTGTGGCTCTTTCCCCTCCCAACACACTGGAAAGGGGCCCGGGGCAGCTCTGCCCCTCCACGATCCATGGGTGAATTTGGAGGAGGGGAGAGGCAGAGTCTGGCATGGCAGAGGGAGAGGCTCCCAATGGAATCAGGGTCCCACAGGAAAGAAGTTTCCAATGGGAAGGGGTTTCCAGTGGGAAAAGTTTTCCAATGGAAAGAGGCTCCCAACTGGAAGAGACTTCCAATGGAAAGAGGCTCCCAATGGAAAGAAGTGTCCAGTGGAAAGAGGTTTCCAATGGAAAGAGGTTCCCAATGGAATGAGGCTCTCAATGGAAAGAGGTTCCCAATGGAAAGAGGCTCCCAATGGAAATTGTTTTCCAATGGAAAGAGGTTTCCAATTGGAAGAAGTTCCCAATGGAAAGAGGTTTCCAATGGAAAGAGATTCCCAATGGAAAGAGGCTCCCAATGGAAATTGGTTTCCAATGGAAAGAGGTTTCCAATTGGAAGAAGTTCCCAATGGAAAGAGATTTCCAATGGAAAGAGATTCCCAATGGAAAGAGGCTCTCAATGGAAAGAGGTTCCCAATGGAAAGAGCTCCCAATTGGAAGAGGTTTCCAACTGGAAGAGATTTCCAATGGAAAGAGGTTCCCAAGGGAAAGAGGCTCCCAATGGGAAGGAGTTTCCAATGGAAAGGAGTTCCCAATGGGAAGGAGTTTCCAATGGAAAGGAGTTCCCAATGGAAAGAGGTTTCCAGTGGAAGAGGCTCCCAATGGAAAGAGGCTCCCAACGGGAAGAGGTTTCCAATGGGAAGAGGCTCCCAATGGAAAGAGGTTCCCAATGGAATGAGGTTTCCAATGGAATGAGGCTCCCCAATTGCCATTCACTGCCCTGGTGCCAGGCTGGGGATCCTGGTGGATCAGGCAGAGACACTGAGCTGCCCTCAGGGCACACCTGGCACCATCCCCTGTTACCTGCCCACGTTTCCATCAGGGACAGCAGAATTTCACATTCCTCACTACAATTTAAAAAAACAAAACCAGGATTATTTCTCACTACGAGTGCAAAACCCAGGAGTATTTCTCACTCCTACTGAGTGCAGCTCCTGCCTGCCTGATCCTCACACTGACTGGGTCAGATATCAGAGGTTTTGTGTTTTCTGGGTCAGATATCAGAGATTTTGTGTTTTCTGGCCTTTTTTTTGCTTCTCCTACTCCAAAGCAGAGCAGCTGACCCTGAAGGACCTTCCCTGCAGTGAAGGCACCTTCACATTCCTCAGCAGCAGCTGCCTCAGTTTTATTTTCTTCACTCTGGTAAACCCCACTTCTCTGTAGGATCCCAAAGCCAAAAAATAAAGAAATAAAATTTATTTAATTTTTAAAAATTTATTTTAGTGTATTTTTTTATTGTCGTGCAGAGCTTTCTGTATTGATATAAATGTAATTAATTCAACACAAAATGCACCCTTTATACCTTATTGATATAAATGTAATTAATTAAACACAAAATGCACCCTTTATACCTTATTGATATAAATGTAATTAATTAAACACGAAATGCTTTCCTTGGGATGTTTGAAAGGAAGTTCAGTCACTCTCCCACCTCCTGATTTTTAATTTTCTCTGCTTTTATCCTTGTTTAATTGTGTTCTCCTTGCCAGGTGGAAGATGGGAGTGTTCCCCTCATGTTTTAGGTGAAACCTGCTTGCCATGAAGTCCCAAGGGAGGTAGAGGGACTGCAGTGGGAATTCCTCCTCACTCCTCCACAACCAATCCAACAACTGCCTAATGGTAAGAAACCTGTTGGTTTTAATTAGTGTCACACTCGTTAATCAAGGAGCAAAGAGCTGGAGCTCCAAACCCACTGGGACTGGGGAGGGCACAGCTGGAGGTGCTGGGAGAGGGTGGGAAAGTTGGACTGGGAGTTGGATTGTGCCACAATTTGTGTCCTGTCCGCAGGGATTGCCTCTCTGCCTGGAGTCATGGGGAGCTGCTGCAGCTGTCTGTGCACAGACAGCATCCCAGACAACCATCCCACCAAATTCAAGGTAAATTGTTGCCCCTCCAACCCCTCCAGAGGGGCTGGGACAGCTCTGAATGCATGAGGAGAGAGAAATTTCTGCCCCTGCACACAAATATCCCTCCAGAGCATTTGCAAATTCATCGCTTCTGGTTTGGGTTTTTGTTTTTTTCTCCCCTTTTCCTTAAGAAACTCCTGCTGCAAATGCGTTTGTGTTTGCTGCTAAATTGCCTCTGCTTGGGAAATGCAAGGAAATGGGGGACTGGGGAGAAAAACCTTTTATTGCTCAGGGCTGTGTTCCAGAGCCTGGGCTCAGCCACAGCAGCTGAGCTGCCAAGCTCGTGGGCTCCAGAGCTGACAGCTCCTGCCAGCCATGAATCCCTGCTCTGAGCTGGGAAAAAGGCAGCAGGAAATGGAGGGGGATCCATGGAATTGCAGGGCTTGGAGGGTGGGCTGGGCTGGGCTGGGGCTGCTCAGGGGCACCTGAGGGTCCTGCCCAGCTCTGGGACCTCATTGAGGGGCTGGAGCGTGTCCAGGGAAGGGAACGGAGCTGGAGCATCTGGGGAAGGGTTTGGAGGATCCAGAGGGAACTGGGAATGGGGCTGGAGCTCCTGGGGAAAGGCCTGGAGGATCCAGAGGAGCTGGGAATGCGGCTGGAGCACTGGGGATGGGTGTGGAGGATACAGAGGGAGCTGGGAATGGGGCTGGAGCACCTGGGGAAGGGTCTGGAGAATCCTGAGTGATCTGAGAATGGAGCTGGAGCACCTGGGGAAAGGCTTGGAGAATCCTGGGGGAGCTGGGGAAGGGTCTGGAGAATCCTGGGGGAGCTGGGGAAGGGTCTGGAGAATCCTGAGGGAGCTGGGAATGGAGCTGGAGCTCCTGGAGAAGGGTTTGGAGGATCCAGAGGGAGCTGGGAATGGAGCTGGAGCTCCTGGGGAAGGGTCTGGAGAATCCAGAGGGAGCTGGGAATGGAGCTGGAGCTCCTGGGGAAGGGTCTGGAGAATCCTGAGGGAATTGGGAATAGAGCTGGAGTTCCTGGGGAAGGGTCTGGAGAATCCTGAGTGATCTGAGAATGGAGCTGGAGCACCTGGAGAAGGGTTTAGAGGATCCAGAGGGAGCTGAGAATGGAGCTGGAGCTCCTGGGGAAGGGTCTGGAGAATCCTGGAGGAGCTGGGGAAGGGTCTGGAGAATCCTGAGGGAGCTGGGAACAACTGCAGCACCTGGGGAAGAGTCTGGAGAGTCCTGAAGGAGCTGGGAATGGAGCTAGAGCACCTGGGGAAGGGCCTGGAGAATCCTGAGGGAGCTGGGAACAGAGCTGGAGCTCCTGGGGAAAGGTCTGGGGAATCCTGAAGGAGCTGGGGAAGGGTCTGGAGAATCCAGAGGGAGCTGGGAATGAAGCTGGAGCTCCTGGGGAAGGGCCTAGAGAATCCTGAGGGAGCTGGGAAAGCTCAGCCTGGAGCAAAGGAGGCTCAGGGGGAATTTCTGCCTCTGCACAACTCCCTGACAGGAGGGGACAGGGGGGGGTCGGTTGAGGAATCATCCCCAAGGGACAGGATGAGGAATCAGCCCCAAGCTGCACCAGGGGAGGTTTAGGCTGGAAATCAGGAGGAATTCCCTCATGGAAAGCGTGCTCAGGCTGCCCAGGGAGTTCCCCATCCCTCGGTGTCCAGCTGGCAGCCGAAGATTGGAACTCTCTGATCCCACAGCTCTTTCCCAACCTCACCCAACCCATGGCTGTGATTCTCCTGTTCCCTCCCCTGCAGGTGACCAACGTGGATGATGAGGGGCACGAGCTGGGCTCGGGGGTGATGGAGCTGACGCCCAGGGAGCTCATCCTGCACACGCACAAGCGCGACGCCGTCAGGTGGCCCTACCTGTGCCTGCGCCGCTACGGCTTCGACTCCAACCTCTTCTCCTTCGAGAGCGGCCGCCGCTGCCACACCGGGCAGGGTCAGTGCCTGGGGGCTCCCTGGGGGCTCCCTGGGGGCTCCCTGGGGGCAGCAGGGCGGAGATTTCTCTCCCTAAAAGCAGCTGATCCTTGTGTCTCCCTGAATTCCTGGCGCTCAGCATCTCTGCAGCCTCCTCCTCCATGGTGTTTATGCACACACGAGGGATGCTCTGGGTTAAAAGGGTTAAATTGGGTTTAAATCACCTTGCTGGTGCTCGTGGGGACACTGGTGAAGCATTTTTGGGGTTGTTACCCCGTGTTTTGAGGCAGGAGGGGTTGCTGGGCCTTCCTCAGGAGCTTAAAACAACCCCGTGTTTTGGTGCCCCAGCTGGGGCAGGAGGGGTTGCTGGGCCTTAAAAGCATTTGCAAACATTTAAACATCTCTCAACTCAGGATAAAGCAGCACCTGCACCTTTTCCTGGGTCCCCTTTAGGATTATTTATTCCACAGAGCAGTTAAAGCAGCACCTCCACCTTTTCCTGGGTCCCCTTTAGAATTATTTATTCCACAGAGCAGTTAAAGCAGCTCCTGCACCTTTTCCTGGGTCCCCTTTAGGATTATTTATTCCACAGAGCAGTTAAAGCAGCACCTCCACCTTTTCCTGGGTCCCCTTTAGAATTATTTATTCCACAGAGCAGTTAAAGCAGCACCTCCACCTTTTCCTGGGTCCCCTTTAGGATTATTTATTCCACAGAGCAGTTAAAGCAGTGCCTGCACCTTTTCCTGGGTCCTCTTTAAGATTATTTATTCCACAGAGCAGTTAAAGCAGCTCCTGCACCTTTTCCTGGGTCCCCTTTAGGATTATTTATTCCACAGAGCAGTTAAAGCAGCTCCTGCACCTTTTCCCAAGTCCTTTAAGATTATTTATTCCACAGAGCAGTTAAAGCAGCTCCTGCACCTTTTCCTGAGTCCTCTTTAAGATTATTTATTCCACAGAGCAGTTTTTTGTTGGAGTTTTGAGTTTTGTTTTTCTCAGTGCTTTTCCCCTTAAATTAGTCAGCTCAGAGCTCTGGTGTTGGGTCTGGCAGCGCTTTGTGACAGAGGAGAAGGAATTCCACGATGTTGTGAGCGTGGAGAGGGAAGTGACTCACCCAGGAGCTGATGCCAAGTCACCAACAGCCCTGGGAACAGTCTGGGGACAGAGGAATGACAATTTTACAATGGTTCCTTCAGCAGTCTGTCTGTGTTGCTTTTAAAAAAAGCTGAACATTTCCTTGGCATCTGCATCCCCTGGGAGAAGAAAAAAAACCCAAAAGTTGTTTCCTCATTCTGTTAATGTGTTTGTAAACTCCAAAAGGATTCCTGTGAGTGCTCAGGGGCATCTGTTGCTCTTCAATATTTATTTCAGTGGGGTTTTCCTCTCCTCTCTTATCCTTTGGTTTCTGCTTTGCCTTTTGCAGGGTGAGGATTTTAAGGCAGAGATAAAAAATTCTGCCCTCTGCGTGGTTTGGTTCTGTTCAGGTCCAGGCAGAGGGGATGGAGCAGAGCTCTCACCTCCTGCACAATTTTTATCAGGTGCTCTCAAAGCAGAAATGAGAGGGATGATGTGCTTTGTTCTCTCCCTTCCTTGCAGGATTTTATTTTGCTTATTAATTCTACCTGGAGCTTTCCTTGCTGATGCTGCTCCCCACCTGATGCAAGGCAGATCCAGCTATTTTTTATTTTTCCAGAACGTGGAAATCGTGGATGTTTGGAGCAGCCCTTGTTGCCAGGCTGTTGCTGTTGCCATGGCTTTGGTGTGTGCGTGTGCCAGCCTGGGATTGGCTCCTGGCCTGGGCTGCTCCTTTGGGGAGAGACTCTTTAAAAATCCCAGAGATTTTTAAAAAATCTGAGAGCCTAGATCATAAATTAATAATAGAAGTGCTCAATGTGGCCCAAGACAATATTTCCCTGGCTTTCAGTTGTATACAAGCACAGTTATAGATGCAATCAACTGCTGCCCAAATCATTAGGGAAGGAGGTGAAGGTATTTTTTGGATTGAAATCCAAAAAGCTGTTTGAGATAATGCTGGAAGTTTTGAAACTTAGCATATCCAATTCCACAGAAATAACACAATAGACATCAGTAAATTTATAACCACTATTATCATTAAAATAATAATAGGATGACATTGGGTGTTTAAGATTTCAGTTGCTGTTGGTGACCATCCAAAAAGTGCATCCCACCAATTGTGGCTTATGTCTTGCTTTACTCTTTGCATGATTCTATTTATTTCTTTTGTATTAAGACAGTTATTAGTGGTTTTTGTCCATTCTCTTGAATTTCTTTCACAATTTTCACCAGGTCTTTATGTTCCATTAATTGCTTTATTAGGATCAAAATTATTAGGGTCAAAAATCCCAGAGATTTTTAAAAACGTGACCTTCCCATCCCTCCCTGCCGTGCACAGAGCCCAGGCCAGCTGTGAGGAGTCACAGGCTGGATTTTCCCTGGAAAAGCACGGAGTGGGTGCCAGGGGAGTTCAGACAGGAGAGGTGAGCCCAGGGGAGTTCAGACAGGAGAGGTGAGCCCAGGGGAGTTCAGACAGGAGAGGTGAGCAGTTCACCTGTGCTGTGAGGCCTTTAAAGCCAGGCTGGGTGCAGCCCTGGCCTTGTGGCAGGTTTGGGTGTGGAACTGGATCATCTTTAAGGTCTCTTCCAACCCAAAAAATTCTGTATTCCATGATTTCTGCTGTTCTTTCCTAAATCACGGGGTTGTTGGTTGTTTTCCCATGGTTTGACAATGCTAAACAACAGCAGAAAAAGTCAGAATTCATTTCAACGTGACAATAACTCAATTTTTTAAAGCAGGATCGCTTCCTTGCTGTTCTGACTCCCCCTCTCTGTCCTTGGCAGGGATTTTTGCCTTCAAGTGCTCCTGAGCATCCCACCAATTGTGGCTTATGTCTTGCTTTACTTTTTGCATGATTCTATTTATTTCTTTTGGATTATGTTGGACAGTTATTAGTGGTTTTTGTCCATTCTCTTGAATTTCTTTCACAATTTTCACCAGGTCTTTATGTTCCATTAATTGCTTTATTAGGATCAAAATTATTAGGGTCAAAAATCCCAGAGATTTTTAAAAACGTGACCTTCCCATCCCTCCCTGCCGTGCACAGAGCCCAGGCCAGCTGTGAGGAGTCACAGGCTGGATTTTCCCTGGAAAAGCACGGAGTGGGTGCCAGGGGAGTTCAGACAGGAGAGGTGAGCAGTTCACCTGTGCTGTGAGGCCTTTAAAGCCAGGCTGGGTGCAGCCCTGGCCTTGTGGCAGGTTTGGGTGTGGAACTGGATCATCTTTAAGGTCTCTTCCAACCCAAAAAATTCTGTATTCCATGATTTCTGCTGTTCTTTCCTAAATCACGGGGTTGTTGGTTGTTTTCCCATGGTTTGACAATGCTAAACAACAGCAGAAAAAGTCAGAATTCATTTCAACGTGACAATAACTCAATTTTTTAAAGCAGGATTGCTTCCTTGGGTTTCTGACTCCTCCTCTCTGTCCCTGGCAGGGATTTTTGCCTTCAAGTGCTCCCGAGCAGAGGAAATCTTCAACCTCCTGCAGGAACTGATGCAGTGCAACAGCATCAACGTGGTGGAGGAGCCCGTGGTGATCACCAGGAACAGCCACGCCTCGGATCGGGAGCTGGCCCAGGGCCCCACCAGTAAGAGCCCATCAGGCCAGGGGACACTGGGGGTGACATCTGCTCCCATCAAACTGCCCCCAGCTCTCTCCCCTGGGTGCTCCTGCTTTGATGCTCTCATGTGGGATTTGGTTTCTGAGGAATCAGAGGCACAAAAAAGCAGCCAGAGCTGTCACCCCTCACTCAGCTGGGTCCCCACAGGCCAAGTGGCCTCTCCTGAGCAGCACCTGAGAGAGTCAGGGCGTTTCTGCAGGAAAGCACATCTGGAGTGGCTCAATTCCTGTCTCCATGAGGAATTCTGTAGAGTTCTTATCTTCTTTTCTTCTGTTAGAGCAAGAGATGGCATTTGTGTTTGGGCTCAGATGTTTATTAATTCTTACCTATGTTACAGTCTCACAGGCTGTGAGTTGTAGCTAACAAAGCACAGAATGGCTCTGTCTTTATCTCTCTACAAGGCTTTTTAATCACAAATTGTCCGATTATGAGATGACACCTAAATTATTTTTACTTTTAACCAATAACCAACCACCCATGGCCCACAACGCAGGTTTTTCTACCCAGTTACAAAATACCACCCAAACCCATGAAGAAGAAAATGAAAAAGAAGGACATAGCCAACTCCCTAAATCCTCCATCTTGCTTTTTATATATTACTATAACTATATTCTAAACCCTTAAACTCTAAATTTTCCACCCTGTGATGTCACACACTTTTATTCAAACTCCACCCCCACAATCCCAGCGCTGTCACTCAATTTTGGGAGCCTTTTCCAAGGCCTCAGGTCCAATGCAGTGTTTGTTTGGGGGTCAGTGCCTGTCAGCACAGAAAATCTGAAATTCTCAGTGCCCAGGGTTCCAAAGAATTCCTTGGATTTTTGGCCCTTGTCTGTGTGCTCCAGCCCTGGGGAGGCCCCTGGCCAGGCTGGTTTTCCCTTCCAGCATGTCCAGAAGAGCCCAGCTCACTCTGAAAGTGTAATAATTCTGTTTTATACCAATTTAAAGCTTCTCTGCCTTGATTCCCTCACAGGTCTGGGCTACACCGGACTTCCCAATGGATTTCACAGCTTCCCTGGAGAATCCCTGTCCTACCCTGCAGCCCGGCACCCCTCAGTGAGCAGCCTGAGACATTCCTCTGTGGGGGAAGACTCTACCCACCCCCTCCTGGGGCCTGAGGAGCAGGTAAAGCCACCCTGAACTCTGCTGGGAGCAATCCTGGGTTTCCCTCACTCACATCTCAGGGCATCCTCACACCCTGTCACTCTTTTTATTCTTCATTTTGCTCCTGGAGGCTCCTGCTCTTTGATACTTCGCTAGAACTGATGTTCTGTCAAAAAAAAAAATCATTTTGAGTTCTGTCCTCAACCCAGTGGTGTTTGGGTGGCAGTTTTACCTGCCAGCTGTCACACAAGCCCTAAATTCAGCCTCTTTTTTATTTTTGTTTTTGAGGTTCAGCTCTTTGCTCGCAGTTGGAGAATTTTTAGATTTTTTTCCTACAAAACCCAGCTGGTCTGAGCCTGTCCCAGGGAGGCCTGGGCAGGTGTGAGGGTTGTGGGATCCCCTGTGAGCCACTCGAGGAGACTCAAGGACACTCATGAGATGTGCATGGGGCATCACCAGAACCCCAGAACCACTGAGGCTGGAAAAGATTAAATCCAACTTGAGCCCAATCCCCACTCAGAGCACTCAGTGCCATACCCAGGTGACACCTCCAGGGATGGGAACTCCAAACCTCATTGGGCAGCCCCTCCCAGAGCCTGGCCACCCTTTCCATGAGGAAATTCCTGCAGATGTCCACCCAGAGCACTCAGTGCCACATCCAGGTGACACCTCCAGGGATGGGAACTCCAAATGTCCCTGGGCAGCCCCTCCCAAAGTCTAATCACCCCTTTCCATGAGGAAATTCCTGCAGATGTCCACTCAGAGCACTGAATGTCACCTCCAGGGATGGGGACTCCAAACCTCCCTGGACAACCCTTCCCAGAGCCTGACCACCCTTTCCATGAGGAAATTCCTGCAGATGTCCACTCAGAGCACTGAGTGCCACATCCAGGTGACACCTCCAGGGATGGGAACTCCAAACCTCATTGGGCAGCCCCTCCCAGAGCCTGGCCACCCTTTCCATGAGGAAATTCCTGCAGATGTCCATCCAGAGCACTGAATGTCACCTCCAGGGATGGGGACTCCAAACCTCCCTGGGCAGCCCTTCCCAAAGCCTGACCACCCTTTCCATGAGGAAATTCCTGCAGATGTCCACTCAGAGCACTGAGTGCCACATCCAGGTGACACCTCCAGGGATGGGAACTCCAAACCTCTCTGGGCAGCCTCTCCCTGAGCCTGACCACCCTTTCTATGAGGAAATTCCTGCAGATGTCCATCCATGTGGACATCCATGTGTATCTGCAGCTGGACTCTTTTTATCTCTCTCCCACAAAACCCAAACCGACTTTTACACTTTACCCTCCAAAACCTTCCCAACTTCCAAAATCCATTTTTTTCCTCATCAACCTCTGACTGATTCCCCTCTCCTGGTGGTTTCTCAGCTGCTTTGCTCAGGTTCTCTGCTGTCTCCTCCTTTCACTGTCCCTCTGCTTCTCTCCTTGCAGTCCCACACCTACGTCAACACCGGCGAGCCGGAGCCGAGGGGCCGGCACTGTATGCACTCCTTGCCTGAAGCCCACCCTCCTTTCCCCCCTAGGAACCACAGCTGCTCCCTGGAAGACCGCAACCCTCAGGTCTTCCTCCAACCAGGGGAGGTGAAATTCGTGCTGGCTCCCAGCTCCGGCTACCGCCGGCTGTGCCGGCACCCCCGGGAATGCCGGGCTCACCTGTGCCACCCCAACAACAACAACAACGAGTGCCAGGAGGGTTGTTCATCCCCACAATGTGTCTATGAGAACCTCAACGGGTTGGTGGCCCCCAGCACTTCGTCCCTGTGCCGGGCTGGCCGCTCCAAGGTGTCCAGGGAGGACGGGAGCTGCTCCCATCGGCGCTCGGCGCTGCTGCACTATGAGAACCTTCCGGCACTGCCGCCGGTGTGGGAGCTGCAGCCAGGCCGGCACAGGGATGAGGACGCTGGCACGGTGCCCACACCATCCCCGAATGGTTTCTCTGAGGCTGGTGAGGAGGAACCTCTGCAGAATTCCATGATGGGCTCCCAGAGCGCGGCCCCGCAGCCTCGCCGCTCCTTCCTGCCCAGAGCCCGGCGCAGCCGCCTGCCCAACGTCTTCAGCTTCGACTTCCCCCGGCCTTGCCCGGAGCCTCCACGGCAGCTCAACTACATCCAGGTGGAGCTGGAGCCTGAGCCTTGCAAAGGACAGCAGGACCCACGGGTGGTGGCAGCTCCCGGCAGCCCCGGTGCCCGCCGCACCGACTCGTACGCCGTGATCGACCTCAAAAAGACAGCGGCCATGTCCAGCCTGCAGCGGGCCCTGCCCAGGGACGATGGCACCTCGAGGAAAACTCGGCACAACAGCACTGACCTGCCCCTGTGAGGGCCACAAGTGCCAGCCCCGTGTCGTGGCTTTTGGTCCCCACCCTTTGTTGTGTCCTCCCCGGTGTTTGCCCATTCCCTGGGGGCCCGGCGTGGCTCCTGCAGCTGCTGATGTTGAGGCTCGTCTGTCTGTCTGTCTGTCCGTCCTGCCCTCTCTGTGTTGCTCGTTTTTCAAGCCTTGTGGGATGTTTGGTGACTCGGAGGGTTGAATTCCGGGCGGGAGGTGCCAGCAGTGAGGAGGTGGCACAGCCTGGGGTGGGGCAGGGCAGGGCCGGGGCAGCTCCCAAATCTGAGCTGCTTTGGGAGCTCTGTGAGAATTGAGCCCGTGGAGTTCACGTCTCCAGGAGAGCTGTGCCACTCCAGAGCTGGGATTTCACATCCCCAGGAGATCTCTGCCACTCCAGGGCTGGGATTTCACACCTCCAGGAGATCTGTGCCACTCCAGAGCTGGGATTTCACACCTCCAGGAGATCTGTGTCACTCCAGAGCTGGGATTTCACACCTCCAGGAGAGCTCTGCCACTCCAGAGCTGGGATTTCACATCTCCAGGAGAGCTGTGCCACTCTAGGGCTGGGATTTCACATCTCCAGGAGAGCTGTGCCACTCCAGAGCTGGGATTTCACATCTCCAGGACAGCTCTGCCACTCCAGAGCTGGGATTTCACATCCCCAGGAGATCTCTGGCACTCCAGAGCTGGGATTTCACATCTCCAGGAGATCTCTGCCACTCTAGGGCTGGGATTTCACATCTCCAGGAGATCTCTGCCACTCCGGAGCTGGGATTTCACATCTCCAGGAGATCTCTGCTACTCCAGAGCTGGAATTTCACATCTCCAGGAGATCTCTGCCACTCCAGAGCTGGAATTTGCCTTGTGGTTCCTCCTGGAGAGGAGGGAGCTCACGCCGTGGCCTTTCCCCCCTCAGCTCACTGTTTGTTCCTGAAGCTTTTTCTCCTTCTGTCCCTGTCTCAGATTCAATTTCAATTGGGCAGCTGCAATTAAACGAGGAGGACACAGAGCCATGGGCACACACTGTGATCACAGAAACCTGATTGCCTAAATCCTTAAAATTCCCTTCCCTGCTTTAGAAGAGGAGGGAAAGGCCACAACCATGAGGGAGCTTGGAAGTTTGGTCTAGAAAACTTCACTTTGTGCCATAACCTGCTTTGTTATTTTTTTTTTTAATGAGGGTTCCTTTTGGCAGCTGCTGAGAAGTGCTGTGGGTTTATTTATTTGTTTACTTATTTATTTATGAACTGCTCCTTTGCATCCTTGCCAAACTGGTGCCGGTCTGCAGCTGGGGCTGGCTCCTGCCTTGGTCCCAAAGGAGCTCGGTGGCTTTGCTGAGCCACCAGCTGGGGGAAAAAAAAACCACTGTGGAAAAGAGGAGCTGGGGATGGAGAATTGATGAACTCGGGGCTGGCTGTCACAGGGGGGTGGGTGGGAAATGGAATGGGAGACGTGGGAGTGGGAGCGGAGCCGCGGGGCAGCCGAGCTTGGAGTGGCATCAAAGTCGTTGCCAACACCCACGTGCCTGGCTGGGGCCTCTGTTCCGTGTCAGGAGCTGAATGTGCAGTTTGTTCCCTTCACTACGCACCTGGAAGGGTTAAAATTCCGGGTAAATTTGTGGCCTTTTGCTGTGGGTTTTTGTCTCGATGCCGGGGTCGCGCTGAGCTGCCCTGGGATGTCCCCTCGTCCCTCCCCGTGGGACACGCGGCCTTTCCCCAGATTTCTCTGTGCCTATTCTGATGGAGAGCAGTGCCCTGGGGTGCCCTGGAGTGCTCTGGGGTGCTCTGGGGTGTTCTGGGGTGCCCTGGGGTGCTCTGGGGTGCTCTGGGGTGCTCTGACATGCTCTGGAATGCCCTGGCATGCTCTGGCATGCTCTGGTGCGCTCTGGGATGTTCTGGGGTGCTCTGGGATATTCTGGGATGTTCTGGGGTGCTCTGAGGTGCCTTGGGGTGCCCTGGGGTGCTCTGGGGTGCTCTGGGGTGCCCTGGGGTGCCCTGGCATGCTCTGGGGTGCCCTGGGATGTTCTGGGATGATCTGGGGTGCTCTGAGGTGCTTTGGGGTGCTCTGGGTTGCTCTGGAAGGCTCTGGGGTTCTCTGGGGTGCCCTGGCATGCTCTGGGGTGCCCTGGCATGCTCTGGGGTGCTCTGGCATGCTCTGGGGTGCTCTGGAAAGTTCTGGGGTGGTCTGGCATGCTCTGGGGTTCTCTGGAATGTTCTGGGATGGTCTGGGATTTTCTGGGGTGCTTTGGCATGCTCTGGGTTGCTCTGGGGTGCCCTGGCATGCTCTGGGATCCTCTGGGGTGCCCTGGAATGCTGTGGGGTGTTCTGGGGTGCTCTGGGATGCTCTTGGATGCCCTGATGTGCTCTGGGGTGCGCTGGAATGTTCTGGAATGTTCTGGGGTGCTCTGGAATGCTCTGGGGTGCTCTCGGATGCCCTGATGTGCTCTGGGGTGCGCTGGAATGTTCTGGAATGTTCTGGGATGCTGTGGGGTGTTCTGGGGTGCCCTGGAATGTTCTGGGGTGCTCTGGGGTGCTCTGAGGTGCTCTGGATCCCCCCTCCCTGCTGGCTGTCTCTGTGTTCCTCCTGGGACAGGAGCTGGATCCCGTTCCCAGCCAGTGACTCTGCCAAGCCCCGCGTCCCCCTTGTCCTTTGGTGTTTCCCGCTGTTGACGTCCATGGAAGAGGAAAGAGCCCCAGCCCCACGGGCCGGGAGCTCGAGTTCCAGCTGTTGGAAGCTCAGCCTTTTTTTTTGTTTTGTTTTTTGGTGCTGTCATGTCCTGTTGAGCCGTGACCCTGTTGGGAGCAAGGCCGCGTGTCCCCAGTCCGAGTGGTGCCATGTTTGTGTCGCGGAACGTGCAGTTCTTGGCTTGCTGTTGCACTATAAATTCCAAGTGTGCTTCAATCCACTGGTTTTTCTTTGGGTTTTTGGAAGTCCTTGTGCTCGTCTTCCATTCTTTTGTCCGCCCCGTCCCTTGTGTCACCCGTAACTGAAAGGAAACCCAAGTAATATATTTTTATATGTATAACAAATGACTTTATTTGAAGGAAAAAAAACCCAACCACCCCAAGTAATGTATCCCCCTAAATTCAGCTTTCATTTAGGGAAGTGAGAAGAAATTGTTTATATCTATCTATCTATATCTCTATATATAAAAAGTTAACTGCGATAAGCTTTAAATAAAGTATTTAAATAAAGAGTTTCTAAGCTGTCAGTGTCACCCTCACCACAATTCCCTCTGGAGCCTCTGCTGGAGCTGAGAAATACAAGATTTTTTTCCCCAAAAAGGAAAAAAGAGGATGAAATATTTTCCATTTCCCTGGAGGAGGAGGAGGGTTAAATCCCAGGGAAGGTGCTGGGGTGGCTCTTTGTGCCTTGGGCGGCAGCAGCTCAGGGCTGGGGCTGTCCTTGGGTGTCACCCAGGGCCACCAGCGTGGCCTCGTGTCCCCAAGGGTGGCGTGGAAGGGTCCGTGAGCTCCTGGGATCAGGGAATTCCCCCTGGAGCTCCTTTAAAAATCTCCAATCCCGTTTCGGTGGCTGTGCTGGTTTGAAAGCAAAACCAGTGAGAGACTCCAAGTCAGAAATACAATTTAATGAGAGGAAAAGAAATAAAGTAAAATGAAGTAAAATAAAATAAATGCAATAGTACAAAAACCCACTGCCAGAGTCAGAACACAACCTGACCCCCTGTCAGTCAGGGTGGTGGCAGCAGTGCAGATGAAATGCTCTTGTCCAAGCAGGGATCCTGTAGAAAGCTCTGGCAGCTCTTGTCCTCTGGGAGTGCAGTGGGTCAGGGCTCCCTGTGCTGTCCCAAATCCCAGATTCTATCCAGGTGGGAATGCTTGGCTCCTCCCCCTGGGCGGAGCATCTCCCCATGGGCTGATCTCATTCTCTGAGCCCTGCAGTGGCTCCTTGCTGGCCCATGAACCAGAGACAGCTCCCGCAGGGAGTTCCCCATGAGCCATGGGCACGGCATTGCTGGGCCATGGACAGGAGAGAAGGGAAACACTGCCCCAGCTGCTTCCAGCAGCTCCTGGGGATGGGGATGGAACACAGACTGTGGGCACAGCTGGCAGGGTAACCCAGGACAGTGGCTCCATGAGTGGTTTGTGTTGGGAAATCCGGCTGGGATCTCTCCAGCTGCTGCTTTTCACCTCCTCCAGGTGATCTGGGCTGTCCCACCCACGCCTCCCTTCCCTCCTTGGGGGATCCAGTGCTCCCAAGGGTGCTGGAAGCTGCAGCGTGGAGTGCTTTGAGTGTTTACTGGAGCACTAAAAGAAAAGAGTGAGAATTAAAATGAAACTTTCAAAACCACTTCTCTTCCTTGTAAACTGTTTACTTTCCTGCTAACAACTTAAAGAGATGAAACGTGTCATTTTTAGTTAGTTTTGCTATTTAAAAATATTTTTTTATCAGTTCTTAGCGAGAGGGAGTTTCTTTCAGAACTCCTATGAAAACGTCACTACAAGAAAAAAGTCTTGTGGTGTAGTAGGCAAATGTAAGTATAAAAAAGTATAAAAAAGCAAATTAACTATATTGATTATAATTAATTAATTATAATTACAACTTATATTAATTATATTAATTATAGATAAATATTTTATATATATAATTTATATATATAAAATAAATATAAAAATATAATTACTATTAATATTATAACAATGCAATCAATTATATTATAATTAATTAGTATATACATATATTACATTATATATGTAATACAACTATATATTATATATTAATAAATGATACAACTATATATTATATACTAAAATTATTATATTATATTATATTATATTATATTATATTATATTATATTATATTATATTATAATTAATATAATTAATTATTATATTAATTAATTATATTACACTGCCCCAGACACGCCAAAGTAAACACTAAATCCTCACAATAATCAAAGCCTACTTCACTTTTCTCCTAATCCAATCTCACAACAGAATTATAATAAACACTCAAACCACTGCACAAAGGGCTGTGCTCACACAGCAGATCCACGATAATTCTTCTCTGGTGTGAAAAATCCAGGCACAGAAAATCCTCAAAACACAGAAATTAATACAGGGTTCCACCTGAGACCTTGGAAAAAGCTTCCAAATTTAGAGACCTGTAGCAAGACCATAAATAATTTAAGCACAGACATATTAAGCTAGGTAGTGGAAAGTTCTAAAGCTTTATAAAAATAAAAATGTTAATATAAAATATTATATATATAAAATATTTTATATATTTTATATATTTATTTTTATATATTTTATAAAATATATAAAAATAAAGTGTAAATACAGAAGTAGTTACAGAAATAGTAAAAGGTTTTAAAGTGTAGCAAGTGGTTTTTTGTGTCAGTGTAGGATTGGATAAGAAAACCTGCAAGATGTGTAACACAATTTAATTAGCTATTGGTGTGAAAGTATAATGTGGATATATTATACATTATAATGGAAATGCACATTAAATTGTTGGCTTTTCCCATGTATTAAGATAAATGCTGTATGTATAATGTGAAAATAACTCTGCTGTATAAATATAAATTTATTTCTGCTATTAGCAAAAATTAGGCATAGTAATGATGGTTGATGTAGTATGCTTGAATTATCTGCTTAACTGGGATATATAACATATATATATATAAAATATATAAATTTATATATATTATATAATATATATAATTATATATGTATATAGAGTATATATATAAAAATTATATATATATATTATATATAAAATATATATAAAACAATTCTATATTTATTATATATAATTTTTATATATTATATATATAATTATATATTAATTATATATATAATTATATATATTATATATAATATAAAAATATATATAATATAATTATGTATTATATATTATATATAATTATATATAATATATATAATTATATAATATATATATAATTATATATAATATAGTTTTTTATATTATATATATATATAAATTGTTTTATGTTATATGTCTGGATATATAACATCCAGTGAACATATAATAAGGACTTCATCCAATTATCAAACATCTACTATCTGTAAAAAATATAAACCAAAACCCAAACTGAAGGTTAAGAATAATTATAATAATAAAGATTAAAAATAATTATTAATATTTTTAATTTAAATTAAAATAGTTAAGATTATAATTAATAAAGATTAATTAAAACCACAGCTAAGAAACACTCTAAAAGGCGTGCCCAAGGAGTGACCAGACTGAACAGTTCCTGGAATATGCAAACTAGTTTGTGAAAAAATATAAATATTCGTAATGAATATTTTTGAAATTTTATGAATATGCAATAGGCTGATAGAATGGAAAAAATATTTAAAGAATGTTCTGAGGATAATAGGGTTGAGTGTCAAACACCCTGGACATTTAACCCTCTGCTTTATCTCTGTCTCCTATTGTCTTTTTATTAAACCTCTTAATTTTTTTTAAAAAAATTACCTTTTAAAGAAAGTAAACCTCATTTTTCACAAAAGTAAAACCCAACACGTGTAGCAGCAGATTATTGGCTAAGAAACCTTTAAAAACCTCTTGGTCTTGTGACCTCTGACCATGGAAACTTGACCTCTAATTTATGTGGTGAAGATTCTCACCCTTCATGGGACTGAGGCAATAAATCAGGTTTGAAAATCTCTCAGTGCTCCCGACACACCCCAGGACATCCTTATCCCGCTTTTCCTGGAGGATGCTGCTCCTTGTCTGGGAATGAGAAGAATTCCATGGGCGTTGTAATGGATGTAATGGATAAAATCGTGCATATGTTATAAACGACAGTTCTCCAATATTCCACTTTAGAGGTTTATTGGAAAATGACAAAATGAGATCGGAAAGAGACAATTCCCACAAGCAATCGGCAGCTCTGAGCCCGGGATTCGAGCTGCCAGGTGAACTGAGACCCAGCCTCTATCGCACTGGGTCCCTCACAGTTCACACCAACCATCTCTCAAGGTCAGTTTTTATAAGGTTTTTAGGCCCCGAGGCTGGGTTTCTGTCCACTCTGAATATGCAGATAGGATTTCCGTCCACCTGGAGTGAGAGTAGAATAGAATTCCGGGAAATCTGGTCACATCTCTGGATCTGTCCATGAATTATTCCTGAAGTCTTCACTAAACTTGTCCATGAATTATTCTTGAAGCTCCTGCCAGACGAACATATCTTGGTTTGGGTTTGGTCTCAGTGCAGGATTCCAGGAGTGATGGGATTTTCTGAGAGCTGAATCGGTTCTGATGGGTTTTAGTGATCGTTATCTGGCACCCCTTTGGCATGGTCCACCCCTCACTGATATGGAGAATTCAGGTCTATTGTTCTATCCAGGCCAGTTACCAAACCCCCCTGGTTGGTTTGGGTGCAAGGGGGTACCTGTTAGCACACTTTATTTCAATCAAACCATATAATTATAACAGTAAAAAACTCGAATTAAACTACATATTTATAACACATATAATATTGTATCAAGAATTTGGTTTATTAAAAGCTACTCAAGGGCGTCTCCGAGATTTCAGAGTCCGTTGTGTGAGCTGTGTGACCACCACATTCGCAATTTGAAATTTGAAATTTTAATTTCAATTTTGAAACAGGCCGAACTGGAGATGGCCCATTCATCAAGGATGGACCTCCACAGCTCCTCAGCATCTGATATCAATCTTGGTGGAGATCCAGAGGATGATCATCCCTCCCAAGATGAAATCCGGGAAGACTATCAAATAATCTCCGAGATTATTTGGGGCGTCTCCGAGATTTCAGAGTCCACTGTGCAAGCTGTGTGAAACAGAAATGTTGCAAAAATGCAACAGGGTCAAACTGGAGATGGCCCATTCATCAAGGATGGACCTCCACAGCTCCTCAACATCTGATATCGATCTTGGTGGGGATTCGAGGATGATCAGGAGGATGATCACATCACCCCTCCTAAAATGAAATCCCGGAAGACTATCAAATAATCTCCAAGATTATTTGGGGTGTCTCCGAGATTTCAGAGTCCATTGTGCAAGATGTGTGACCACCACATTTGCAACAGAAAAGACAGAGCTGAACTGGAGATGGCCCATTCATCAAGGATGGTCCTCCACCTCTCCTCAACATCTGATATCAATCTTGGAGGATGATCACGTCACCCCTCCCAAGATGAAATCCAGGAAGACCATCAAATAATCCTCTCGAAATCCTTTCAAACCTCCATTTGGAAATAAAGAAATACATGAATATTTGGACTTTCAATGGACTTAGCCTTGGGGTAAAAAAACTGTATAAAAGCCACACGCCGGAGCTCAGTGTGTGTGGTCGAGGTTGGATGGTACCTTTGGACTGTCACTCTGCCCACCCAGCATTCGATTGATGTTGTCCAATTTTATTGTGGCTTTTAATTCCGTGTTGGAAACTTTGCTGAATAAATTCTTTTATTTTGAATTGGCTTCTAATCATTTATAACAGGCCTTGAAAGGATGGAGCTGATGGCAGCCACATATTCCAGCGTGGAGCATCCTGTGCTCTGTGTGCCCTCGTGTGCCCTCTGTCCCCTCGTGTGCCCTCTGTCCCCTTGTGTCCCCTCATGTCCCCTCGTGTCCCCTCATGTCCCCTCGTGTCCCCTCGTGTCCCCTCGTGTCCCCTCATGTCCCCTCGTGTCCCCTCTGTCCCCTCGTGTCCCCTCGTGTCCCCTCGTGTCCCCTCGTGTCCCCTCGTGTGCCCTCTGTCCCCTCGTGTGCCCTCTGTCCCCTTGTGTCCCCTCATGTCCCCTCGTGTCCCCTCGTGTCCCCTCATGTCCCCCCGTGTCCCCTCGTGTCCCCTCATGTCCCCTCATGTCCCCCCGTGTCCCCTCTGTCCCCTCGTGTCCCCTCGTGTCCCCTCGTGTCCCCTCGTGTCCCCTCTGTTCCTTCTGTCCCCTCTGTCCCCTTGTGTCCCCTCGTGTCCCCTCTGTCCCCTCTCCCTGCTGGCTCACCAGGCTGAGCTCCAGCGCCATCCCAAACTCTCCGGGAAGCTTTGGGAATGAACAGCCGCCCTCAGCCCGTTGTTTGTTATTCCCTGTTGGAGCCATTAAATGGGAATTGTCGCGCCCGCACAGCCGGGATGGAATTTAGGGATTTCAGGGTGTGCGTCCTGTTCAAATCCCAGTGATTTTCCCTCTTTTTTTTTTTTTTTTTTTGGGAAAACTTCCCCAAAGCTGCGCCCGCACTAAGCCACCCTGGAGAAATCCATAATATTTGTTGTTCCAGGTGGAATGGAAGCGCAGGGAAGGACCAGAGCCGTGTTTGGGGCTGACCTGGCCATGCCCGGAGCTCCGGAGCTCAGGTGAGACATTTGGGATTCTCCCGGCGCTGTGTCGGAGCTTCCTCTAGCGGCCGTGGGGGAAACGGTGCCGGAGGAGGATCCGCGTTCGGATCGGGAATTGAGGGAATTCGAGCCCATGAGGAGGGAATTCGAGCCCGTGTGGATCAGAAAGTGAGGAGGGAATTCGAGCCCGTACTCTGTGATTTGGATCGGGAAGTGAGGAGGGAATTCGAGCCCGTGTGGATCACAAAGTGAGGAGGGAATTCCAGCCCGTGTTCTCTGATTTGGATCGGGAAGCGAGGAGGGAATTCCAGCTCGTGTTCTGTGACTTGGATCAGAAAGTGAGGAGGGAATTCCAGCCCGTGTTCACTGATTTGGATTGGGAACTGAGGAGGGAATTCCAGCTCGTGTTCTCCCATCCCTTCCGTTCTGTGATTTGGGGCTTTTCTGGGGTTTTTCCCCGTGCCTGTTTTATTTGTGTTGGGAATGTTTCCCCAATCTGTTGTTTTTTTATGGAACTTCATAAAGATGGATTTTGTGGATTTTCCTTTGGGTCTGACTTTCTGCTGGGCTTTCTCCATGGAAATCCAGCCAGGTGCTGCTGGCTTGGGTTGGGATACCGGGTGATCCCTCCAGCCATGGAATATCCTCCATCTCCACAATCCTCATTATGGATGCATCCATAAATCTGCCTTTGGGTTTCAGGGATCCAGCAGGGAAGGAAAAACCATCCCAAACCTGCTCTGGAGTTTGTCCCTGGAGCTCAGGGGACGCTCTGACCTCTCCTTCTCTCTGTCCCAAGCTCAGATGGTTCAGCATGGTGTTTTGGGAGCTGGAAAATTGAAGAAGGAGCTGCTTCAGTGGAATGTTTGCTGGGAGTTTGGCTCTCAAGAAGGATTTGGGCAGCAGAATGAGGTGAATTTGGGTGGTGGCTGAGCCTGGGAGGGGCAGCTGGGCTGGGGGTTCCAGTGCTTGGCTGGGGCTGGGGCTGTGTGGCCCCACTGGGGCCTGACCTGTCCTCACTGGGCTCCTTCCTACACCTGGAACTTTAATTTCAGGATTAATTAATGGCTCTCGTGAGGAGCCATGGGCTGAGCAGAGGGAATATCACTGCCATGACCTTTTTAAGTGGTTCTTGTTTGAGTCTGAGCTCATCCATCAGATTTCTTCCCTGGGTATTTCCTCCCTGGTGGATGCACAAATAGTTCTTCCACTCTTCCCCTTCCCAAGAACTCTGTTGATAGGAACAGAGCTTCTCCCAGAGCTCCACTGTCTTATGTGGGAGTTCTTTCTCTTTTAACCCCTTTCAGGTGCCTGCTTTTCCCTCAGGGAAGGAGGTTGGAATCCCTGAGCTCTGCCTCCTCACAGGGAGGGGAAAGGGGAGGTGGTGAAGGTGAAAGGATCAATAATTCTGCAGAGACACTCCAATGTGTTTGTAATTTCTGAGGAATTCTTGCTCTTGTTACCTCAGCTGTGCTGTTTACTGGGAGAAAAACCAAACCAGGAGTGGCATTTCCAGCTCCCTGGTTTCTCGTTGTCTCTCTGTGTGATGCTGCTCAGGTGGAGGGTGATAAATGAATGATCATTAATGAACCCATTCCCTAATCCCAGCCTCTGGCAGGGCTGCCCTCAATTTTTCTGGGAATTTTTCCCCAAACTCTGCTGGTCTGGAAATGCTGCTCACAGGCAGCAGAACAGGTTTGGGCTCCTGGTGCTGGAGGTGAATTCATTAGGGAGAGCCCTGGCAGCTTTGCAGTCGGCAATTACAGGCCAGGGGATGGAAAAGACTCATGGTAAAGATGGGATTTGATTTGTTTTCCTTCCCTAAGTGAACGGGATTTTTCCAACTGAAAGGCCCAGATGCTTCAGCGTCACCTCGAGCTCCTCCTGTGTGACTCCTGTCCCTGTAACCTGTGTGATTCCTGTCCCTGTCACCTGTGTGACTCCTCTCCCTGTCACCTGTGTGACTCCTCTCCCTGTCACCTGTGTGACTCCTGTCCTTGTCACCTGTGTGACTCCTGTCCCTGTCACCTGTGTGCCTCCTGTCCTTGTCACCTGTGTGACTCCTGTCCCTGTCACCTGTGTGACTCCTGTCCCCGTCACCTGTGTGATTCCTGTCCCTGTCACCTGTATGACTCCTGTCCCTGTCACCTGTGTGACTCCTGTCCTTGTCACCTGTGTGCCTCCTGTATTTGTCACCTGTGTGCCTCCTGTCCTTGTCACCTGTGTGACTCCTGTCCCTGTCACCTGTGTGCCTCCTGTCCCTGTCACCTGTGTGACTCCTGTCCTTGTCACCTGTGTGCCTCCTGTCCCTGTCACCCGTGTGCCTCCTGTCCTTGTCACCTGTGTGCCTCCTGTCCCTGTCACCTGTGTGATTCCTGTCCCTGTCACCTGTGTGACTTCTGTCCCTGTCACCTGTGTGATTCCTGTCCCTGTCACCTGTGTGATTCCTGTCCCTGTCACCTGTGTGCCTCCTGTCCTTGTCACCTGTGTGCCTCCTGTCCCTGTCACCTGTGTGACTCCTGTCCCTGTCACCTGACTCCTGTCCTTGTCACCTGTGTGCCTTCTGTCCCCGTCACCTGTGTGACTCCTGTCCCTGTCACCTGACTCCTGTCCCTGTCACCTGTGTGACTCCTGTCCCTGTCACCTGTGTGACTCCTGTCCTTGTCACCTGTGTGCCTCCTGTCCCTGTCACCTGACTCCTGTCCTTGTCACCTGTGTGACTTCTGTCCTTGTCACTTGTGTGACTCCTGTCCTTGTCACCTGTGTGCCTCCTGTCCCTGTCACCTGTGTGACTCCTGTCCTTGTCACCGGTGTGCCTCCTGTCCCTGTCACCTGTGTGACTCCTGTCCCTGTCACCTGTGTGCCTCCTGTCCCTGTCACCTGTGTGCCTCCTGTCCCTGTCACCTGTGTGACTCCTGTCCCTATCACCTGTGTGACTCCTGTCCCTGTCACCTGTGTGATTCCTGTCCTTGTCACCTGTGTGATTCCTTTCCCTGTCACCTGTGTGACTCCTGTCCCTATCACCTGCACTGGTGCCTTGGACACTGAACATTCCTGCTGTGGCAGAAAACCAAAGGTGCTCTGGGGACTCTGCTCTGAGCCAGGGGTTGCTGTGCAATTGTTCCTTTGGGTTATCCCACAGAAATCCAGGCAGTGCCTCTCTGAGGAACAGCTCTGTGACCCGAGGACAGCTCCTGGTTTGCCTGGAGTGTGGAACTGAGCAGAACAAGTGCAGTGGGGTGGTTGTCCTGGCTGGTGACCCACAGGGAGAACTTTGCAAGACAATTCCTGGTGTTGCTTTCCCTTTGTCAATTCAAAGCCATTTCCTTTGTTCTGTCTCTCCATCCCCTGGTCCAAAATCCCTCTCCAGCTCCCTTAGAGCCCTTTTAGGTTTTGATCATCAAGAAGTGGCTGATCCTCACCTGGTTTGGGAATTTAAATGCCTGACCTGGAGCCCAACCCTTTATTTACAGTTTATTTACCCATCCTTTGCTCACAGGAAAAGAAGGAATCTTTATTTGGATGTGATGGAAGCTGTTCCTGTGGACTGTGACCTCTGTTTTGGAAATAAAACTCTAAAAGCAGCTGAAAGGATCACTAAATAAAACACTAAAAGGATCTGAGGGCGTGTGTGGGTTCATAAACACAGCTGCTCCGGGGGCACAGAACCGTGGAATCCCAGAGTGGTTTGGGTTGGAAGGAACTTAAAAATCATCCCATTCCACCCCTGCTGTGGGCAGGGACACCTCCCACTATCCCAGATTGCTCCAAGCCCCATCCAAGCTGGCCTGGGACACTTCCAGGGGTGGGGCAGCCACAGCTTCTCTGGGAATTCCATCCCAGCCCCTCCCTGCCCTCACAGGGAAGAATTCCTTCCTGATATCCAACCTAAATTTCCTCTTTTAGCCTAAAACCATTCCCCCTTGTCCCTGACTCCAGTTCCTGAGGAACAGCCGCTCTCCAGCTCCTTGCAGCCCCTCCAAGTCCTGGAAGGGGCCGTGGGGTCCCCACAGAACCTTCCCTGCTCCGGGTTCCATGGGCTCCCCTTGAGTGCTGGGCTCCCCCACTGCAGAATCCCGGGAAAGGCGGGGGAGAGATGGAATTCCCTGAGCTGGAGCTGGGCCACCAAACCAACACAGAAGAGAAACTGAAAGCAAAGGAGAGGGAATGCCCAGAGCCTGGTCTGGAGGGAAATCCTGGGGGTGTGATCCAAGCTCCGCCCGGGATCTCCGGATCTCTGCTGTTGGGAATCCTAAATTTGTAATTCCTGCTGGAGAAATTCCCTCAGTGCTGCCCCGCTTTGGGTCAGGAAGGGCCAAAAAAGTGGAAGGAGTGCTTGAGTTGGTTTGGAAGGACAGATGTCCACCAGGGAAAGCCGGAGCTTCCCTTGGAATGGAGAATGTAAATCCCCTCCCTATAATATATTATACTATAATAATATAAATAATAATAAAAATTAATAATAATAATATAAATTATTATAATTTTACAATTAGGGGCCTTCAGGCAAAGATATGGGAATAGGAATAACAGTTCTTTATTAGGAATATTAAAAATACAAATGTATTATTACAAAAAAGCAAACAAACAAAAATTCTAGAAACCCTGGCAGAGTCAGAACACGACCTGACCCCTGTTGGTCAGGGTGTTGGGAGCAGCCCAAATAAATCCTCCTGCAGTGCCAGCTGTGGTTCTGTTGGAGCAGAGATGATCCTGTAGAAGGGCCCAGTGGTGTGAGATGGGTCCGGGCTCCCTCTGGCAATGCAGTGCACACAGGCTGCCCTGGGGTTCTGAATCCCAGGTTTGATCCAGGTGGGAATGCTGGGCTCCTCCCCCTGGGCGGGGCATCTCCCCATGGGATGATGGAATTGGATCAGCCCTGCAGTGAGCCTGGATGGCCCATGGACAGCAGAGATCCCCTGGAGGGAGGGTGGGTCCTGGAAGGGATAAAGAAACACTGCCCCAGCTGGTTTGAACAGAAGATATCCCCCAAGGGTTATGCGGGATAGGTCCTGGAAGGGATAAAGAACCTGGCCCCACCTGGTTTAACAGATGACCCATGGACAGCAGAGATCCCCTGGAGGGAGGATGGGTCCTGGAAGGGATAAAGAACGCTGCCCCAGCTGGTTTGAACAGAAGATATTCCCCTGGAATTATGAGGGACAGGTCCTGGAAGGATAAAGAACCCTGCCCCAGCTGGTTTAACAGCTGCCCATGAACACCTCCCCACCTGGTTCCAGCAGATGATGATGATGGAACCCCCCTGGTTCCAGCCTGCATTGCAGCCCTGCATTGCAGCCCTGCACTGCAGCCCAAGGCAGCGCTGCAGAGGGCGCCTCATCCCTGTGCCCCCATGCGGGGCTGTGCCAGGAGCGGGCGCTCCATTGACGTTCTGAGCTCCACTTCCCGCCAGGATCCGCTTTTTTATCCAACCTCAAGAACCCGATCTTCCTATCCACGCTGCTGGCAAACACTGAAACACCAGAATTCCTGTGTGACAGCCTCTAAATCCAGCCAAGGACACACACTCAGTGCTCCTGAGGGAACGGAATCCGTGTGGATGAGCGGCGATAGCGGCGCCAGGTGATGGAGAAGGTGATTTTCCAAGAGTGTCTTCCTTGGATTTGGGATGCAAGCAGGCCTGGAGGAGCTCTGGGAAATATCTGGATAACGGCCAGAAAATATTTTGGTTATGACCAAAAAAGCTTTGGTTTGTTTGCTGGAAAATATTTAAATGCCAAATTTAGATATTCAGATATTTTTTAATATAATATATAAAAAAATATTTATATAATATATAAATATTGCCATATTTATAACTATATTTATTACCCATATATACCATATTTAGAGACCCTATTTAGAGACCATATTTAGATACCAAATTTAGATATTCAGATATTTTAATATATATTATATATAAATATTTATATATTATATAAATATTACCATATTTATAACCATATTTATTACCCATATATACCATATTTAGAGACCCTATTTAGAGACCATATTTAGATACCAAATTTAGATATTCAGATATTTTTATATATTATATATAAATATTTATATAATATATAAATATATAATTATATATTATATAATTATATATTATATAATGATATATATAATGATATATATAATATATCATTATATAATATATAATATATAATTTATAATTTTATATAATTATATATAATATTTATATATAATATATAAATATATATATTTATATAATATATATAAAATAAATATGACCATATTTATAACCATATTTATTGCCCTTGTATATACCATATTTAGAGACCCTATTTAGATACCATATCTAGATACCAAATTTAGATATTCAGATATTTTTATATATTATATATATAAATATTTATATAATATATAAATATTACCATATATATTATATATATTTAGAGACCATATTCAGATACCAAATTTAGATATTCAGATATTTATATATAATAAATATATAAATATTTATATAATATATAAATATTACCATATTTATCACTGTATTTATTACCCATATATACCATATTTAGAGACCCTATTTAGAGACCATATTTAGAGACCAAATTTAAATATTTAGATACCATATTTATAGCTTTATAAATACCATATTTAGATACCAAATTTAGATATTTAGATACTATATTTAGATATCAAATTTATATATTTAGATACCATATTTAAATACCAAATTTAGATATTCTGATACCATATTTAGATACCATATTTAAAGACCAAACCCATTTTGGTCCATTTTCTTTTTCTAGAGAGTATTTGGGTTATAACTCAGAATGTTTCTGATGGTTTGGGTGCTTGTTGGCAATTTGGGAAGTGTTTTTTTGTGGGTTTTTTTTGTTTGTTTTCACAGAAAATAAAAAAGCAAACTCGGAATTTTCTGACTTTCGGGGCTGGTGGGAGGATGAGGAGTGTGGGTTAAACCCTGAGGGTGGGTTGCACCTTGCTGGGGTTTGGGATGGGGAGGGAATTGTGTGCTCCACAAAATAAACAAATGAATGGGAAAATGGGTGATTTCTGTCCAAATAGTGAAAACAGGAGCAGGTAGGACATGGAAACAACGAGGTCATGTCCTGGAGTGAAGGTCTGGGATGCTGAGGAAGAGGAAGAGGCAGAACAGCACTGGGGACCACCTCAGAGCAAAGCAGAGAAGGAACCTGGGGAGGAAAAGAGAGAAGGAAAGTGGAGACAATCCTGGAAAAAACAGGTGAAGGAACGTGGGGACCATCCTGGAAAACCTGAGAGAAGGAATTGGGGGACCACCCTGGAGGAAAAGTGAGAAGGAACCTGGGAACTGCCTTGAAGGAAATGAAAGAAGGAACCTGGGGACCACTCAGGAGGAAAAGAGAGAAGAAACCTTGGAACCACCTTGGAGGAAAACAAAGAAGGAACCTGGGGACTGCCTTGGAAAAGGCAAGAGAAGGAACTTGGGGACCACCCTGGAGGAAATGAGAGAAGGAACTTGGAGACCACTTTGGAGGAAACAAGAGAAGGAATCTGGGGACTGCCTTGGAGGAAATGAAAGAAGGAACCTGGGGAACTATCCTGGAGGAAAAGACAGAGAGAATCTGGGCACCATCCTGGAAAAAGTAAGAGAAGGAACCTGGGGATCATCCTGGAGGTAAAAAGAGAAGGAACCTGGGAACCACTTTGGAGGAAACAAGAGAATGAACCTTGGGATCACCTTGGAAAAGGCAAGAGAAGGAATCTGGGGATCGATCATCTTAGAGGAAAAGAAAGAAGGAACGTGGGAATCACCTTGGAGGAAAAGACAGAGGGAACCTGGGGATCATCCTGGAAAAAGCAAGAGAAGGAACTTGGGAGTCACCCTGGAGGAAACAAGAGAAGGAACCTTGGGATCACCTTGGAAAAGGCAAGAGAAGGAACTTGGGGACCATCCTGAAGGAAATTAAAAAAGGAACCTGGGAGCCATCCTGAAAAAAACAAGAGAAGGAACCTGGGGAACACCCTGGAGAAAAAGAGAGAAAGAACCTGGGGACTGCCTTGGAAAAAGCAAGAGAAAGGAACCTTGGAGGAAATGAGAGAAGGAACTTGAGGATCACCCTGGAGGAAATGAGAGAAGGAACCTGGGAACCACCTTGGAGGAAATGAAAGAAGGAACCTGGGAACCATCCTGGAGGAAATGAGAGAAGGAACCTGGGGACCATCCTGGAGGAAAAGACAGAGAGAACCTGGGGACCATCCTGGAAAAAACAAGAGAAGGAACCTGGGAACCATCCTGGAGAAAAAGAGAGAAAGAACCTGGGAACTGCCTTGGAAAAAGCAAGAGAAGGAACCTTGGAGGAAATGAGAGAAGGAACCTGGGGGCCATCCTGGAGAAAATGAAAGAAGGAACCTGGGGACCATCATAGAGGAACAGAAAGAAGGAACCTGAAGACCATCCTAGAAAAAACAAGAGAAGGAACCTGGGAACCATCCTGGAGGAAAAGTCAGAGAGAACCTGGGGACCACCCTGGAAAAAACAAGAGAAGGAACCTTGGAGGAAATGAGAGAAGGAACCTGGGGGCCATCCTGGAAAATCCGAGCGAAGGAACCGGCTGGGCTCCGTCTCCTCTCGCCGTGTCCCGGGACAACCTCTCGGCCTCCATCCCGCTCTCCCCGGCGGCGGAAGGAGGGCAGACAAAAGCCTTTCCCTCCCGCGCCAGCAGCCGCGAGTCCCTTTGTCCCTGGGGCGAGCTTGGCGCAGCTTTTGGCGAGCGCGGCCCCGGCCCCGCGCGGTGACGTCGGGTCCCCCGTCCCCGATAAGCGCTGCCCCTTTATCGCCTCGTTCCGCTTTGATCTGGCCCCCGAGGCCGCCGATTCCGCAGGATCCTCGTGGCCCGGGGCACAAAGCAGCCCTTGAGGTGCCCGAGGTGCCAATGGAAAGCGGAGGTGGGCAGATAAGAGCCGGCGCTGCCTCCCGGGATAAAAGCGGGAGCCCGGGCGGCGCTGCCCGCCCGCCGCCTGCCCAGGGCTGATCCCGGACCGCTCGGCACCATGAAGTGGCTCCCGGTGGTCCTGGCGTGCCTGCAGCTGGCCCAGGGGGCGGTGAGGTGGGTGAGAGGGCGGGGAGCGGAGCCCGAGGATGCTGAGCCCGCCGGGACCGCGGCGTCTGCGGCTCCGCGTGGGGGCACAGCCCGGGGCGGCTGCTGGGCACGGGGAGATCCGGGGGCACGGGGAGATCCTGGGGCACGGGGAGATCCTGGGACATGGAGGACTCCTGGAGACATGGAGAGCAGCTGCTGGGCACGGGGAGATCCTGGGGCACGGAAACCTCCTGGGGCACGGAGAACTCCTGGAGACACAGAGAGCAGCTCCTGGGGACCTAGGGAGCTCTTGGGGCATGGGGAGCTCCTGGGATCTGGAGAGCAGCTCCTGGGATGAGTGAATTTCCTAGGGACATGGAGAGCATTTCCTGGGGTCATAGAGAACTCCTGGGGCATGGAGAGCAGCTCCTGGGATGAGGAGTGGATTTCCTTGGGGCATGGAGAACTCCTGGGGCAAAGAGAGCAGCTCCTGGGGCATGTGAGGATGTGAGGAGCAGATCCTGGGGCATGGGGAGCTCCTGGGGTCTGGAGAGCAGCTCCTGGGGACCCGGGGAGCTCCTGTGACGTGGAGAACTCCTGGGGCATGGAGAGCATTTCCTGGGAACACGGAGAACTCCTAAGGCATGGAGAGCAGCTCCTGGGATGTGGGGAGCAGATCCTGAGGACCTGGGCAGCTCCTGGGGCATGGAGAACTCCTGGGATGAGAGGAGCAGATCCTGGGAACCTGGGGAGCTCCTGGGGACCTGAGGAGCTCCTGTGATGTGGAGAACTCCTGGGGCATGGAGAGCATTTCCTGGGGACATGGAGAACTCCTAAGGCATGGAGAGCAGCTCCTGGGCATGGAGAGCTCCTGGGATATGGGGAGCAGATCCTGAGGACTTGAGGAGCTCTTGGGGCATGGAGAGCTCCTGAGGGCCTGGGGAGCAGCTCCTGAACATGGAGAACAGCTTCTAGGGCATGGAGAACTGGGATGTGGGGAGCTCCTGGGGACCTGGGGAGCTCCTGGGACATGGAGAACTCCTGGGGACATGGAGAGCATTTCCTGGGGTCATAGAGAACTCCTGGGGCATGGAGAGCAGCTCCTGGGATGTGGAGAGCAGCTCCTGGGGACATGGAAGGCATTTCCTGGGGTCATAGAGAGCTCCTGGGGACCTGGGGAGCAGCTCCTGGGACATGGAGAGCAGCTCCTAGGGCATGAAAAATTCCTGGGATGTGGGGAGCTCCTGGGACATGGAGAGCTCCTGGGATGGCTCCAAGGAGCCCAGAGCACGGAGCCTTTGCAAACACCCAAATATTCTCATTTCCCGCTGTGTTTCTCCTCTCTGTGCAGGATCAGCCTGAAGAAAGGCCTGTCCATCCGGGACAAGATGAGGGCAGCCGGGGTGCTGGATGATTTCCTGAGGCACATTAAATACGACCCCGTGAAGAAATACCAGCCCAGCCAGGGCTCCGTGGTGAGGGAGCCCATCACCAACCACCTGGACGTGAGTGCCCCGCTCCTCCTCCTCCCTGCCCGGCCTTCCTCCCTCCAGCTGCCACGGCAACCCCTGAGCCTCCAGGAGGGAGAGATTGCATTTTCCCCACTCTTAAATTCCCTTTTCCCCCCACTCTTAAATTGCTTTTTCCCCCCCACTCTTAAATTCCGTTTTTCCCCACTTTTAAACTGCTTTTCCCCCCACTCTTAAATTCCTTTCTCCCCCTCCTAAATTCCTTTTTTCCCCCATTCTTAAATTGCTTCCCCCCCACTCTTAAATTTCCTTTTCCCCCTACCCTTAAATTGCCTTGTCTCCCACTCTTAATTTTTTTTCCCCACTCTTAAATTGCTTTTTCTCCACTCTTAAATTGCTTTTTCTCCACTCTTAAATTGCTTTTTTCCCCCCACTCCTAAATTCCTTTTTTCCCCATTCTTAAATTGCTTTCCCCCCACTTTAAAATGCTTTCCCCCACTTTAAAATGCTTTTCCCCCCTCTTAAATTTCCTTTCCCCACCCTTAAATTTCTTTGTCTCCCACTCTTAAATTGCTTTTCCCCCATTCCTTAATTGCTTTTTCCCCACTCTTAAGTTGCTTTTCTCCCCACTTTAAAATGCTTTTCCCCCACTCTTAAATTGTTTTTTTTCCCCATTCTTAAATTGCTTTCCCCCCCTTAAATTGATTTTTCCCCACTCTTAAATTTCTTTTTACCCCACTCTTAAATTGCTTTTCCCCTACTCTTAAATTTCTTTTTCCCCCACTGTTAAATTGCTTTTTTCCCCACTCTTAATTGTTTTCCCCCCACTCTTAAATTCCTTTTCCCCTACTTTTTAATTGCTTTTCCCCCACTCTTAAATTTATTTTTCCCCCCATTCTTAAATTGCTTTCCCCCACTCTTAAATTGCTTTTACCCCCACTCTTAAACTGCTTTTTTCCCCGCTCTTAAATTCCTTTTTCCCCATTCTTAAATTGCATTTTCCCCAGTCTAAAATTACTTTTCCCCTCACCCTTAAATAGCTTTTTTCCCCACTCTTAAATTGCTTCCCCCCCACTCTTAAATTTCCTTTTCCCCCTACCCTTAAATTGCCTTGTCTCCCACTCTTAAATTTCTTTTTCCCCCACTCTTAAATTGCTTTTTCTCCACTCTTAAATTGCTTTTTTCCCCCACTCCTAAATTCCTTTCTTCCCCATTCTTAAATTGCTTTTCCCCCACTTTAAAATGCTTTTCCCCCCCTCTTAAATTTCCTTTCCCCACCCTTAAATTGCTTTGTCTCCCATTCTTAAATTGCTTTCCCCCCCTTAAATTGATTTTTCCCCACTGTTAAATTTCTTTTTACCCCACTCTTAAATTGCTTTTCCCCTACTCTTAAATTTCTTTTTCCCCCACTGTTAAATTGCTTTTTTCCCCACTCTTAAATTGTTTTCCCCCCACTCTTAAATTCCTTTTCCCCTACTTTTTAATTGCTTTTCCCCCACTCTTAAATTCCTTTTCCCCCACTCTTAAATTTATTTTTCCCCCCATTCTTAAATTGCTTTCCCCCACTCTTAAATTGCTTTTACCTCCACTCTTAAACTGCTTTTTTTCCCGCTCTTAAATTCCTTTTTCCCAATTCTTAAATTGCATTTTCCCCAGTCTAAAATTACTTTTCCCCTCACCCTTAAATAGCTTTTTCCCCCACTCTTAAATTGCTTCCCCCCCACTCTTAAACTGACTTTCCCCCCACTCTTAAATTTCCTTTTCCCCCCACCCTTAAATTGCCTTGTCTCCCACTCTTAAATTTCTTTTTTCCCCACTCTTAAATTGCTTTTTCTCCACTCTTAAATTGCTTTTTTCCCCCACTCCTAAATTCCTTTTTTCCCCATTCTTAAATTGCTTTCCCCCCCACTTTAAAATGCTTTCCCCCACTCTTAAATTGCTTTTCCCCCATTCTTAAGTTGCTTTTTCTCCCTACTCTTAAATTCCTTTTTTCCTCACTCTTAAATTTCGTTTTCCCCCACTCTTAAATTACTTTCCCCTCCACTCTTAAACTGCTTTTCCCCCACTCTTAAATTCCATTTTTCCCCCTCTTAAATTTCTTTTCCCCCAACTCTTAAATTCCTTATTTCCCCACTCTTAAGTTCCATTTTTCCCGCTCTTAAATTGTTTTTCCCCCCACTCTCAAATTGCTTCCCCCCCTTAATTTCCTTTCCCCCCCCTTAAATTGCTTTTTTCCCACTCTTTTAAGCTTCTGTTTTGAACCTCAAGGAAGTTTAAAGCCACAAAGAGCGAAGCTTTTCTGGATGAAACAAACCCACAATAATGATTGAAACAAACCCGCAATAATTATCGAATATTTATTGAATATTTAGAATATTTTTAACATTAACTTTAATATTATTGAATTATTGAATATTTAATGTTTTTGGGGATACTAAAGCAGGGTAGGAGCTCAGTCTGCTCCTGCCTGGTCGGGTCTCTGCCGGGGTGAGCTGAGGCTGTCCCTGAGCCCGTGGGGGTTCCCTGTTTTTTCCAGTCCTCCTATTTCGGGGAGATCAGCATCGGGGAGCCCCCCCAGAAGTTCTTGGTGCTCTTCGACACCGGCTCCTCCAACCTGTGGGTGCCCTCCACGGACTGCAAGAGCCCTGCCTGCTGTGAGTACCGGGGCTAATTAGTGCTCCTAGGAGTAATTAGTGCTGGCTAATTAGCACCAAGGATCCCAGCACTGCAGGGCTCAGAGCATCCCGGACTGATGGGATGGGTTGGGGTGCCAGTGGGGGCCCAAAGCTGCGTCCTGGTCCCTGTTCTTCCACACCCATCCCCTGTCAGGTTAGGGTTTCGTTTAGGGTCTGGTTTAGGGTCTGGGTTAGGGTTTGGGTTATTGTTTGGGTTAGGGTTTGGTTTAGGGTTAGGGTTAGAATTTAGCTTTAGGTGTTAGTGGGTGCCTAAAGCCACATCCTGGTCCCTGCTCTTCCACACCCATCCCTGGTCATATTAGGGTTAGGGTTAGGGTTTGGTTTAGGGTTTGGGTTAGGATTTAATTTTAGGTGTCAGTGGGTGCCCAAAGCCACGTCCTGGTCCCTGTTCTTCCACACCCATCCCCTGTCAGGTTAGGGTTAGGATTTGGTTTAGGGTTTGGGTTAGGGTTAGGGTTAATGTTCGGGTTAGGATTTAGTTTTAGGTGTCCATGAGTGCCCAAAGCCACATCCTGGTCCCTGCTCTTCCATGTCCTTCTCTGTCATGTTAGGATTAGGGTTAGGGCTTGGTTTAGGGTCTGGGTTAGAGTTAGGGTTACGATTTAGTTTTAGGTGTCAATGGGTACCCAAAGCCACGTCCTTGTCCCTGTTCTTCTACACCCATCCCCTGTCATGTTCGGGTTTGGTTTAGGGTCTGCGTTAGGGTTAGGGTTGGTGTTAGGATTTAGTTTTAGGTGTCAGTGGGTGCCCAAAGCTGTGTCCTGGTCCCTGCTCTTCCATGCCCTTCCCTGTCATGTTAGGATTAGGGTTTGGTTTTGGGTCTGTGTTAGGGTTAGGTTTAGGGTTAGGTTTAGGGTTTGGGTTAGGGTTATTGTTTGGGTTAGGGTTTTGGTTGGCATTAGGGTTAGGATTTAGTTTTAGGTGCCAGTGGGTACCCAAAGCCACGTCCTGGTCCCTGCTCTTCCATGTCCTTGCCCTGTCATGTTAGGGTTTGGTTTAGGGTCTGGTTTAGGGTTTGGGTTTGGTTTAGGGTTTGGGTTAGGGTTAGGGTTAATGTTCGGGTTAGGATTTAGTTTTAGGTGTCCATGGGTGCCCAAAGCCACATCCTGGTCCCTGTTCTTCCACGTCCTTCTCTGTCATGTTAGGATTAGGGTTAGGGTTTGGTTTAGGGTCTGGGTTAGAGTTAGGGTTAGGATTTAGTTTTAGGTGTCAATGGGTACCCAAAGCCACGTCCTTGTCCCTGTTCTTCCACACCCATCCCCTGTCATGTTAGGGTTTGGTTTAGGGTTTGGGTTATGGTTAGGGTTGATGTTAGGGTTAGGATTTAGTTTTAGGTGCCAGTGGGTACCCAAAGCCACGTCCTGATCCCTGTTCTTCCACGTCTATCCCCTGTCATGTTAGGGTTTGGTTTAGGGTCTGCGTTAGGGTTAGGGTTGGTGTTAGGATTTTGTTTTAGGTGCCAGTGGGTGCCCAAAGCTGTGTCGTGGTCCCTGCTCTTCCATGCCCTTCCCTGTCATGTTAGGATTATGGTTTGGGTTTGGGTCTGTGTTAGGGTTAAGTTTAGGGTCTGGGTTAGGGTTATTGTTTGGGTTAGGGTTTTGGTTGGCATTAGGGTTAGGATTTAGTTTTAGGTGTCAGTGGGTACCCAAAGCCATGCCCTGGTCCCTGCTCTTCCACACCCATCCCTGGTCATGTTAGGGTTAGGGTTTGGTTTAAGGTCTGGGTTAGAGTCAGGGTTAGGATTAGAGTTAGGATTTAGTTTTAGGTGTTAATGGGTGCCCAAAGCTGTGTCCTTGTCTCTGTTCTTCCACGTCCTTCCCCTGTCATGTTAGGGTTAGGGTTTGGTTTAGGGTTTGGGTTAGGGTTAGGGTCTGCGTTAGGGTTAGGGTTGGTGTTAGGATTTAGTTTTAGGTGCCAGTGGGTACCCAAAGCCATGCCCTGGTCCCTATTCTTCCATGTCCTTGCCCTGTCATGTTAGGGTTAGGGTTTGTTTTAATGTTTGGGTTGGTGTTAGGGTTTGGGTTTGGGTTAGGATTTAGTTTTAGGTGTTAATGGGTGCCCAAAGCTACGTCCTTGTCTCTGTTCTTCCACATCCTTCCCCTGTCATGTTAGGGTTAGGGTTAGATTTAGGGTCTGGGTTAGGTTAGTGTCTTGGGTTTGTTTTAGGGTTTGGTTTAGGGTTAGGGTCTGTGCTAGAGTTAGGTTTATGGTCTGGGTTAGGGTTATTGTTTGGGTTAGAGTTAGGGTTTGGTGTTAGGGTTAGGATTTAGTTTTAAGTGTCAATGGGTACCCAAAGCCATGTTCTGGTCCCTGTTCTTCCACACCCATCCCCTGTCATGTTAGGGTTAGGGTTTGGTGTTAGGGTTAGGATTTAGTTTTAGGTGCCAGTGGGTGCCCAAAGCCATGTACTGGTCCCTGTTCTTCCACGTCCTTCCCCTGTCATGTTAGGGTTAGGTTTAGGGTTTGGGTTAGGGTTAGGGTTATTGTTTGGGTTAGGGTTTTGGTTGGCATTAGGGTTAGGATTTAGTTTTAGGTGTCAGTGGGTACCCAAAGCCACGTCCTTGTCCCCGTTCTTCCACGTCCTTCCCGTGTCACGTTAGGGTTAGGGTTTGGTTTAGGGTTTGGGTTTGGTTTAGGGTTTGGGTTTGGTTTAGGGTTCGGACCTGTTCCTTAGGAATGATCCCAATGGAACATCCAGCAGTGAAATCCCACTGCAGGACAGGAATTGCTCCGTGGGAATTATCCTAACAGAGCATCACTGCAGCGCAAGAATTGCTCCCTGGGAATGATCCCAATGGAACATCCAGCAGGGAAATCCCACTGCAGCACAGGGATTGCTCCCTGGGGATTATCCCAACAAAGCAACCAGGAGTGCAATCCCACTGCAGCACAGGACCTGCTCCTTGGGAATTATCCCAATGGAACATCCAGCAGTGAAATCCCAATGCAACACAGGAATTGCTCCCTGGGAATTATCCCAATGGATCATCCAGCAGTGAAATCCCACTGCAAGAACAGGGCCTGTTCCTTACATCCTTAAATCCCACTGCAGCATGGGACCCACTCCTTGGCAATGATCCCAATAGAGCATCCAGCAGGGAAATCCCTCTGCAGGAATTTCTCCCTGGGGATTATCCCAACAAAGCAACCAGGAGTGCAATCCCACTGCAGCACAGGACCTGCTCCTTGAGAATGATCCCAATGGAGCATCCAGCATTGAAATCCCACTGCAACACAGGAATTGCTCCTTGGGAATGATCCCAATGGATCATCAGCAGGGAAATCCCACTGCAAAAACAGGACCTGTTCCCTGGGAATGATCCCAATGGATCATCCAGCAGGGAAATCCCACTGCAGGACAGGACCTGTTCCCTGGGAATGATCCCAATGGAACATGCAGCAGTGAAATCCCACTGCAAGAACAGGGCCTGTTCCTTACAGAGCATCCAGCAGTGAAATCCCACTGCAGGACAGGAATTGCTCCCTGGGAATTATCCCAGTGGAACATCCAGCAGTGAAATCCCACTGCAGGACAGGACCTGCTCCTTTGGAATGATCCTAATGGAGCATCCAGCATTAAAATCCCACTGCAGCCCATGCCCAGGGCTTTTCCCTCTTCTCTCTCCCCCAGTCAACCACGCCAAGTTCAAGCCCAGTGACTCGGCCACCTTCACCCCCAGTGGCCAGTCCCACACCGTGTCCTACGGCAGCGGCGCCGTCACCATCGTGCTGGGCTCCGACACGCTCAGGGTGAGTGCTGCCCGTGCCATCCCTGCCCTGCTGCTGGCTGATCCCATGGAATGGGCCCAGGAGCAGCCAAAGGGCTGATCTCATGTCCTGTGTTGGACTTGGACAAACCCCGGGCAGATATAAAATGTTTATTTCCACCTTCAGTCACCCAGCCGGCCTTTGGCTGGGTTTTAACCCAATTCCTGGGTTTTTTCCCCAATTTTCCCCTCTGCCTGGTGCTGTTGACACCTGAGGTTTGCCTGGCTGACCTGGGATCCTCTTCCCCCGCAGATCCAGAGCATCACAGTCACTAACCAGGAGCTGGGGCTCAGCCAGGACGAGCCCACCCAGCCTTTCTACTTTGCGGATTTCGATGGGATCCTGGGCATGGCCTTCCCCTCCCTGGCAGTGGGAGGGATGGCCACGGCTCTGGAGGGGATGCTGGAGCAGAACCAGCTGGCTGAGCCCGTCTTCAGCTTTTATTTTTCACGGTAAAACCTTCCAGGGTGTTCTGCACATCCTGGTGTGCCCTGCCTGTCCCCAGGAGGGTTCCTTGGGGGTTCATCCCTCTCTATCCCACATTTATCACCTGAATTTCCTCATCCCTGCTGCTGTGACTCTGTTTTTTTTTGGTTTTGCAGCCAGCCCACCTACGAGTACGGGGGAGAGCTCATCCTTGGGGGTGTCGACCCTCAGCTCTTCCAGGGGGACCTCACGTGGGCGCCGGTGACACAGGAGCTTTACTGGCAGGTGGCACTTGAGGAGTGAGTGCTGTTTGTACCTCTGGGGTTCAGCTGCAGCTTTGCAGGGTTTAAGGCTCCATGGGCTGGGTTTTGGGGCCAGCAGGTGCCCCAAGCCCCGTCCTTGTCCCCGTTCTCCTGCCAGGTTTGCCATCGGGCAGTCAGAGAGCGGCTGGTGCAGCCAGGGCTGCCAGGCCATCGTGGACACGGGGACATTCCTGCTGACCGTGCCCCAGGAGTACCTGGAGAGCCTCCTGGAGGCCCTGGGAGCCCAGGAGACCAGCTATGGGGTGAGTGTGGGGGGTTTGGGGGGTCTGGAGCAGCGGGGAAGCCTGAAATAAGAATCAGAGCCCACAGAGCTCATGTGGCACCTGCAGGACAAGGGACAGGTGTGACAGGAGGATGAGGGGACATCAGGCTGAGGAAGGTGAGGATGTTCAGCCTGGAGAGGAGAACAGTGTGTGGAAACCTCACAGCCCATTCCAGGATCTGAAGGGGCTACAGGGAAGCCAGAGGGGGATTTGGGACAAGGGCTTGGAGTGCCAGGGGGATGAGTTCAGACTGACAAGAAATTTAGGTTTGACACAGGGAAGGAATTCCTCCTCCCTGTTAGGGCAGGGGGGCCCTGCAATGGATTTCCCAGAGCAGCTGTGGCCACCCCTGGACCCTGGGAGTGTCCCAGGCCGGTTTGGAGCACCCTGGGACAGTGGGAGCTGTCCCTGCCCATGTCACAGTGACACTGGATGAGCTTTATTGTCACTTCCAACCCAAACCATTCCATGACCCCACAGTGTGGCACTGCCAGGGGCTGGCAGTGTTTGTCACCTTGGCAGGTGGTGGCCTCTGTCCCATCCCTGTTGTCATAGGACACAAAATAAATTGACTCTAATAATTCTCCGAAGGCAGAAGAGAAATAATTAAGGCATTTTTATTTCCAGTTTACTCACTTTCTTTTATAGCATGCTGTGCAAAAAGGGGACACTAAAAAGGATTGACACCTCCCTCCATTGGTTCAGTAACAGAAATAGGAAACAAAAGAACCTGGGAGAGGTTTTGTTATGGGAAAAGTACAGAGTTTTTACCTAAAGTTGTTTTGAGAGAAGAGCAGCTCTTTACAAAAGCGGTTTGGGAAGAGGGAGAGCAGCTGAAAGGTTTCTTTTGGGAAAACTAGCAGAGCTAAAATTCTCTCAGGCTCAGAAAACCACATCCACCATCCCCTCCCGTGCCTCTGTCCCCTCAGTACGCCGTGGACTGCAACGACACCCAGAGCATGCCCGCCATCACCTTCGGCATCGGCGGCGCCCAGCTCCCGCTCTCCCCCTCCGCCTACGTCCTGAACGTACGTGTGGGATCCATTTTGAGAATTCCCGGGAATTCCTGGGAAGAGCCACGCTCTCCCTGTGCCCGTTGGAGATACTGACCCCGTTATTCCCCTCCCACAGAGCAATGGGTACTGCACGCTGGGCATCGAGGTCACCTACCTGCCCTCGCAGGACGGGCAGCCCCTCTGGATCCTGGGAGACATTTTCCTCAAGGAATATTACACCGTCTTCGACATGGCCAACAACCGCGTGGGCTTCGCCCCGTCGGCCTAGGGGAGGGAGGCGGAAAATTCCAGCCCCTCTCCTGGCCCTCATGGAGCATTCCCAGGGACCTTTCTGTTCCTTCCCGTCCCCACAGCATTCCCATAGAACCTCTCTGTTCCTTCCCATCCCCACAGCATTCCCAGGGACCTTTCTGTTCCTTCCCGTCCCCACAGCATTCCCAGGGACCTTTCTGTTCCTTCCCGTCCCCACAGCATTCCCAGGAATCTTTCTGTTCCTTCCCGTCCCCACAGCATTCCCAGGAATCTTTCTGTTCCTTCCCATCCCCACAGCATTCCCAAGGACCTTTCTGTCCCTTCCCATTTCCAGGAATCTTTCCGTTCCTTCCCATCCCCACAGCATTCCCAGGGATTTTTCTGTTCCTTCCCATCCCCACAACATTCCCAGGAATCTTTCTGTTCCTTCTCATCCCCACAGCATTCCCAGGAATCTTTCTGTTCCTTCCCATTCCCAGGGACCTTTCTGCTTCTCCTCATCCCCACAGCATTCCCAGGAATCTTTCTGTTCCTTCCCATTCCCAGGGACCTTTCTGCTTCTCCTCATCCCCACAGCATTCCCAGGAATCTTTCTGTTCCTTCCCATTCCCAGGAATCTTTCCGTTCCTTCCCATCCCCACAGCATTCCCAGGAATCTTTCTGTTCCTTCTCATCCCCACAGCATTCCCAGGAATCTTTCTGTTCCTTCCCATCCCTTGGGATTTCTGTTGCTGCTGTGTCCTCACCGCCTCCTGTAATGTGAAAAACAAAGTTCCCTTCCTTGGTAAAAAATTAAAAAAGTTTAATAAAAAGATGATTAGGAGATAGAAATAAAGCAAATAGTTAAATTAATAAACAATTCTGGCTGGGTGACTTGGCATTCAGCTAAGAGCACTTATTAACTTAAAACCCACCCCTTTAAATGTCCCAGTTTGTTACATATTCATGGACCTCTAATGCATTATTTAAACTTTCCTTGTAGATGTTGGTTTTAACTTCTGACCTTGATATTCTATCAATATGTTTTATTTCTTTTGGTGGATCTATCCACTCTCCCACTCCCTATGAACCTCCTTAGAGGTTTATAAATTCCTCCCCTGGAGCTTTGGTCACTGCCATCTTCATCTGGAATTCAGGAATAATTCCAGATGAATTCAGGAATTCAGATAATTCAGGAATGCAGGGGGGATTTTCTGATTATCTTTTCTATTTTCTGGTTTAGATGTTATATGAACAAAAGCACTCCTTATTTTATTATTATATTATAGCCTAAGAAATATATCTATATATCAAACTATTATTTCTAAGTTTCATTAATAGCAGAAATAAAAGAAACTAAATTAACACAGCAAAGTTTTCCAACATTACACATGTAATATTCACTTTAATATTTGCAAAAAGCCAATAACATAATATGTACTTATAATGTAACAAACGAACCCTGACATCCCAAATGGTCTCTGAGCTCCTGGGTTTGTTGTGTTAGGAAAATTAATCCTCAAAGGCCAGAGGTTTATGTCCAAAAAGGAGGCAAAGGAGTCCTTTTACTTTATTTGAATAAAGGGAGAGGCCATGGGGCATTTCCCATGGGGTGTCTCAGATTTTTGGAGGATGCAGCCTCCTTTTTATCCCAATTTCTTGGCCACATTTCCCTTTTTCTTTCCCCATTGGTACTTGAGAGGTGCAGATTTTCCAGAATGACTAAAATCCTAGATTCCCCTTATAATGTATAACCCCCCCATATTTTTATGGGACCTTATGGGATTTATAGGTTTCCCCATTGTTTCTTTCACCTTTCAATATCCAGTTTCATTTATCAACAAACCTACGGTTTCTTTGTAAATGCAAATATCTTTTTTTCCATCCATCAATCAGTGGAATCCTTCCCATTGATTCTTTTATCCCTCAGTGCTGGTTTTATCTACCAGCAGACCCACGGCTGGTTTGTAAAGACAAATCTGTCACTCCTCTCAGCTGGGAGCAGCCCGAGGGGTTCCGTGCCTCACAATCCCTGTGTCCAGCAAGGTCAGAGCTGGGATCAGCTCCAGGCTCCAGGGATGGGCAGTGCCCACCTCCAACCCTTGGGAAACCTCAGGGGGGAGGCTCCAGACTTCCCCTGCAGCTGGAAAAGATTTGAGTCTTGGGTTATGTAACAAAAAAAAAAAAGTATTCAATTTCATCTGTTGAAAGCATTTGGGGAGGTTTTTTTTCTTTCTCTCTTTGTAACTCCAGTGGGGAGAGGGGTGGATGCCTTGTGATAATGGGGCAGGTGTTAAACCAGGTGGGGCGGTGCTTCTTTGGGGCAGTGTTTGTTATCTCTGGGGCAGGGTTTGTTATCTCTGGGGCAGGGTTTGTTATCTCCTTTACCACCCATCCATCCTCCAGGGGATATCTGCTGATAATGGGCCATGAAGGCTCACCAGTGACATCACACATGACATCATCGGGGATATCTGCTGATAATGGGCCATGAAAGCTCACCAATGACATCACACATGACATCATCGGGGATATCTGCTGATAATGGGCCATGAAGGCTCACCAGTGACATCACACATGACATCATCGGGGATATCTGCTGATAATGGGCCATGCAGGCTCACCAATGACATCACACATGACATCATCCCATTGGGAGATGCTCCACCCAGTGTGGGCAGAGCCAACCGTTCCCACCTGGATAAAAACTGAGGCTCAGGAACAGCAGGGATCTGGGTTTTCCTCTGGATTCTGAGAGGGAGACTGGACCCATCTCAGCTCCACTGGGCCCTTCTACAGGATCATCTCTGCTCCAAAACAACCACAGCTGGCACTGCAGGAGGATTTATTTGGGCTGCTCCCAACACCCTGACCAACAGGGGGTCAGGTCGTGTTCTGACTCTGTCAGGGTTTCTGGGATGTTTGTTTGTTTGGTTGGTTTTTTTTTCTTTTTTTGTACTACTACATTTGTATTTTTAATATTCCTAATAAAGAACTGTTATTCCTATTCCCATATCTTTGCCTGAAAACCCCTTAATTTCAAAACTATAATAATTCAGAGGGAAGGAGGTTTACATTCTCCATTCCAAGGGAAGCTCCAGCTTTCCCTGGCAGATCCTGTCCTCCCAAACCAAGACAGTTTGCCAAAGCCCTGTGGTTTGTCCAAGCAGGAATCTGAGGCCCTGAGGTGAATCACAACACCCAAATGTCCCCTAAACCCCGGAGCTGTTCAGCCTGGGAAAACGGCACTGGAGGATTGGGAACTGGGCGGGTGAAGTGGTTTTATGTTTGCTTGCTTTTGTTGGTTAAATTTAATGTAGCAGTTTAAGTGGGATTTTTTTCTTGTTGTGAGATAGGATTAGGAGAAAAAGGTAAAGTAAGCTTAGACTTAAAGATATAAAAAATAAATTTATTAATATATATACTAAAGAAAAGAAGAAGAAAATGAGAAAATTAAAGTGAAACTTTCAAAAGACTTTTCTTTTTTTTATACAAGTGTTTATTTTCTTACAAATGGCATAAAGAGAAAAAACTTGGTCTGGTTCTTTTAGCATAAAGAGGCCACTTGGTCAGTGGTTAAACAATATGTCAATATTTAAGAATTGGCTTCTGATAGGTTTTTTGTCTTTTCTGAAACAATTTTAATGTCCTGACAGGGAAATGTTTCTACTTTAACTAAAAGCAAAGCTGTGCTAACCTGTGACAGGGGATGGGGAACACCCTGGGCGGGGGGAGGTCGGGTGACCCCGCTCTTTCCCAGAGTTTCTTGGAAGTTCTTTATCACCAGAGCTGAGTCACGACACCCAAATGACCCCTGAGCCCTGAACTGGGGCTGCTCAGCCTGGGAAAACTGCGCTGGGAACGGCAGGAATGGGAGGGTGTGGCCCAAGGGGATGGGGAGCACCCCTGGGTGGGGGAGGTTGGGTGACCCCGCTCTTTCCCAGGATCTGGAGTTGTTTCTCAGAAGTTTTTGTCACCTGAGCTCGTTCTCAGATGTGTTCACGGCTCTGTCACTTGCTGGGGAATGACACAAAGTGCCCCGAGCTTTGTGTCAAAATATTGACACAGGCTGAGAGCTGAGACTGAGATTAAGGGGGCTCGGACAGCAGGGAAGGGCATTCCTCCTCCTCCTCCTCCTCCTCCTTCTCCTCCTCCTCCTCCTCCTCCTCCTTCTCCTTCTCCTCTTCCTCCTTCTTTTCCTTCTTCTCCTTCTTCTCCTTCTTCATCTTCTCCCTCTTCTCCTTCTTCTCCTTTTTCTCCTTCTTTTCCTTCTTTTCCTTCTTCTTCTTCTCCACCTTCTCCTCCTTCTCCTTTCTCCCTCTTCTCCCTCTTCTCCTTTTCCTTCTTTTCCTTCTCCTTCTCCTTCTCCTTCTCCTTCTCCTTCTCCTTCTCCTTCTCCTTCTCCTTCTCCTTCTCCTTCTCCTTCTCCTTCTCCTTCTCCTTCTCCTTCTCCTTCTCCTTCTCCTTCTCCTTCTCCTTCTCCTTCTCCTTCTCCTTCTCCTTCTCCTTCTCCTTCTCCTTCTCCTTCTCCTTCTCCTTCTCCTTCTCCTTCTCCTCCTCCTCCTCCTCCTCCTCCTCCTCCTCCTCCTCCTCCTCCTCCTCCTCCTCTCCCTCTGGAATGGGAATTTCCTGCTGGAAACAGGGTGATGGTGACAGGAGGGGACAAGCAAAGGCCACCATGTCCCTGCTGCTCTTTGCTGTCCCCTTCGCTCTCTGCAGGATCTGCCCAGGCCAAGGCAAATCCATCAGGATGTGATAGAGGAGCAAGGGAAACTCGGGGGGTTTCCCGAGCTCCTGGACATTCCAAGCATCATTCCATGCCCCAAAACTTGGATGGAAGCAGCCAGCAGGTCTGTGGGCACCTGGAACACCTGGAACACCTGGAACACTCCTCCCTCCCATTCCCAGAACAGCAGCAGCTGGAATTTCCATTTGCTGGAAAGGGTGTGTGTGGTTTTTGCCTTTGTTTTCCGGAAAGCTCAAGCTGGGACTGCAGGCTGGAGAAAAACCCTTTCACTCGGTGATAACGTTTTGTTTTTTATCAGATGTCCCGTGTTTGGTCTCGGTATCAGAGGCGCTGAGCCGGGTGAGGAGGGAAATCAATCGGGGTGGATGTGGTGACACAGCCGGGGGTGGGAGCAGGGCTCCAGGGCAGGAGGAAGGAGCTGGGCACGGATCCGGCCATTCCCAGCCTGGCCCGGCCCCGGAGCTGCCACCGAGCCACCGCCACTGCCGGGGACATGTGGGGGCTGGCGCTGGCCCTGCTGTGCCTCCCCCTCGGGGAGGGGATGCTCAGGTGGGTCTGGGGGTGAGGATGAGGGGCCTGCGGGCAGGTGGGGATGAAGATGAGAGGTCTGGGGTTGAGGGTTCTGAGGGTGAGGATGAGGGTCTGGGGACAGGGGATGGTGAGGATGAGGGGTCTGGGAATGAGGATGAGGGGTCTGGGGACAGGACGGGTGAGGATGAGGGGTCTGGGGGTGAGGATGAGGGGTCTGGGGACAGGACGGGTGAGGATGAGGGGTCTGGGGGTGAGGATGAGGGGTCTGGGGACAGGACGGGTGAGGATGAGGGGTCTGGGGGTGAGGATGAGGAGTCTGGGGGCAGGTGGGGGTGAGGGGTCTGGGGGTGAGGGGAAAGTGAGGGGTCTGGGAATGAGAATGAGGGGTCTGAGGGTGAAGATGAGGGGTTGGGGGGCAGGTGGGGATGAAGATGAGAGGTCTGGGGTTGAGGGTTCTGAGGGTGAGGATGAGGGTCTGGGGACAGGGGATGGTGAAGATGAGGGGTCTGGGGGTGAGGATGAGGGGTCTGGGGACAGGGGATGGTGAGGATGAGGAGTCTAGGGATGAAGATGAGGGGTCTGGGGACAGGATGGGTGAGGATGAGGGGTCTAGGGGTGAGGATGAGGAGTCTGGGGGCAGGTGGGGGTGAGGGGTCTGGGGGTGAGGATGAAGAGTCTGGGGACAGGATGAGGTGAGGATGAGAGGTCTGGGGGCAGGATGGGGTGAGGGTGGGGGGTCTAAGGTTGAGGATGAGGGGTCTGGGGGTGAGGATGAGGGTATGGGGGCAGATAGGGATGAAGATGAGGGGTCTGTGTGTGAAGATGAGGGGTCTGGGGGTGAGGATGAGGGCTCTGGGGATGAAGATGAGGGGCCTGGGGGTGAGGATGAAGGCTCTGCCTGCAGAGGGGCTCCCCCCAGGCCCAGGGGGTGCACAGGGGGTCTCTGCACCCCGCAGGATCCCCCTGAGGAGGGGCCGGTCCGTGCGGGAGCTGATGAGGGACAAGGGGCTGCCCAAGGGGCTCCTGAACACCCTGCCCAGGGACCCGGGGAGGAAATACCAGCCCGGAGGGGCCGTGGCTTATGAACCTCTGCTGAACCACCTGGATGTGAGTGCTGAAGTTTTCCCTTCTCCTCTGAGCCAGCTCAGCTTTTTGGGGAGCCCTTCTTGGCTTTCCTGGCTGCTGGGGGGGCTCAGCTCCCTCCCACTCCCCAGGTCGGGGCTTTGGGAAGGGTTTTGGGGGGGTTTAGGCTGGCCCCGAGGGTTGGGTGGGGCTGGGAGGGCACCAAATGGAGCTGGGACAGGGAAATCTCTTCTCCAAAAATCAGAGTTGATGTTTCCAGGGCCAATCCACCATTCCTGACCTTGTTCAGGACACACCATTGTCCCTTTGGTGCTTTGGTGCCCTCCAGCCCAGGTTTGGGGCTCAGAAACCTCATGGAAAAATCCAGGCAAGGAGCAGAACCCCACCCGAGTTCTCGTTCACAGAGTTTCTACTTCGGGGAGATCGGCATCGGGACCCCTCCCCAAAAGTTCCTGGTGATCTTTGACACCGGCTCTGCCAACCTCTGGGTGCCCTCCACCCACTGCCAGAGCCCAGCCTGTGGTGAGCACCCCTGGGGGACACCCCTGGCAGCTGGGACAGTGCCACCAGTGCCACCCGAGGGGGTTTGGGGCCACCAAATTGGTGGGACTGGTTTTGTGCCCCGTTCCCTGTCTCGGTGGGGACGGGGCTGTGACCTGGGGGTTGTCACCTTGTGTCCCTGCAGAGGATCACGCCAGGTTCAACCACAGCCTGTCCTCCACCTTCCAGGGCATTGAGGCCACCTACACCCTGAGCTACGGCTTTGGGGACGTGGCCGTGGTGCTGGGATGTGACACGGTGACAGTGAGTGACACCTGGGGGGCAGGGGATTGGCACATCAGGGAAAAAATTAATCCAGTGGGGTTAAAAATTCAGTTTTAAAAGTACATTTTTATTTGGGGGATTGGTTCCTGATTAAATTAGGGTGTGTCAGGTGAATTCACTCTGAGACTGGGATTGGCAAACAAACCCATTCCTGACCCTAACCAAACCCATTCCTGGCCCTAAATAAACCCATTCCCAGCCCTAAACAAACCCATTCCTGGCTCTATCAAACCCATTCCTGACCCTAAACAAACCCATTCCCAGCCCCTAAACAAACCCAGTCCCAGCCCCTAAACAAACCCATTCCCAACCCTATCAAACCCATTCCCAGCCCTATCAAACCCATTCCTGACCCTATCAAACCCATTTCCAGCCCCTAAACAAACCCAATCCCATTCCATAAACAAACCCATTCCCAACCCTATCAAACCCATTCCCGGCCCTATCAAACCCATTCCCAACCCTATCAAACCCATTCCCAACCCCAAACAAACCCATTCCCAGCTCCTAAACGAACCCATTCCTGACCCTATCAAACCCATTCCCGGCCCTAAACAAACCCATTCCCGGCCCTAAACAAACCCATTCCCAATCCTATCAAACCCATTCCCAGCCCTAAACAAACCCATTCCCAATCCTATCAAACCCAATCCCAACCCTATCAAACCCATTCCTGGCCCTAAACCAACCCATTCCTGGTCCTAAATAAATCCATTCGCAGCCCCTAAACAAACCCATTCCCGTCCCTATCAAACCCATTCTCAGTCCCTAAACAAACCCATTCCGGGCCCTATCAAACCCATTCCAAACCCTAAACAAACCCATTCCCAGCCCTATCAAACCCATTCCCGGCCCTAAACAAACCCATTCCCAATCCTATCAAACCCATTCCCAGCCCTATCAAACCCATTCCCGGCCCTATCAAACCCATTCCCGGCCCTATCAAACCCATTCCCAACCCTAAACAAACCCATTACCTAAACAAACCCATACCCAGCCCCTAAACAAACCCATTCCTGACCCTAAATGAACCCATTTCCAGCCCTCTGGGTTTCCCAACCCCGCTCTGGGATAAGGGCAGGATTTCTTTGGCCACAAGGATTTGCTGTGTGTCCATCTGAGCTTTGTCAGGACAATGAGAAATGTTCCATGTGCAACTTCCATGCAGCAAAAATGTGATTTTAAACCAATTTAAGATGCAAAACTTAAATTTGTTTTGTGGGTATTTTTTTTTAATGGAATAAAAAGGGTGAGGGGACAAAACTGTGGGTGAGTGTTGGATCCCTGGGCACTGAGAATTTCAGATTTTCTGTGCTAACAGGCACTGACCCCCAAACAAACACTGCATTTGACATGGAAAAGGCTTCCAAAATTGAGTGACAGCACTGGGATTGTGGGAGTGGAGTTTGAATAGAAGTGTGTGATATCACAGGGTGGAAAATTTAAAGGTTTAGAATACAGTAATATAAATATAAAGCAAGTTGGAGGATTTAGGGCATAGGCCAGTCCTCCTTTTTCACCTTTTTCTTCCTGGGTCTGGGAGGTTTTTTGTAATTGGGTGAAAAATCCACATTGCAGGCCACGGGTGTTTGGTTATTGGGTTAAAACTAAAAATAATTCAGGTGTCAGTTCTTAATTGGACAATTTATGATTAAAAGATCTTGGAAAGAGTTAGAGAGACACGGAGCCATTTTGTACTTGGTTAGTTAGAGCTCACATCTCGTGAGATTGTAATGTAGATAAGAATTAATAAATATCTGAGCCCCAAACATGAAAACTGAGTCTCCCAAGCATTAATAGTGGCTCTAACAGATGAAAAGATTTATTTTGTGGAAATAAAAAGGATGAGGAGACAAAAATGTGGGTCAGGCTGCTCCTGACCCCATCAGCGATGGGGAAGAGCCTCTCCCAGTGCAAATCCACCTTTTGTCACCAAACCCCGACCTCTCCCAGCATCTCCCCTCTCCCTGCAGATCCAGAACATCACCCTCAGGAGCCAGGAGTTCGGCCTGAGCCTGGAGGAGCCCAGCAGTCCCTTCTCCTACCTGGACTTCGATGGGATTTTGGGCCTGGCTTACCCAGGCGTTGCCATCCCGGGGTTCCCCACGCTGCTGCAGAATTTGCTGTGGCAGGAGCAGCTCAGCCAACCCATCCTCAGCTTCTTCTTCTCCCGGTGAGATCCCCGGGCATGGATCTGCCCTTCCCTGCAGCCACAGCTGCTCCCCGCAGCCCCCCGTGCTCAGAAATTCAGATTTTGGGGTGATTTTATGCAGATTTTGGTCTGGATTTATTCAGATTTTGGGCTGGATTTATTCAGATTTTGGGCTGGATTTATTCTGATTTTGGCCTGGTTTTATTCAGATTTTGATCTGGATTTATTCATATTTTGGGCTGGATTTATTCAGATTTTGGTCTGTTTCATTCAGATTTCGGCCTGGTTTTATTCAGATTTGGTCTGGTTTTTTTCAGATTTTGGGCTGGTTTTATTCTGATTTTGGGCTGGATTTATTCAGATTTTGGTCTGGTTTTATTCAGATTTTAGCCTGGATTTATTCTGATTTTGGTCTGGATTTATGCAGATTTGGGGGTGATTTTATTCAGATTTTGGCCTGGATTTATTCAGATTTTGGGGCTGGTTTTATCCAGATTTTGGGGTGATTTTATTCAGAGTTTGGCCCAGAATTATTCAGATTTTGGCCCGGAATTATTCAGATTTTGGGGCTGATTTTATTCAGATTTTGGCCTGATTTAATGGCTGATTTTGTGTCTTTCCAGCAACCCCACATACGATTATGGCGGGGAAGTCATCCTGGGGGGAATTGACCCCCAGCTCTTCTCTGGGGAGATTTTCTGGGCTCCTGTGATCCAGGAATTGTACTGGAAAATCAACATTGAGGGGTGAGTGCTGCCCCACGGAGCTCGGAGCGGGTTTGGGTCGGTGTGGAAGGACAGGTGTCTGCCAGGGAAAGCTGGAGTTTCCCTTGGAATGGAGAATATAAACCCCCTTCCTCCAAATTATTATAATTTTGCAATTATGAGGCTTTCAGGCAAAGATATGGGAATAGGAATAACAGTTCTTTATTAGGAATATTAAAAATACAAATGTAGTAGTAAAAAACCCCAAGTAAACAAAAAAAAAATCTTAGAAACCCTGACAGAGTCAGGGGTATGACCTGACCCCCTGTTGGTCAGGGTGTTGGGAGCAGCCCAAATAAATCCCAGATGAGTTCTGTGGGGTGCAGATAATGGAGTAGGAGAAGTCCAGTGGTGGTGAGATGGGTCTGGTCTTCCTCTGGTGGAAAACCCAGATCCTGCTGTTCCTGAGCCTCAGTTTTTATCCAGGTGGGAACGGTTGGCTCCGCCCACACTGGGTGGAGCATCTCCCAATGGGATGATGTCATGTGTGATGTCATTGGTGAGCCTGCATGGCCCATTATCAGCAGATATCCCCAATGATGTCATGTGTGATGTCATTGGTGAGCCTGCATGGCCCATTATCAGCAGATATCCCTGATGATGTCATGTGTGATGTCATTGGTGAGCCTGCATGGCCCATTATCAGCAGATATCCCTGATGATGTCATGTGTGATGTCATTGGTGAGCCTGCATGGCCCATTATCAGCAGATATCCCCAATGATGTCATGTGTGATGTCATTGGTGAGCCTGCATGGCCCATTATCAGCAGATATCCCTGATGATGTCATGTGTGATGTCACTGGTGAGCCTGCATGGCCCATTATCAGCAGATATCCCCCAGAAGATGGACAGGTGGTGAGGGAGATAAGAAGCACTGCCTCCGAGATAACAAACACTGCCCCAGAGATAACAAACCCTGCCCCAGAGATAACAAACCCTGCCCCAGAGATAACAAACACTGCCCCAGCTGGTTTAACACCTGGCCCATTATCAGAAGGCATCCGCCCCCCTCCCCAGTGGAGTTACAAGAGATAAAGAAATATCTGATAAAGAAATCTCTGCTTTTACAGCAGATGAAATAGAATACAAATCTCTTGGCTACCCCACCCAAGACACCCATGAACAGCAGAGATCCCCTGGAGGGAGGCTGGGTCCTGGAAGGGATAAAGAAACACTGCCCTACCTGGTTTCAACTGAAGATATTCCCCTGGAATTATGGTGGATAGGTCCTGGAAGGGATAAAGGACCCTGCCCCAGCTGGTTTGAACAGCTGCCCATGAACAGCAGATATCCCCTGGAATTATGAGGGAGAGGTCCTGGAAGGGATAAAGAAACACTGCCCTACCTGGTTTCAACTGAAGATATCCCCCGGAATTATGAGGGATGGGTCCTGGAAGGGATATAGAACCTGGCCCCACCTGGCTTAACAGATGACGCATGAATAGCAGAGGGAGGCTGGGTCCTGGAAGGGGTAAAGAAACACTGCCCCAGCTGGTTTCAACTGAAGAGATCCCCCGGAATTATGAGGGATAGGTCCTGGAAGGGATAAAGAACCTGGCCCCACCTGGTTTAACAGATGACCCATGAACAGCAGAGGGAGGCTGGAGGGAGGCTGGGTCCTGAAAGGGATAAAAAACCACTGCCCCAGCTGGTTTAACAGCTGCCCATTAACAGCAGAGATCCCCTGGAATTATGAGGGATAGGTCCTGGAAGGGATAAAGAACCTGGCCCCACCTGGTTTTAACTGAAGATATTTCCCTGGAATTATGAGGGCTAGGTCCTGGAAGGGATAAGGAACACTGCCCCACCTGGTTTAACAGATGACCCATGAACAGCAGATATGCACTGAAGGGAGGAAAGGTCCTGGAAGGGATAAAGAACCCCTGCCCCAGCTGGTTTGAACAGAAGATATTCCCCTGGAATTATGAGGGACAGGTCCTGGAAGGGATAAAGAACCCTGCCCCAGCTGGTTTAACAGCTGCCCATGAACAGAACAGACCCATTCCCTCCATCCCAGAGTTATGAGATAAAGAAAAACACCTCATCAACCAATTCCAACAGATTGGGAATAGAAATCATCTTGCATTGAACACCATTGGAACCCTTTCCTGACCCTTTTCTCGCTGCTTTTCCAGGTTCTCTGTGGGGCCAGAGGTCACTGGCTGGTGCAGCCAGGGCTGTCACGGGATTGTGGACACCGGGACCTTCCTGCTGACCGTGCCAGGCCCATTCCTGCCAGCCCTGCTGCAGGCCCTGGGTGCCCAGGAGAGCGACCAAGGGGTAGGTGGGCAGGGTGGGGATGGTGCTGAGATCCCAGAGACCCCAAAGAACAAAATATCCCACCTGGGGCAGGCCTGAAATGGGGGAAAAATGAAAATAAACCATTAATGTGGGTCTGGCATTGTCAGGAACAGCCCTGCAGTCAGAGACAAATGAAAAAAAAATGATAAATTTGGGTCTGGCTCTATGAGGAACAGCCCTGCAGTGGAGGGAAAAAGGAAATAATTTGATAAATTTGGGTCTGGTACTGTCAGGAACAGGCCTGGAACTGCCCTGCAGTGGGGGGAAAATTGAATAATTTGAGGAATGTGGGTCTGGCACTATCAGGAACTACCCTGCAGTGAGGTAAAAATGAAAAAAAAAAAAATGAATGTGGGTCTGGAACCATCAGGGCCAGCCCTGGAATTGCCCTGCAGTGGGGGAAGAATGAAATAATTTGATAAATTTGGGTCTGGCACCATCAGGAACAGCCCTGTAGTGGGGTAAAAATGAAATAATTTGATAAATGCAGGTCTAGCACTGCCAGGAACAGCCCTGGAACAGCCCTGCAGTGGGGGAAAAATGAAATCATTTGATAAATGTGGGTCTGGCACCATCAGGGCCAGACCTGGAACAGCCCTGCAGTGGAATGAAATGAAATAATTTGATGAATATAGGTCTGGAACCATCAGGAACAGCCCTGCAGTGGGAGAAAAATGAAATAATTTGATGAATGTGGGTCTGGATCATCAAGAATAGACCTGCAGTGGGGTAAAAATGAAAAAAATTGATAAATGTGGGTCTGGCACCATCAGGGCCAGACCTGGAACAGCCCTGAAATGGGGTAAAAATTTAAAAAATTTGATAAATGTGAGTCTGACACCATCAGGGCTGTGATGAGCCCTGCACAAAGGCCAGTGCCACCCCTGGGTGCCCTGAGCCCCCCGTGTTTCTCCTCAGTTCCTCGTTGACTGCAGCACCGTGCCCAGCATGCCCACGTTGTTCTTTGCCATCGCCGGGGCCTGGTTACCCCTGCCCGCCTCTGTCTATGTCCTGCAGGTGGGTGACATTTCCCATCCCAACGGGAATTTGATTTTCCCAGCAGAAAATCAGAGTTTCTTTCCACCACCCCATCTCCCACAGCTCCTGCTGCCTGCCCGTGGGGAGGGATTAAATTCCCCTGGGCAGGGATTCATGTTTAAAACCAGAACTCAGATTAAATTCCCTTGGACAGGGATTCATGCTTAAAACCAGAACTCAGATTAAATTCTCCAGATTAAAAACCTGGGGGATCCCGGGTCTGAGTGACACAGATTAAATTCCCCTGGACAGGGATTCATGTTTAAAACCAGAATTCAGATTAAATTCCCTTGGACAGGAATTCATGTTTAAAACCAGAATTCGGATGAAATTCCCCTGGGCAGGGATTCATCTCTAAAAACAGAACTCAGATTAAATTCCCCTGGGATGGGATTCATGTTTAAATCCAGAACTCAGATTAAATTCCCCTGGGCAGGGATTCATGTTTAAAACCAGAACTCAGATTAAATTCTCCAGATTAAAAACCCAGGAGGTCCTGGGTTTGGGGGACACAGATTAAATTCCCCTGGACAGGGATTCATGTTTAAATCCAGAATTCAGATTAAATTCCCCTGGGCAGGAATTCATGTTTAAAACCAGAATTCGGATTAAATTCCCCATGGCAGGGATTCATGTTTAAAACCAGAACTGAGATTAAATTCCCCTGGACAGGGATTCATCTCTAAAACCAGAACTCAGATTAAATTCCCTGGATTAAAAACCTGGGGGATCCCGGGTCTGAGGGACACAGATTAAATTCCCCTGGGCAGGGATTCATGTTTAAAACCAGAACTCAGATTAAATTCCCCTGGGCAGGGATTCATGTTTAAATCCAGAATTCAGATTAAATTCCCCTGGACAGGGATTCATGTTCAAAACCGGAATGCAGATTAAATTCCCCAGATTAAAAACCCAGAGGGTCCCGAGTTTGGGGGACTCAGATTAAATTCCCCTGGGCAGGGATTCATGTTTAAAACCAGAATTCAGATTAAATCCCCCTGGGCAGGGATTCATGTTTAAAACCAGAATTCAGATTAAATCCCCCTGGGCAGGGATTCATGGCCTTAATTCCAACAGCAGAACGTGAGCAACTCCTCCAAACAAACCTGATAAGGGTAAAATGTTTGAGCACACCAGGTAATAATAATAATAATAATAATAATAATAATAATAATAATAATAATAATCTACCTTTAGGTTCTACAACTGCTTATTCAAAAGAAATAAAAGTTTAATAAAGAATAATAAATAAATAAAGAATAATAACTAAATAAAGAATCAATGCATTTGAAATACCCACGAGCAAACAGGAGAAGCACGATTACCTTGGGAATTGTGATAAATTCACATTTTTTTCCCTCAGAATGATGGGATTTGCACGGTGGGGGTGGAGAGCACCTACGTGTCCTCTGCCGGCGGGCAGCCCCTCTGGATCCTGGGGAATCTCTTCCTGCGGCAGTTTTATTCCATCTTCGACCTGGCCAACAACCGCGTGGGCTTTGCCACGGCACCCTAGGGATCCAGGGGGGATTTCAGCCCTGGAATGATTTTCTCCTCCCCTGGAGCCGGGTGTGGGGATGAGCTGTGAATAAAGGATTGTGAATCCAACTCAGTGCTCGAGGTCTCCAGGCTCTTCCTGCAGCTGTTGGGTTGTGCCAATGACAAAGTTGTGGTTGATTTTGGTTCTTTTGTTTTGGTTTGGTTTTTCTTTTGGTTTTGGATTTGTGGGGGTTTTTTTGTTGTTTTGGTTGATTGGGTTTTGTTGGTATTTTTTGTTGGTTTGGATTTTATTTTTTTTAATTTTTTATTTTTTATTTTTAAATATTTTATTTCTTTTATTATTTTATTTTATTATATTTTTTAATATTTTATTTTATTTTTTAATTTTTAAATTTTATTTTATTATTTTATTTTATTATATTTTATTTTTTATATTTTATTTTATTTTATTTTTTAATTTTTAAATTTTATTTTATTATTTTATTATATTTTATTTATTATATGTTATTTTGTTTTGTTTTTTATATTTTATTTTAATTTTAAATTTTTAATTTTATTTTTTACATTTTATTTAATTTAATTTTATTTCATTTAATTTTTTAATATTTTATTTTATTTTAAATATTTTATTTAATTTTATTTTAATATTTCATTTTATTTGGTTTTGTTTTATTTTTTGCATTTTATTTTATTTTATTTCATTTCATTTCAATTTATTTTTATTTTTATTTAATGGGACCCAGATCCTTGCTGGGAGAGCAGGACGAGTGGGAGAATTTCAGGCTGAGCACTGAGGGCTGAGCTGGAGGCTTCAGGAACCAGTTTGGAGCAGGAGGAGCTGCCTGTGAACAGCTCCGGCTTCCTTGGGGTTATTTTTCCTTTCCAAGGGGGACTTGCCCACGTGTATTTGCAAATAAATGAGGGATTCAATCGGGGATTAAAGTGTCATGCAAAGACTCTCAGGATGAGGAAAACCCCCCGGGTTTGTTCTCTGGGGTAAAACTCCCTCCAAGGAGGGCGGGGAGGAGGATTTGGGGTGTTTGAGGTTTGGGGTGTCTGGATAACCCCAAAAGGAGCTGCTGGGTGCAGGGTCAGATGGATTGGGGTGTTTGAGGTTTGGGGTGTCTGGATAACCCCAAAAGGAGCTGCTGGGTGCAGGGTCAGATGGATTGGGGTGTTTGAGGTTTGGGGAGTGTGAGTGGCCCCAAAAGGAGCTGCTGGGTGCAGGGTCAGATGGATTGGGGTGTTTGAGGTTTGGGGTGTGTGCATGGCCCCAAAAGGAGCTGCTGGGTGCAGGGTCAGATGGATTGGGGTGCTGGAGGTTTGGGGTGTGTGCATGGCCCCAAAAGGAGCTGCTGGGTGCAGGGTCAGATGGATTGGGGTGTTTGAGGTTTGGGGTGTCTGGATAACCCCAAGAGGAGCTGCTGGGTGCAGGGTCAGATGGATTTGGGGTGTTTGAGATTTGGGGTGTGTGGATGACCCCAAAAGGAGCTGCTGGGTGCAGGGTCAGATGGATTGGGGTGTTTGAGGTTTGGGGTGTCTGGATAACCCCAAGAGGAGCTGCTGGGTGCAGGGTCAGATGGATTTGGGGTGTTTGAGCTTTGGGGTGTGTGGATGGCCCCAAAAGGAGCTGCTGGGTGCAGGGTCAGATGGATTGGGGTGCTGGAGGTTTGGGGTGTGTGCATGGCCCCAAAAGGAGCTGCTGGGTGCAGGGTCAGATGGATTTGGGGTGTTTGAGATTTGGGGTGTGTGGATGACCCCAAAAGGAGCTGCTGGGTGCAGGGTCAGATGGATTGGGGTGCTGGAGGTTTGGGGTGTGTGAGTGGCCCCAAGAGGAGCTGCTGGGTGCAGGGTCAGATGGATTGGGGTGCTGGAGGTTTGGGGTGTGTGCATGGCCCCAAGAGGAGCTGCTGGGTGCAGGGTCAGATGGATTGGGGTGTTTGAGGTTTGGAGTGTGTGGATAACCCCAAAAGGAGCTGCTGGGTGCAGGGTCAGATGGATTGGGGTGTTTGAGGTTTGGGGGTGTGGATGACCCCAAGAGGAGCTGCTGGGTGCAGGGTCAGACGGATTGGGGTGCTGGAGGTTTGGGGTGTGTGCATGGCCCCAAAAGGAGCTGCTGGGTGCAGGGTCAGATGGATTTGGGGTGTTTGAGATTTGGGGTGTGTGGATGACCCCAAGAGGAGCTGCTGGGTGCAGGGTCAGATGGATTGGGGTGTTTGAGATTTGGGGGTGTGGGTGGCCCCAAAAGGAGCTGCTGGGTGCAGGATCAGATGGATTGGGGTGCTGCAGGGTGCCCGGGGGTCACCTGGGGCTGTCCTTGGGGTGCAGTGGGGGTGATGCTCAGGAGATGCAGAACATTGCCCCAAAATTCGCTGTTTCCAGCCAAGGATGATCCTGGCCAGTAAAACCCCACCCTGAGGGCACAGGCAGGGAGGTGACAGCGTCACCTGGGGACTGGAGGTGCCGTGGGGTGCCCTGGCAGGGTCCCCATCGTCCCCTCCTGTTCCAAATTCATGTCAGCCCAAATCTCCCGGCACAGCTTCCCTGGCACAGCCCGGAGCCCGAGGGGCCCCAAAGAGGGAACGAAGCCCCCCAAGCCTCCAGGTCACTGCTCCCCCTCCACGGCCACAGCCAGCGGCAGGATCCTGCGGCAGGGAGGGGACAAATCCTGGGGCAAGTGGATGCAGGATCCCCGTGTGATCCCGGTGTAAAGGGGTGCAGGATCCTCGTGTGATCCCAGTCCAAAGGGGATGCAGGATCCTGGTCTAAAGGGATTCAGGATCCTGGTGCAAGGAGCTGCAGGACCCCCGTGTGATCCTGGTGCAAGGGGATGCAGAATCCTGGTCCAAAGGGATGCAGGATCCTGATGGAAAGGGGTGCAGGATCCCCATGTGATCCCGGTCCAGAGGGATGCAGGATCCTGGTGCAAGCAGGGGTCAAGTCCTGGAGCAAGGAGCTGCAGGATCCCTGTGTGATCCCAGTCCAAAGGGGACGCGGGATCCCGGTGCAAAAAGGTGCAGGATCCCGGTCCAAAGGGATCCAGGATCCTGGTGCAGGGAGCTGCAGGATCCCCGTGCGACCCCAGTCCAAAGGGATTCAGGATCCTGGTGGAAGGAGCTGCAGGATCCCTGTTTGATCCCAGTTCAAGGGGACGCAGGATCCCGGTGCAAAGAGCTGGAGAATCCTGGTCCAAAGGGATCCAGGATCCTGGTGCAGGAAGCTGCAGGATCCCGGTCCAAAGGGATCCAGGATCCTGGCGCAGGAAGCTCCACGATCCCGGTCCAAAGGGATCCAGGATCCTGGCGCAGGAAGCTCCACGATCCCCCAGTGTTCCTGATGAAAAGCAATGCCCGGTTCCGGTTCACGGCACTGCACAACCCGAACCCGGCGCTGCCTTCACCTCCCGCCCCATCCCGCCTCTCCCGAGCCGTTTTTGGGGTGGAACCCCCCGCTGTTGGGTAGATAAAAAAAACCATTTTTGGGGTGGAACTCCCCCATTTCAGGGAAGGAAAGCACCGAGCCCAAACTCCGGCCGCCGCCCGGGCGGGGACTACAAGTCCCGGCAGGCGCGGACTGCAGCTCCCGGCGTGCCCGGGGCCGGCGGAGCGCAGCGAGGGCAGCGGAACGGGCCGGGCCGCGCCGGGCCGGGCGGGCGCTGCTGCTGCCCTCCCTCGGCACGGGGCCGAGCCGGGCCGAGCCGAGCCCAACAGGGCCAGATTGCGCCGAGCCGAGCCAAGGAGCCCAACCGGGCCGAACCGAGCCGAGGAGCCCAACCGGGCCGAACCGAGCCGAACCGAGCCGAGCTAAGCCGGAACGAGCAGAGACGAGTGGAGCCGAACTGAGCCGAGGAGTCGAATCGAGCGCAGCCGAACCGACCCGAGCGGGGCCGAACTGAGCTGAGCAGAGCCGGGGAACCGAGCCGAGCCGAGTGAGGCCGAACCGAGCCGAACCGACCCGAGTGTAGCCGAACAGAACTGAACCGAGCCGAGGAGCCGAACCGAGCCGGGCCGAGTGAGCCGAACAGAGCCGAACCGACCCGAGTGTAGCCGAACAGAGCTGAACCGAGCCGAGGAGCCGAACCGAGCCGGGCCGAGAGCAGCCGAGCGAGGCCGAGCAGCCCCGAGCGCAGCCGAGCGGAGCCGAACCACTTCGCGTCCTCGCCGTTCCCCACGGGTGAGTGCAGGGGCGAGGGGTCCGGGGGGTCCAGGGGATCCCGGGGGCCCCCTCGGTTCAGAGCCCCCCTTGTAGGGATGATTTGAGGTGTTGGGGTGCTCCCCCCCCGTCCTGCGCCATCCTGGGGCTCTTGGAACTCGTAGTTGCTTTTTTTCCCTTTTTTTTTTTTTTTCTGTAAATAACCCGTCCCCCCCACCCCCCGTGCCGAGGCTCCAGCCCGGCTGCTCGGGGGGGTTTTGGGGGTCTCCGCCAGCTCATCCCGGTGCCCCTTCCCAAAAACCGACGGTCCTGGGGTCTGCCAGACCCCCGGCAGCTCGGGGGGACCTGCCCGGGTCGCTTTTCCCATGGGGAATCCCCCCGAACACGGAGCTCCACGCGTGGGGAAACTGAGGCACGGATGCTCCAGGACACCCGGGGGGGGTCCCGAGTTTGGGGGACACAAAGTGGGACCCCTTTTTGGGGTCTGAAAAGATGGGAAAAGTTGGGGTACCTCGTGTCACACGAGGCTTTTAGGGGGTCACCGAGAGGACACACAGCGTGTGTCCCCCCCCTCCCCATTCCCGGGGAGTTTTGGGGGGACATAGATGGGGCTGCCCCGATTGAGCCGCCGATTAATTATATTCATGAATTAATTGCGAGGCAGGAAAGGATTACGCAGCCCCCAGAGAGCTTCGGGGGGCAGTCAGATGATGGGGGAAATTTCCTTAAAAAAAAAAAAAAATCCCATCCAAAAAAAAAAAAAAGGAGAAACACGAATAAAATCTGGTGGTTATTGTGCTGTTGTAAGATAAATAAATAAGCCGGTGCGAGTCCGGGGAAAGCAGGGCCCGTTTCCAGGAATCCCAGCGCTCCCAGTGTTCCCAGCCCTTGGGGCACGGGGGGAGTCGCTGTTTTTTATATAACAGAGTCCGGCAGGCAGCGAAGGGAACCTTTGGGGGGTTATTTTTTCTTCCCTCCCCGCCTTTCTCTGTACTTCCCTGCCATGTTTGCTTGGCTTCATGCACGGCTGCTCCGGGAGCGGGGCTGGTTTCTCCCAGCCTGTTCTCGCTCACCTGCCGCAGGAAAGATCCGGCGTGGAAAAGTGCTGGGGAGCGATGGGAATTTGGGATTGTGGCGGCTGGATTTGGGGGAGCAATTGTATTCGGGGTGGGGATGGTGGGGCTCAACACGTGCGGAGGGCAGCGCGGTGTTTTTCCAGGGATGCTGGGTTCGCTTCCTGCGGGATTCCGGGCTCGCCTTTCCCCAGGGATGCCGGCCGGCCCCGCGTGTTTTTCCGAGGGATGCCGGCCTGGCCTGGCCCTTATCAGTAGGAAACTGCACCGGGGTGGAGCTGAGTGCTGCGGGGCCATCCAGCATCCGGGAGTTTGGGATGGAGTGCGATCCCAGCCAGGGATTTTATGGCTTTTTCCACGATTCACGGCGCCGGGATCGCGGTGTGTGTGTGTGTGTGTGTGTGTGTGTGTGTGTGTGTGTGTGTGTGTGTGTGCTCCTGGTGCCCCTGCCCTGAAATTTGTATCTCAGCCTCTCCTACAGACGAGCATCAGGAGATTTGTAATCGTTTAAATGAGCATGACTGCTGGTATGATTTTACTTTAAAACAGACAGTAGAAGTAGTTTGCCTCTGGACTGTTGCACTTTCATTTAAATTCAAGATAAACGCAAAAACCCAACCCATTACAACACGGCCCAAACCCAAACTATGCCTCCTAAACTTAAACCTAAAATTTACAAACCCGGTCCATACATAATTAAAAACTCAGCTGAACAACAACTGCTGTTTAACCCAGAATGGTCCATTAAGTGTGTTGAATTGATAACGCAAATTAATATTTCAGAAATCCAGCCAGCCTGCTCCCCGTTCCTAAAAACATCTTTTGAGGGTTGGGCTGCATGGTTACAAAAGCAGACACACTTTAAAAACAGAATGCAGTGAGATTTAACCGGAATGCTGGGAACATTAGTTGTTCCAAATAATCTACATCTGTCATCCCCAAGAAGGTTCGTAGATCTTTTGTGGTCTGAGGCTTGGGGGTCTGGCAAAACTTCCAGTTTTCCTGGAAGTGCTGTAGGGAACGGGAAGAGCCCCTTGGGATGATGTGAGCACGGTGGGACATTTCCAGGGATGTGGGTGGGGTGGCCCCAGCAGCACAACAAGCAGGGAAATGGGGTTGGGGAGGTCACGTTGGGGGTGCCCCCCTTGAAAAATCCACAGTGCTGAGGGTAAAAACATCCTCTGGCTCCTCCTGTGAGGTGGAGTGTTGGATGGGGGTTTAATGTGCTTAATCTCATCCCTGGATTGCTGCTTTTCCCTCCTTTCCTGGGGTGCAGACAGGGCAATGGAGCTGCCACATTCCTGTCCCCGCTGTGGGGACAGAAATTCCCGTCTGGAGATTTTGGGGTGGTTTTAGGGGGCGCCTCGCCCCAATGGAGCCGTTTGTGACTCCCCATGTGGGGTTATCCCATACCCCGGGCAAAGAGGAAGTGGGCAGGGGAAGCAGCGGTGCCCTGGGCGTGGGACAGTGCCACCACATGTCCCTGTGGCAGTGCCACCACCTGTCCCCAAGGCAGTGGCACCATGTGTCCCCATGGCAGTGTCACCATGTGTCCCTATGGCAGTGTCACCACATGTCCCCAAGGCAGTGTCACCATGTGTCCCTATGACAGTGCCACCACATGTCCCTGTGGCAGTGCCACCACACATCCCCATGGCAGTGTCACCACGTGTCCCCATGGCAGTGCCACCACATGTCCCCAAGGCAGTGTCACCATGTGTCCCCATGGCAGTGCCACCAGACATCCCCATGGCAGTGCCACCACACATCCCCATGGCAGTGCCACCACACGTCCCTGTGGCAGTGCCACCACATGTCCCCATGGCAGTGCCACCACACATCCCTATGGCAGTGCCACCACACGTGGCACATGGTGGCAGCCATGCTGGTGGTGGCTGTTCCATGACAACCTCCCAGACCCCCTGTTTGCCGTGAGGAATCCCAGGAGGATCCCAGGAGGATCCCATGGAACCAGCACTGGGTGTGTGACACCCTAAAAGAGCAGAGGGTGCTCGGAGGTGCCAGGTGTGCTGTCACCACCCTGTGGTGGCCTTCCCGTGGTGGCACCACCTCTGTGAGCTTTTCCAAGCTCCGGTGTGGTGGCAGCTGGGGTGACACCGGTGACTCTGTGGTCGTTGTCACTCGGGTGGAAGGGGCGATCTCTCCCTGACCACACAGGGATTATGTGCTCATCTTTTTTTCCCTCTCGCTGGCACGTCCAGGATGGCTCTTCCCAAATCCATTCTAAGGATTGTCCCCCCTCCTGGCACTTGGAGCAGCTTTTCCATGCAGATTTTCCCTGATGTGGAATTCCCAGGAATGAAAAAAAAAATGGATAAATCCCTTTGCTCCAGGATGAGCTCGGGGTGCTTCTGCTTGCCTGAAAAAACTGGGAATGGTTCCCTGGAGGCCTGGGGACAGTTCTGGGGGTGTTTTGGGGATGTGGGTGCTGCAGAGCTTTGGGATGGGCACCGTGGGATGATTTGGGAAGGTCTCAAGGTCTCCCCACGGTCCCTACAGGTTGTGCCACCTTATCTTTAAAGCCTCTTCCAGGAATTGCCCCTGGGAGGTTTTGTCACCTTTCCTCGGAGCTCCAAACAAACCCCACACCCTGAGCTCTGTCTCCTTTGGTTAAACGGGTGCAAAATCCGGATTAACCTGAAACTCCCAGCCTGGGGATGGCCGGGGGAGTTCTTGGAGCCTCAGGGACAAGGCTGTGCCCTCGGGATTTTGGGGGAGAGCCGCACGGGGTGGGAATATTCGCAGGGAATAAATGAGGAGGGGAAAAAAAAACCACAGGGAGCATTTCCCTGCGCCTACATTGCTGCTAGGGAAGGAGAGAGCTGCGTGCCAACTGAGCATTTTGGAGAAAACTAAACAAAGGAGAAATCCCAAATCTCAGCCTAGTGGGATTAAAAAAAACCCCTCTGTGCTCCTGCACGGGTCCAACCGGTGCGACGTGCCCGGGAGAGGCGGCACCGTGCCAGGCCAGGGGCTGGGCTGGCAGCGGGGGCTGCCCAGACACCAGTTTGACCTTCAGGGAGCAGGAAAGCTCCGGGCTGAGCCTGGCACAAAGGAGGGCACGGCACCAAACTCTCCCCAGCGGGGTAAGGGCGCTGGGAGGTGCTGCCAGGGAGGGATGGTGAACCCCGGGCTGGTTTGGGGAGGGTAAGGCAGGGGCTGTCCCCAATTTGTTTATTCCTGGTTCCACGAGCTCTGCTGGGTGCTGGGGGCTGGACGGGGTGTAGTTATAAATATAAATATTACCTCCTTGCAGCAGCATGGAGAGAGGAGGGAGGGAGGCGGCGCTGGGAGCGCCTCGGGCACCGGGAGGGGACACGGGGTGGCCGCTGTCACCTGGGGCTGGTGGCAGGTGGCACCGGGAGCGTGGGGCGCGGGGAGCTCCGGGGGGGTTTTGTGGAGCGTCGCCACTTTTTTGGGATAGTTCCTCTCCACATTCAGGGATGGTTTTTCCCCATTTTCTCTCCACTTCCTGGGGTGGTTTCTCCCCACTTTCAGGGATAATTTCTTCCCAGTTTCAGGGATAATTCCTCCCCACTTTCAGGGATAATTCCTTCCCACTTTCAGGGATCATTTCTCCACACTTTCTGGGATAATTCCTTCCCACTTTCAGGGATCATTTCTCCACACTTTCTGGGATAATTTATCCTCACTTTCAGGGATGATTTCTGCCCACTTTCAAGGATAGTTTCTCTCCACATTCAGGGATAGTTTCTTTCCACTCTCTGGGATGGTTTCTCTCCACTTTCTGGGATGATTTCTCCCCATTTTTCAAGGACGGTTTCTCCCCACATTCAGGGATGATTTCTCCCCACTTTCTCCCCACTTTCTGGGATGATTTTTCCCCACTTTCTCTCCAGTTCGTGGGGTGGTTTCTCCCCAGTTTCAGCAATACTTTCTCTCCACTTTCAAGGATGATTTCCCTCCACTTTCAGGGTTGATTTCTCTCCACTTTCTCCCCACTTTCTGGGATGGTTTCTCCCCACTTTAAGGGATAGTTTCTCTCCACTTTCAGGGTTGATTTCTCCCCATTTTCAGGGATAATTTCTCTCCACTCTCTGGGATAGTTTCTCTCCACATTCAGGGCTGATTTCGCCCCGATTTCAGGTATAGTTTCTCTCCACATTCAGGGATAGTTTCTTTCCACTTTCTGGGATGGTTTCTCCCCACATTCAGGGCTGATTTCTCCCTACTTTCAGGGATGAGTTCTCTCCACTCTCTGGGACAGTTTCTCCCCACTTTCTGGGATGATCTCTCTCCACTTTCAGGGATAATTTCTCCCCACTTTCTGGGATTGTTTCCCTCCACTTTTGGGGATGGTTTCTCCCCACATTCAGGGATGATTTATCCCCATTTCCTGGGATGATTTCTCTCCACTTTCTCCTCACATTTTGGAATGATTTCTCCCCACTTCCTGGGATGATTTCTCCTCACTTTCAGGGATCATTTCTCCCCACATTCAGGGATTGTTTCCCTCCACTTTCTGGAATGGTTTCTGCCCACATTCAGGGATGATTTCTGCCCATTTCCTGGGATGATTTCTCCCCACTTTCTGGGATTGTTTCCCCCCACTTCCTGGGATGATTTGTCTCCACTTTCTGGGATAGTTTCTTTCTACTTCCTGGGATGATTTCTCCCCACTTTCAGGGGTAATTCCTCCCCACATTGAGGGATAATTCCTCCCCACATTCAGGGATTGTTTCCCTCCACTTTCTGGAATGGGGTCTGCCCACATTCAGGGATGATTTCTCCCACTTTCTGGGATGGTTTCTCTCCACTTTTTGGGGTGGTTTCTCCCAACTTTCTGGGATTGTTTCCACCCACTTCCTGGGATGATTTCTTCTCACTTTCTGGGATGGTTTCTCCCCACGTTCAGGGATAATTTCTCCCCACTCTCAGGTATGATTTCTTCCCACTTTCAGGCATAGTTTTTCCCCACTCTCAGGGATGATTTCCCCCCACTCTCAGGGATGATTTATCCCCACATTCAGGGATGATTTCTCCCCACTCTCAGGGATAATTTCTCCCCACATTCAGGGATAATTTCTCCCCACTCTCAGGGATGGTTTCTCCCCACTCTCAGGGATGATTTCTCCCCACTCTCAGGGATGATTTCTCCCCACTCTCAGGGATGATTTCTCCCCACTCTCAGGGATGATTTCTCCCCACTCTCAGGTATGATTTCTTCCCACTTTCAGGCATAGTTTCTCCCCACTCTCAGGGATGATTTCTCCCCACTCTCAGGGATAATTTCTCCCCACTCTCAGGAATGATTTATCCCCACATTCAGGGTTGATTTCTCCCCACTCTCAGGGATGATTTCTCCCCACTCTCAGGAATGATTTATCCCCACTTTCAGGGATGATTTCTCCCCACTCTCAGGGATGATTTCTCCCCACTCTCAGGGTTGATTTCTCCCCACTCTCAGGGATGATTTCTCCCCACGTTCAGGGGTGATTTCTCCCCACTCTCAGGGATGATTTCCCCCCACTCTCAGGGATGATTTCTCCCCACTCTCAGGAATGATTTATCCCCACATTCAGGGATAATTTCTCCCCACTCTCAGGGATGATTTCTCCCCACGTTCAGGGATGGTTTCTCCCCACTCTCAGGGATGATTTATCCCCACTCTCAGGGATAATTTCTCCCCACTCTCAGGGATGATTTATCCCCACTCTCAGGGATAATTTCCCCCCACTCTCAGAGATGATTTCTCCCCACGTTCAGGGATGGTTTCTCCCCACTCTCAGGGATGATTTCTCCCCACTTTTAGGGATGATTTCTCCCCACTCTCAGGGATGATTTCTCCCCACTCTCAGGTATGATTTCTTCCCACTTTCAGGCATAGTTTCTCCCCACTCTCAGGGATGATTTCTCCCCACTCTCAGGGATAATTTCTCCCCACTCTCAGGAATGATTTATCCCCACATTCAGGGTTGATTTCTCCCCACTCTCAGGAATGATTTATCCCCACATTCAGGGATGATTTCTCCCCACTCTCAGGGATGATTTCTCCCCACTCTCAGGGATGATTTCTCCCCACTCTCAGGGATGATTTCTCCCCACTCTCAGGAATGATTTATCCCCACATTCAGGGATAATTTCTCCCCACTCTCAGGGATGATTTCTCCCCACATTCAGGGATGATTTCTCCCCACATTCAGGGATGATTTCTCCCCACATTCAGGGATGATTTCTCCCCACTCTCAGGGATAATTTCTCCCCACTCTCAGGGATGATTTATCCCCACTCTCAGGGATAATTTCCCCCCACTCTCAGGGATGATTTCTCCCCACGTTCAGGGATGGTTTCTCCCCACTCTCAGGTATGATTTCTTCCCACTTTCAGGCATAGTTTCTCCCCACTCTCAGGGATGATTTCTCCCCACTCTCAGGGATGATTTCTCCCCACATTCAGGGATGATTTCTCCCTACATTCAGGGATGATTTCTCCCCACTCTCAGGGATAATTTCTCCCCACTCTCAGGGATGATTTATCCCCACTCTCAGGGATAATTTCCCCCCACTCTCAGGGATGATTTCTCCCCACGTTCAGGGATGGTTTCTCCCCACTCTCAGGGATGATTTATCCCCACTCTCAGGGATGGTTTCCAGGATTTTGGAGCGGGTGGCCGTGCTCTCCCAACCCCTGCAGCCCTGTCTGCCCGGCTCAATCCCAGCGCCGTCCTGCCAGTTTCCCTGATTGCACATTTATGCGGTTATTTAAAAAAGCCAACACCCAGCTCGCCCTCAGTGACCCCTGAACCGGGGTTTTCCTTCGGGGCCGGGCTCTCCTTTCCCGGGATGTGCAGCAGGACCTGGATGGAGCCCGCCCGTCCCCTCCAAGGTCACCGCGGTCCCCTCCCCTGTCCTGATTAATCGCTCAGCCCATCCTCCTGCCTGTTCACACTTTTATTTTTAATTGCTGCGGGCGGAGGGGAGGCCGGGCAGGGGGCCGGGGCTGTGAATTCCCGGGTCAGTCGGACAGTGATGTTTTAATCAGGGCCCTGCAGCTCCTGCCTGCCCTTGGAGGGGCTGGGAACCCAAACTTCTCCTTTGCCTGCTCCTGCTCCCTCCCCGTGTGCTTGGAGGGGCTGGGAACCCAAACCTCTCCTTTGCCTGCTCCTGCTCCCTCCCGGTGTGCTTGGAGTGTGGGGAAAGAGCCTCTGGATGGAGCTGGGATGGTTCCCAGGGAACCCATGGATCCCAGAAACTGCCCCACAAAGCCTTTGGATGGGGCTGGGATGGTTCCCAAGGATCCCAGGAATTGCCCCACACGGCTCCTGGGTGGGAAGGAACCTTTGGATGGGGTTGGGATGGTTCCTGGGGATCCAGGGATCCCAGGAGCTGTGCCCCACAGAGCCTTTGGATGAGGCCCGAATGATTCCCAGAGATCCAGAGATCCCAGGAACTCTGCCCCACAGAGCCTTTGGATGCGGCTTGGATTGTTCCCAGGGATCCAGGGATCCCAGGAACTGCCCCACACAACTCCTGGGTGGGAAGGAGCCTCTGGATGGGGCTGGGATGGTTCCCAGAGATCCCAGGAACTGCCTCACACCAGCTTCTGGTGGGAAGAGTTCCATGGATCCCAGGAGCTGTGCCCCACACAGCCTTTGGATGGGGCCTGGATGGTTCCCAGGGATCCCAGGAACTCTGCCCCACATAACTCCTGGGTGGGAAGGAGCCTCTGGATGGGGCTGGGATGATTCCCAGTGATTGCAGGAACTGCCCCACACAGCTCCAGGGTGGGAAGAGTTCTGGGGATCCCAGGAATTGCCCCATGCAGCTCCAGGGTGGGAACAGTTCCAGGGATCCCAAGAACTCTGCCCCACATAACTCCAGGGTGGGAAGGAGCCTCTGGACAGGGCTGGGATGGTCCCTGGGGTCTCCTTGCACCCCAAACCTCCCTCAGAGTTGCCGACCTCCCCCTGCTGTGCCCAGCTGGGTGATGATCCCTCAGCTTTGTGGGGTTTTTTTGGGGTAGAACAGAGGATTTTTGGGACGGAGAGACACCAGAGCAAGGCCGTGTATGCATTATTAACCCCTTCATGTCTGCCACGCCCAGCTGGGCTCTCCTGGCACCACCAAAGGGATTTTTAATGATTTCTGTTCATTCTGTGACACTGTGACACAGCCCTGTGTGACATCAGGGCCTGATTCTCCTCCCTCCAGCGCTTCCCTGACCCCTCCAGGGTGGGCCAGGCTTACCTGGCTGTTTGGGGCCGACCCTTTCGATGTTTTTTTTTCCCTGTGGGATCCCTCAGCCTTTTGCAGGCTGGGTGTTTAACGCGGGGCAGGGCAAACATTTGGCCTCTGACCCAGCGCTGTTAACAGCACCCTCTGCACGTTGCTGAGATGCCGGCGCTAAAAACAGCCCCGGTGACTCAACCCCTCAGTGCTGCTGTCAACTGACCCCGGCCGGGCCCTGCCAAGCCCCTCCTCTGCCTGCTCCTTCTGCCTCTCGGGGCTGCGTGCTCGGAGCGCGGGGAAGGAGCCTCTGGATGGGGCCGGGAGGGTTCCCAGGGATTCCAGGAACTCTGAGCCACACAGAGCATGGGTGGGGAGAGTTCTGGGGATCTCAGGAACTGCCCCATGCAGCTCCTGGGTGGGAAGGAGCCTCTGGATGGGGCCGGGAGGGTTCCCAGGGATTCCAGGAACTCTGAGCCACACAGAGCATGGGTGGGAAGAGATCCACGGATCCCAAACTCTGTGCCACACAGGTCCTGGGTAGGAAGAGTTCTGGGGATCCCAAACTCGGCCCCACACCAGCTCCTGGGTGGGAAGAGTTCCATGGATCCCGGGATCTGTGCCCCACACAGCCTTTGGATGGGGTTTGGATAGTTCCCAAGGATCCAGGGATCTCAGGAGCTCTGGCCCACAAAGCTCCTGGGTGGGAAGGAGCCTCTGGATGGGGCTGGGATGGTTCCCAAGGATCCCAGGAATTCTGCCTTGGGACCTTAAAGCTCAGCTCTGTTCCATGGCCAGGGCACCTTCCCACCACCCCAGGGTGCTCCAGCCTGGCCTTGGACACTTCCAGGGATCCAGGGGCAGCCACAGCTGCTCTGGGAATTCTATCCCAGCCCCTCATCACCCTCCCAGGGAACAATTCCCAATATCCAGTATCCCATCCATCCCTGGCACTTTGGAGCCGTTCCCCCTTGCCCTGGCACTCCAGGCCCTTTTCTCTCTCCATCTTTTCTTCTCAGCTCCCGAAATTTTGTCTTTTCCAGCCTCTTTTCCACCCATAATTGGGGTTCTTGCTCTGCCCCCACTCTGGGCACACGGAGGGTGAGGGATCCCTGCGTGCCACATCCCCGGGGTGACAAGGGGCAGATTTTGTCCCTCTGCATTCACAGAGGTGTCCCTGCAGCCCCCAGGGGACACACCCAGTGCTGTCCCCTGTGCCTGGTGCAGTTTTTTCCGTGCTTTTTCTCACTCCTGTGCTGCAGTGACAAAACCAAGCAGGTTTGGAGGGTTTTGGGGTTTTTGTTTTTTGCAACTTCCTCCCGCCTTGCACCCGGCGTGGCTGCTGAAAATGAGGAACACGGGGCTGGCCCGGAGCCAGGGGGAGCTGTGACCTGCTGGCCCTGCCACCTGCGGGGTCCCCAAGCCCCTCTGGGACTTGCAGGGTCACCAGGCCCCTGTGGGTCCTGCCAGCTCTGTCACCTGCAGGGTCCCCAGGCCACTCTGACCTGCTGGCCCTGCCACCTGTGGGGTCCCCAAAGCCTCTCTGGGACCTGCAGGGTCCCCAGGATTCTCTGTGACCTGCAGGGTCCCCAGGCCACTCTGACCTGCTGGCCCTGCCACCTGTGGGGTCCCCAGGACCCTCTGTGACCTGCAGGGTCCCCAAGCCTCTCTGGGACCTGCAGGGTCCCCAGGATCCTCTGTGACCTGCAGGGTCCCCAGGCCACTCTGTGACCTGCTGGCTCTGTCACCTGCAGAGTCCCCAGGCCCTTTTGTGACCTGTAGTGTCCCCAGGCCCCTGTGGGTCTTGCCAGCCCTGTCACCTGAAGGGTCCTCCAGCCCCTCTGTGACCTGCTGGGTCCCCCAGGCCCTCTGTGACCTGCTGGGTCCTCCAGCCCCTCTGTGACCTGCTGGGTCCCCCAGCCCCTCTGTCCTGCACTCAGCCTCTTTGTCCCCTGTCCCCACACTGCAGGGTGACAGCAGAGCTGTCCCCAGGCTGGGGTGGCACTCATGGCGTGGCTTTGTGGTGAGGTGACAGCTCGGTGACATGGCAGCAAACCCTGGGCTCAGGGCTGCCTGGACCCAGCGGTGCCTGCCCGGGCTGGGGTCCCTTGAGTCCCTTCCCTGCCACCCCCATGTCCCTCCCTGCCACCCTTGTCCTCCTTGTCACCCCCGTGTCCCTCCTTGTCACCCCCATGTCCCTCTGTGCCATCCCGTGTCCCTCCCTGCCACCTCCATGTCCCTCCCCTGTCACCCTCATGTCCCTCTCTGCCACCTCCGTGTCCCCCTGCCACCCCCATGTCCCTCTGTGCCACCCTCATGTCCCTCCCCACCCCAGTGTCCCTCCCTGCCACCTCCATGTCCCTCCCCTGTCACCTCTGTGTCCCTCCCCTGTCACCTCTGTGTCCCTCCCTGCCACCTTTGTGTCCTTCCCTGCCACCTCCGTGTCCCTCCCTGCCACCCTCATGTCCCTCCTTGTCACCCTCGTGTCCCTCCCTGCCACCCTCGTGTCCCTCCCTGTCACCCCCATGTCCCTCCCTGCCACCCCCGTGTCCCTCCCCAGCCCAGGGTGTTTGAACATGAAAAACGAGGAAGGGAGGGAGGAAGGAAGGAAGGCAAGGCCGGTGGCGAGCAGCAAATTTGTTTTCACTTCTTTCTTCTCCTTTTCCTTTTCGCTGTCCCCAGCTCGGGCTGGGGGTGGGTGGCCGGTCCCTGCCCTGTCCCCTCTTTGTCCCCCGGGGGTCCCCACTCCTGCCCGCGGCTCCTGATTGATTTTTCCACTCCTAAAACGGCCTCGATCGACCGGGAAATAAAACAGGAGGGAGGGGGGGTGTGCAGTGAGTTTGGGGGTTCTCAGCTCGGCAGGGATCGCTGCCGGCGGTGACAGGAGGGGTGTGACACCGGCAGGAGGGGTGTGACACTGGCAGGAGGGGTGTGACACCGGCAGGAGGGATGTGACACTGACAGGAGGGGTGTGACACCGGCAGGAGGGGTGTGACACCGGCAGGAGGGGTGTGACACTGACAGGAGGGATGTGACACTGGCAGGAGGGATGTGACACCGGCAGGAGGGATGTGACACTGGCAGGAGAGGTGTGACACTGGCAGGAGGGGTGTGACACTGGCAGGAGAGGTGTGACACTGGCAGGAGGGATGTGACACCGGCAGGAGAGGTGTGACACTGACAGGAGGGGTGTGACACTGGCAGGAGAGGTGTGACACTGGCAGGAGGGATGTGACACTGGCAGGAGAGGTGTGACACTGACAGGAGAGGTGTGACACTGACAGGAGAGGTGTGACACTGGCAGGAGAGGTGTGACACCGGCAGGAGGGGTGTGACACCGGCAGGAGGGATGTGACACCGGCAGGAGGGGTGTGACACTGGCAGGAGAGGTGTGACACTGGCAGGAGGGGTGTGACACTGGCAGGAGGGGTGTGACACCGGCAGGAGAGGTGTGACACTGACAGGAGAGGTGTGACACTGGCAGGAGAGGTGTGACACCGGCAGGAGGGGCTGTGGCCGTGGTGCCACCTCCGCCGGTGCCACCTCTGCCAGTGCCACCTCCCCCGGTGCCACTTCTGCTGGTGTCACCTCCCCCAGTGCCACCTCCGCCGGTGTCACCTCCCCCGGGAGGGTAACGCGATCTCCGGGGCTAAATGTAGAAAATCCCTGCGGGCAGCTTGGATTTGTCACCCACACCTGGGGACACCGGTGTGGCACTTCCCAGGTGTCACATGTGTCCCTTCAGGTGGCGCTGGGGCTGTCACCAGCCCGGCCCCTGCGATGTCCCTGCGGTGTCCCTTGATGTCCCTGCGATGTCCCTGCAATGTCCCTGCGATGTCCCTGCCACGTCCCTGCCACGTCCCTGCCACGTCCCTGCCATGTCCCTCGATGTCCCTGCCATGTCCCTGCCATGTCCCTCGATGTCCCTGCGATGTCCCGGCGGTGCTGAGCAGCCACCCCGGTGTCACCCCCGTGTCACCGCCGGGCTAAGGGACAGCTCGGGCTGGTGTGAAGTCCTGGAGGGGCCGAGGGAGGGTGGGGATTCTCCAGCTGGAGCCACCCCCGGGTGCCATCCCGGGACGTTGGGTTCTTGCTGAAATAACACCCCCGGAGGGACGGCGAGGAAGGGCCAGAAATAACCGAGGAGATATTTGGGGGGAGATGCATTCCCTGGCTCCGGCCCCGCGGGGCTGGGAGGGGCTGATGGAGCCGGGACAGCCCCGAGGCGAGGGAGGGTGTGGAGAGGAGCTGGTGCGAAAAGAAAAAAAGGGACACTACTCTAAGATCAATATGAATATATTTATATGAATATATAAATCTATTTTAATAGATTTTCCAGCTTCTTTTATACAATTCTTAGCTTTAATCATGCCTTCCATGCTACTTTACAATTGGTTTTACCCCTAAAAGCACGTGTTAGCCTTTTAGTCATTATTGGTTAATTCTTCTTATATACACAGCAAAATTATGAATATAATTTTTTCTGGCTTTCTTTCGATTTTCACATTTCTGAAGTTGTTTACCATCCTTTATTCTTCTTTATATGTGACTTTCTGCATCTTCTTCTTCCTGGTTTGTGATTCCTTTCTCCTTGAAATGGTTCCAGGCCTATTTTTTCACATAGGCTGGATTGCTCACCTGCCCCCATCTTTGGAGGAATTAATTTTCTACAAATCCCCCTTCTCTTTGGAGAAATTCATCCTCCACAAATCCCCCTTCTCTTCTTTGAGCAATCCAGACTCGTTTTCCAGCATTTTCAGCCATCTCGACCACACACCTCAGTGTACGTGGTAATGCTACAAGAATGATTACAAATACAATCGTGATCACTGCTCCTATTTTTGCTAATTCAAAATTAGCAGTAACACCTGGCTTAGCAAGCCATGAAGTAAATGGAGATGTATCCATTGCCAGCTTTTTCATGTTTTCTTTTTCTTTCTTTCTTTCTTTCTTTCTTTCTTTCTTTCTTTCTTTCTTTCTTTCTTTCTTTCTTTCTTTCTTTCTTTCTTTCTTTCTTTCTTTCTTTCTTTCTTTCTTTCTTTCTTTCTTTCTTTCTTTCTTTCTTTCTTTCTTTCTTTCTTTTCTGACTCAGACTTTTGTGAATGGACTCAGAATGGTCAGATAAATTCAAACAACTCGTTCTTCTGAGTTCATACAGAACTCATCTTCTACAAGCTGGGATCATCCTGATTTTCCCTCCCTTTCCACCCCTCCATCCCCTTCCCCACTGCTCCATCTCCCACTCCAGGCCTCCCACTGCTGTTGTGCCTCCCTGGGCACCAGGATGAGCCTGGGAAACCTCTCCTGGTTTTTCTGTCTCCCCACCCTTGCTCCCTCCCCGTGCCTCTCTGCGGCCTCTCCAACTTTTTAAAAGGATTCCCAACTGTCCTCAAGGGGGAAAAAGCTGGAGAGCTGATTGTTGTGGGTGCTGAGAATTGATTCTGGTGGGTGCTGAGAATTGATTCTCATGGGTGCTGAGAATAGATCCTTGTAGGTGCTGAGAACTGATTCTTGTGGGTGCTGAGAACTGATTCTTGTGGGTGCTGAGAACTGATTCTCATGGATGTTGAGAACAGATTCTCGTGGGTGTTGAGTACAGATTCTTGTGAGTGCTGAGAACAGATTGTTGTGGGTGCTGAGAACTGATTCTCATGGGTGTTGAGAATTGATTCATGGTGCTGAGAACAGATCTTTGTGGGTGTTGAGAACTGATTCTTGTAGGTGCTGAGAACAGATTCTCGTGGGTGCTGAGAATTGATTCTCATGGGTGCTGAGAACAGATTCTCATGAGTGTTGAGAACAGATTCTTGTCGGTGCTGAGAATTGATTCTTGTGGGTGCTGAGAACTGAATCTCGTGGGTGCTGAGAATCGATTCTCATGGATGTCGAGAACAGATTCTCGTGGGTGTAGAGTACAGATTCGTGTGGGTGCTGAGAACAGATCTTTGTGGGTGTCGAAAACTGGTTCTCATGGGTGCTGAGGACTGGTTCTTGTGGGTGTTGAGAATTGATTCTCGTGGGTGTTGAAAATGATTGTTGTGGGTATTGAGAACAGATTCTCGTGGGTGCTGAGAACAGATCTTTGTGGGTGTTGAGAACAGATTGTCGTGGATGTTGAGAACTGATTCTTGTGGGTGCTGAGAACAGATTCTTGTGGGTGTTGAGAACAGATTCTCGGAGGTTTTGAAAACTTGTTCTCGTGGATGTCGAGAACAGATTCTTATGGGTGCTGAGAACTGATTGTTGTGGGTATTGAGAACAGATTCTCGTGGGTGTTGAAAACAGATTCTTATGGATGCTGAGAACTGGTTCTTGTGAGTGTTGAGAACAGATTCCTGTGGGTGTTCAGAACAGATCCTTGTGAGTGTTGAGAACGGATTCTCATGGGGGCTGAGAACTGAATCTCGTGGGTGCTGAGAACAGATTCTCGTGGGTGTTGAGAACAGATTCTCATGGGTGTTGAGATCTGGTTCTCGTGGGTTTTGCAGCCTCCAGGGGCAAGGCTGGCTTGGGTTCTCCCAGTAGGGACCAGTCTGGGGCTGCCACTGGTGCTGGGGTGGCTCTGCCCCAGCAGTCCTGGGTGCCCTCCCAGGGATCCCGGGGTGGAGCTGCCGTTCCCTGTGTGCTCTCCTGGCTGTTCCCGTGGGTCAGGGCAGGGTGGGACGTGTCCCCCCAGGGTGGGACGTGTCCCCAGGGTGGGACGTGGGCCCCGTGTCCCTGTCCTGTCCCGCCCTCCTGCCGGGGCTGACTCACAGTGAAAGCAGAAGCTGCTCAGGGTTTCGGGGGGCGGGGGGAAGCCAAGCAGAACCAAAGGGGTTATTTTAAACCTGACCTAATTTCCCTCCCTCTCCTCACCAAGCCGAGCCTTGGCCGCTCTTCCGCATCCTCATCTTCCTCTCAAGACTTTTTGACTCTCCCACTCTCATTTTGTGTAAGGGGCAGTGAGGGGTCCTGCAGCCAGGCTGGGTGGTGGCCCCAGGGCCAGCAGGGCTCAGTGGGTGCCGTGTTGTGGGTGCTGTGCCTTGGCACCGTTCCTGTGACACCCACGGGTGCCAGCCCTTCCTGAGAAAAGCCTCTGGCCCTCCCCTTCAATTTTGGGGTTGGACATCCCCCATGGGCATCACCTGGGGGTTTCCTCCTTAATTCAACCTTAATTTTAATTTGGGGTTTTACACCCCCTGTGGGCATCAGCTGGGGTTTCTCCCTAAATTCAACCTTAATTTGGGGTTGAATATCCCCTGTGGGCATCAGCTGGGAGTTTGCCCCAAAATTCAACCTGAATTTTAATTTGGGGTTGGACATCCCCAGTGGGCATCACCTGGGGGTTAATTCAGCCTTGGTTTTGGATTGAACATGCCCCATGGGCATCACCTGGGGGTTTCCCCATAATTCAACCTTAATTTGGGGTTGTACATCCCCCGTGGGCATCTCCTGGGTGTTTCCCCCTTAATTCAACCTTGATTTGGGGTTGTACAACATCCGTGGGCATCACCTGGGGGTTTCCCCCTTAATTCAGCCTTGGTTTGGGGTTGTACATCCCCCATGGGCATCAGCTGGGGGTTAATTCAGCCTTGGTTTGGGGTTGAACATTCTCAACCCCCAGCCATCAGCTGGGGATTTTCCCCTAAATTCAACCTTAATTTGGGGTTGTACACCCCCATGTGCATCACCTGGGGGTTTCCCCCTAAATTCAGCCTTGGTTTGGGGCTATACATCCCCTGTGGGCATCACCTGGGGGTTCCCTCCTTGTTCCATCCTCTGGGGGCTCTCACTGGGGTCTTTTCCAGGGTTCTGCTGTTTCTCATCCCGATGCACCCCCCGTGTCCCAGGGCTGTTGGCACATCCCCCTTAATGCAGCTCCAGCGGCTGGGATCGCTGTCCTGGCTCTGGGCTCCCATCCTCCTGTGACCAGGCCACCGTGGCTGATAATTCCCTTCCCCTCACCTGTCAATAGCGGCTCTGGGGCTGTGATCGCTCTGGAGCTGTGATCACTCTGGGGCTGTGTGATCACTCTGGGGCTGTGTGATCGCTCTGGAGCTGTGATCACTCTGGGGCTGTGATCACTCTGGAGCTGTGATCACTCTGGGGCTGTGATCGCTCTGGGGCTGTGATCGCTCTGGGGCTGTGATCGCTCTGAGCTGTGATCACTCTGGGGCTGTGTGATCGCTCTGGGGCTGTGATCGCTCTGGGGCTGTGTGATCTCTCTGGGGCTGTGTGATCGCTCTGGGGCTGTGATCACTCTGGAGCTGTGATCACTCTGGAGCTGTGATCGCTCTGGGGCTGTGTGATCACTCTGGAGCTGTGATCGCTCTGGGGCTTTGTGATCGCTCTGGGGCTGTGATCACTCTGGGGCTGTGTGATCACTCTGGAGCTGTGATCACTCTGGAGCTGTGATCACTCTGGAGCTGTGATCACTCTGGGGCTGTGTGATCGCTCTGGGGCTGTGATCGCTCTGGGGCTGTGATCGCTCTGGGGCTGTGATCGCTCTGGGGCTGTGATCGCTCTGGAGCTGTGTGATCGCTCTGGGGCTGTGATCGCTCTGGGGCTGTGATCGCTCTGGGGCTGTGATCGCTCTGGGGCTGTGATCGCTCTGGGGCTGTGATCGCTCTGGGGCTGTGTGATCGCTCTGGGGCTGTGTGATCGCTCTGGGGCTGTGTGATCGCTCTGGGGCTGTGTGATCACTCTGGGCTGTGTGATCACTCTGGAGCTGTGATCACTCTGGGGCTGTGTGATCACTCTGGAGCTGTGTGATCACTCTGGAGCTGTGATCACTCTGGGGCTGTGTGATCGCTCTGGGGCTGTGTGATCGCTCTGGAGCTGTGATCACTCTGGGGCTGTGATCGCTCTGGAGCTGTGATCGCTCTGGGGCTGTGTGATCACTCTGGGGCTGTGTGATCACTCTGGAGCTGTGATCACTCTGGGGCTGTGTGATCACTCTGGAGCTGTGTGATCACTCTGGAGCTGTGATCACTCTGGGGCTGTGTGATCGCTCTGGGGCTGTGATCACTCTGGGGCTGTGATCACTCTGGGGCTGTGTGATCGCTCTGGGGCTGTGATCACTCTGGGGCTGTGATCACTCTGGAGCTGTGATCGCTCTGGGGCTGTGTGATCACTCTGGAGCTGTGTGATCACTCTGGGGCTGTGTGATCACTCTGGGGCTGTGATCGCTCTGGAGCTGTGTGATCACTCTGGAGCTGTGATCGCTCTGGAGCTGTGATCGCTCTGGGGCTGTGATCGCTCTGGAGCTGTGATCGCTCTGGGGCTGTGATCGCTCTGGGGCTGTGATCGCTCTGGGGCTGTGATCGCTCTGGGGCTGTGTGATCACTCTGGAGCTGTGATCGCTCTGGGGCTGTGTGATCACTCTGGGGCTGTGATCGCTCTGGAGCTGTGATCACTCTGGGGCTGTGATCACTCTGGGGCTGTGTGATCGCTCTGGAGCTGTGATCGCTCTGGGGCTGTGTGATCACTCTGGAGCTGTGATCGCTCTGGGGCTGTGTGATCACTCTGGAGCTGTGTGATCACTCTGGGGCTGTGTGATCACTCTGGGGCTGTGATCGCTCTGGAGCTGTGTGATCACTCTGGAGCTGTGATCGCTCTGGAGCTGTGATCGCTCTGGGGCTGTGATCGCTCTGGAGCTGTGATCGCTCTGGGGCTGTGTGATCACTCTGGGGCTGTGATCGCTCTGGGGCTGTGTGATCACTCTGGAGCTGTGATCGCTCTGGGGCTGTGTGATCCCTCTGGGGCTGTGATCACTCTGGGGCTGTGATCAGTCTGGGGCTGTGTGATCGCTCTGGGGCTGTGTGATCACTGGGGCTGTGATCACTCTGGGGCTGTGATCACTCTGGGGCTGTGTGATCGCTCTGGGGCTGTGATCGCTCTGGGGCTGTGTGATCACTCTGGAGCTGTGATCGCTCTGGGGCTGTGTGATCACTCTGGAGCTGTGATCACTCTGGGGCTGTGTGATCGCTCTGGAGCTGTGATCGCTCTGGGGCTGTGTGATCGCTCTGGGGCTGTGATCGCTCTGGGGCTGTGATCGCTCTGGGGCTGTGTGATCGCTCTGGAGCTGTGTGATCACTCTGGAGCTGTGATCGCTCTGGAGCTGTGATCACTCTGGGGCTGTGTGATCACTCTGGAGCTGTGATCGCTCTGGGGCTGTGTGATCCCTCTGGGGCTGTGATCGCTCTGGGGCTGTGTGATCACTGGGGCTGTGATCGCTCTGGGGCTGTGATCGCTCTGGGGCTGTGTGATCGCTCTGGGGCTGTGTGATCACTCTGGGGCTGTGATCGCTCTGAGCTGTGATCGCTCTGGAGCTGTGATCACTCTGGGGCTGTGATCACTCTGGAGCTGTGATCACTCTGGGGCTGTGTGATCACTCTGGAGCTGTGATCGTTCTGGAGCTGTGATCACTCTGGGGCTGTGATCACTCTGGAGCTGTGATCGTTCTGGAGCTGTGATCACTCTGGGGCTGTGATCGCTCTGAGCTGTGATCACTCTGGGGCTGTGTGATCGCTCTGGGGCTGTGATCGCTCTGGGGCTGTGATCGCTCTGGAGCTGTGTGATCGCTCTGGGGCTGTGTGATCACTCTGGAGCTGTGATCGCTCTGGGGCTGTGATCACTCTGGGGCTGTGATCACTCTGGGGCTGTGATCGCTCTGGGGCTGTGATCGCTCTGGGGCTGTGTGATCACTCTGGAGCTGTGATCGCTCTGGGGCTGTGTGATCGCTCTGGAGCTGTGATCGCTCTGGGGCTGTGTGATCGCTCTGGGGCTGTGATCGCTCTGGGGCTGTGATCGCTCTGGGGCTGTGTGATCGCTCTGGAGCTGTGTGATCACTCTGGAGCTGTGATCGCTCTGGGGCTGTGTGATCGCTCTGGGGCTGTGATCGCTCTGGAGCTGTGATCGCTCTGGAGCTGTGATCGCTCTGGGGCTGTGATCGCTCTGGGGCTGTGTGATCGCTCTGGGGCTGTGATCGCTCTGGGGCTGTGTGATCACTCTGGGGCTGTGATCGCTCTGGGGCTGTGTGATCACTCTGGAGCTGTGATCGCTCTGGGGCTGTGATCGCTCTGGAGCTGTGTGATCGCTCTGGGGCTGTGATCGCTCTGGGGCTGTGTGATCGCTCTGGGGCTGTGTGATCACTCTGGGGCTGTGATCGCTCTGGGGCTGTGTGATCGCTCTGGGGCTGTGATCGCTCTGGGGCTGTGATCGCTCTGGAGCTGTGATCACTCTGGAGCTGTGATCGCTCTGGGGCTGTGATCGCTCTGGAGCTGTGATCGCTCTGGAGCTGTGATCGCTCTGGGGCTGTGATCGCTCTGGGGCTGTGATCGCTCTGGAGCTGTGATCGCTCTGGGGCTGTGATCGCTCTGGGGCTGTGATTGCTCTGGGGCTGTGATCGCTCTGGGGCTGTGTGATCACTCTGGGGCTGTGATCGCTCTGGGGCTGTGTGATCACTCTGGGGCTGTGTGATCGCTCTGGAGCTGTGATCACTCTGGGGCTGTGTGATCACTCTGGAGCTGTGTGATCACTCTGGAGCTGTGATCGCTCTGGGGCTGTGTGATCACTCTGGGGCTGTGTGATCGCTCTGGGGCTGTGATCGCTCTGGGGCTGTGTGATCACTCTGGGGCTGTGTGATCGCTCTGGAGCTGTGATCGCTCTGGGGCTGTGTGATCGCTCTGGGGCTGTGATCGCTCTGGGGCTGTGATCGCTCTGGAGCTGTCTGATCGCGTTGCCGCGTCCGCGCTGCCTTGATTGAATTTCCTGTCCGGGCAGCGCCTGGCACCAGCTCCGGGTGGCTTTTGGCTCCGGGTGGCTCTCACCTCTGTCCCTGAACTCGCATTTAAACAGCGAAACCCTCTGCATTCGGCTGGTTTCCCCTCCTGCCCGTTCCCCCGGCAGCTTTTATTTTGCCTGCCCTGGGATGCTGCACGCTCTGGACCCCTCTGGCACCTCCCGCATCCCAGCCCCGTGTGGGGAAACACGGAATGACAGAATGATAGTCACAGAATCACAGAATTCACAGAATTCACAGAATCACAGAGTCAGAGAATTCATAGAATCACAGAATCACAGTCACAGAATTCACCGAATTGCAGAATTCATAGAATCACAGAATCGCAGAATCACAGAATCAGAGAATCACAGTCACAGAGTCACAGAATTTCTAGGTTGGAAGAGACCTCCAAGATCATCGAGTCCAACCCAGCCCCAACACCTCAACTAAACCCTGGCACCACATCCAGGCTTTCTTTAACCACATCCAGGGATGGTGACTCCACCACCTCCCCAGGGCAGACCATTCCAGTACTTCATCACTCTTTCCATGAAAAACTTTTCCCTAATATCCAGCCTGTATTTCCCTTGGCACAGCTTGAGGCTGTGTCCCCTTGTTCTGTCAGTGCTGCCTGGAGAAAGAGCCCAAGCCCAGCTGAGCACAGGCACCTTTCAGGGAGCTGTGGAGAGTGATGAGGGCACCCCTGAGTCTCCTTTTCTCCAGGCTGAACAAGCCCAGCTCCCTCAGCCGTTCCTCACAGGGTTTGTGTTCCCAGCCCCTCACCAGCCTCGCTGCCTCCTCTGGACACTCTCAAGCATCTCAACGTCCTTCAGCCCCGTGGAAAGCCCTGGCGGCCGTGCCCGGGCATCCTCCACGCTGCTCGGGCCGCCGTCCCCTTTGTCCGGGGGAACAAGGGCCGCTCTGTGCCGGGCGGGGGCCGCTGCGGTTCCCCCCATCCCCGCGCTCGCGTGCCGGCCCCGCACAGAGCCGCCCTTGTTCGCCCCGCGCCGGAGCCGCTCTTTGGCACGGCCGGCCCGGGGTGTTCGAGCTGCCCCCGGCTCCTGGCACCCGCCGGCCTTTTCTTCCTGCTCCTGCCTCGCTTTCTCTTTCCCTTTCGCTGCCCGGCTCGCTCTGGGTTCTGCCGTCGCTGCGGGGTTTGGGAAGTGGCTCCGGGGTGAGTGCTCTGGCTGTTCCATCGGGGTTCCCATCCTGCCAGATCCTAATTCCCTCCTCTCCTTGTCAGTCCCAGCTCTGGGCACCCTTCCCCATCCTGTTCCCTTTCTCTGGAGCTTCCCGGGGTTGTTTTTGACTTTCTCACCGTTTGACTTTTGACTTTCTCTCCTTACTGTTTTCTGTAAGGAGGCAGCTGCAGGGGGGTCTCACAGCCAGGCTGGGTGGTGGCACCAGGTCCTCCTGCTCTGTGACAGCAGGGCAGAGCCACCCGGCCAGCCCTGGGCTGATCCTGCTGGATTAGCCACAAGCTAAGGGCAGGGAGTGAGGGTTGGGAGATGGGAGAGCCAGGAAAGAGGAATGGAAAAGGGAGCAAGGGTGGGGAAATGGGAGAGCCAGGAAAGAGGAATGGAAAAGGGAGCAAGGGTTGGGAGATGGGAGAACCAGGAGACAGGAATGGAAAAGGGAGCAAGGGTGTGGAGATGGGAGAACCAGGAGAGCTTTCCCTGCCTGGAGCTTCCCCAGAGCAGCACCATGTCCCGGCTCAGATCCACCTGGCAGCTCACGGGTTGCTCTGACATGTCTGTGCCTCAGTTTCCCCGCTGTGCAAGGCTGTGATGTGCCGTGTCCCCCCTGGCAGGGTGACCTCTGTGTCCCCCCCGGCAGGGTGAGCTCCGTGTCCCCTCTGGCAGGGTGACCTCCGTGTCCCCCCTGGCAGGTGACCTCTGTGTCCCCCAGCAGGGTGACATCCGTGTCCCTCCTGGCAGGGTCAGCTCCGTGTCCCTCCTGGCAGGGTGATCTCTGTGTCCTCCCTGGCAGGGTGACCTCTGTTGTCCCCCCTGGCAGGGTGACCTCCATGTCCCTCCTGGCAGGGTGACCTCTGTGTCCTCCCTGGCAGGGTGACCTCCGTTGTCCCCCCTGGCAGGGTGACCTCCGTGTCTGTCCTGGCAGGGTGACCTCCGTGTCCCCCCTGGCAGGGTGACCTCCGTGTCGCTCCTGGCAGGGTGACCTCTGTGTCCCCCCCTGGCAGGGTCAGCTCTGTGTCTCCCCCGGCAGGGTGACCTCCGTGTCCCTCCTGGCAGGGTGACCTCCGTGTCCTCCCTGCAGGGTGACCTCCGTGTCCCCCCTGGCAGGGTGACCTCCGTGTCCCTCCTGCAGGGTGACCTCCACGTCCCTCCTGGCAGGGTGACCTCTGTGTCCCTCCTGGCAGGTGACCTCTGTGTCCCCCTGGCAGGGTCAGCTCCGTGTCCCCCCTGGCAGGGTGACCTCCACGTCCCTCCTGGCAGGGTGACCTCCGTGTCCCTCCTGCAGGGTGACCTCCGTGTCCTCCCTGGCAGGGTGACCTCCGTGTCCCTCCTGGCAGGGTCAGCTCCGTGTCCCTCCTGGCAGGTGACCTCTGTGTCCCCCCCGGCAGGGTGAGCTCCGTTGTCCCCCCTGGCAGGTGACCTCTGTGTCCCCCGGCAGGGTGACCTCCGTGTCCTCCCTGGCAGCGTGACCTCCGTTGTCCCCCCTGGCAGGTGACCTCTGTGTCCCCCGGCAGGGTGACATCCGTGTCCCTTCTGGCAGGGTTAGCTCCGTGTCCCTCCTGGCAGGTGACCTCTGTGTCCCCCCTGGCAGGGTGACCTCTGTGTCCTCCCTGGCAGGGTGACCTCCGTGTCCCCCTCGGCAGGGTCAGCTCCGTGTCCCCCCTGGCAGGTGACCTCCGTGTCTGTCCTGGCAGGGTGACCTCTGTGTCCCCCCCCGGCAGGGTGACCTCCGTGTCCCTCCTGGCAGGGTGACCTGGCAGGGTCAGCTCCGTGTCCCTCCTGGCAGGGTGACCTCCGTGTCCCTCCTGGCAGGGTGACCTCTGTGTCCCCCCAGGCAGGGTGACCTCTGTGTCCCTCCTGGCAGGGTGACCTCCGTGTCCCTCCTGGCAGGGTGACCTCCGTGTCCCTCCTGGCAGGGTGACCGTGCCGGGCGGGCTGGTGGCCTCCAGCCCCGCTGTCACCATGGCGTCGCGCATCGGGCTGCGGATGGAGCTGATGAAGCAGCAGGCGCAGCAGGAAGCGGAGCGGGAGCGGGTGCAGCAGCAGATGATGATGAACTACATGCAGCAGCAGCGCATGCCCGTGGCCTCCAGCCCCGCCATCAACACCCCCGTCCACTTCCAGTCCCCACCGCCCGTGCCCGGAGAGGTCCTCAAGGTACCGTGGTGTCCCCCCTGCCCGTGTGTCCCCACCTGGGCTGTGACAGGGAATGGTTCGTGCCAGCTGCCAAACCTCACCTGCCACTCCCAGCTTGGAATTTGGGGTTGTTTCTGTTCCCAGTGTCACCAGTTTGTTGCCCAGCTCTGTACTGGGGAGCTGCTCTGGGCTCTGCCTCACGTCCTGGGGGCTGGGAGGGAGCTGGGAAGGGCAGGGGAATGCTGATCTCAGGGAAAAATCCTGCGTGGATTTATGAAGGGAGAGGAGGCAAGCTGCAGAGGATGAGACCCCTTGGTGACTGTCCCTCCTGGGCTGTGGGTTTGGGGTCTCTGTGCCCCCCTGGGCTGTGGGTTTGGGGTCACTCTGTGCCCCCCATGGCTGTGGGTTGGGGTCACTCTGTCCCCCCTGGGCCGTGGGTTTGGGGTCACTCTGTCCCCCCTGGGCCGTGGGTTTGGGGTCACTCTGTGCCCCTCTGGGGTGTCAGAGATGTCCTGGGGGGGACAAAGGTGGCCCATGGTGGATGGATTTGGGGTTGGAGGTGGGACACAGCCCTGGAGAGGGATGTGAGGGTCTGGGACAACCCAGAGCTTGTTATGGCTAGAATTCAACCAACTTTGCAAAAAACAACATCGCTGAACTATAAACTGGCTACTGGGTCTTTTTCTTAAAAATCCTTTACTCATTTAAAACTAAACTCGCATTTCTTACTAACAAAGGCTCATATTTTAAGGCACTTAAAAATCCTTTACTTATTTAAAACTAAAATTGCATTTCTTACTAACAAAGGCTCATATTTTAAGGCACTTAAAATCCTTTACTTATTTAAAACTAAACTCGCATTTCTTACTAACAAAGGTTAGTTATCTCTGATGGGTTAGGTTAGGTTAGGTTATCTCTGATGGGTTTTGTCCCCTCAGGTCCAGTCCTACCTGGAGAACCCCACCACCTACCACCTGCAGAAGTCTCGGGACAAGAAGGTTCAGGCTTATCTCTCCGAGACCTACGGGAACAAATTTGCTGCCCACGTCAGCCCCGCCAGCCACTCTCCCAAGCCACCCCCGGCCGCGTCCCCCGGCGTCCGGCCCGGCCATGTCCTGTCGTCCTCGGCGGGCAACAGCGCTCCCAACAGCCCCATGGCCATGCTCAACATCGGCTCCAACCCCGAGAGGGAGGTCAGGAGGTGTCACCGCCCTGCTGGGGACACCTCAGGGTGCTGGGAAGGGCACAGGAGCTCATTTGTTCTTTTCCCTTGCAGTTCGATGAGGTCATCGATGACATCATGCGCCTGGATGATGTTTTGGGTTACATGAACCCCGAAGTGCAGATGCCCAACACGGTGAGTGAGGGGTGACAGGGAGGGGTGACACAGCCCTGTCCTTGCCAGGCACAGAGGTGGCACAGAGGGGACATTCTGCCACATCCCTGCAGTGGTGGCAGCCCAAGCCAGCCTTGTCCTCAGAGGCAGCAATACCACAAGAATCAGTTCTGCAGCTTTTTTATCCCTTGAGGACAGTTGGGAATCCTTTTAAAAAGTGCGGGGGAGGAATGGGAAAGGAGCAAAGGTGGGGAGGTGGGAGAGCCAGGAGAGGGAAATGGGAAAGGAGCAGGGGTTGGGAGATGGGAGAGCCAGGAGGGAGGAATGGGAAAGGAGCAAGGGTAGGGAGGTGGGAGAGCCAGGAGAGGGGAATGGGAAGGGAGCAAAGGTGGGGAGGTGGGAGAGCCAGGAGAGAGGAATGGGAAGGGAGTGAGGGTGGGGAGGTGGGAGAGCCAGGAGAGAGGAATGGGAAGGGAGCAAGGGTTGGGGAGATGTGAGAGCTGGAAGAGGGGAATGGGAAGGGACTGAGGGTGGGAAAATGGGAGAGCCAGGAAAGAGGAATGGGAAGGGAGCAAGGATGGGGAGATGGGAGAGCCAGGAGAGGTTTCCCTGCCAAGAGCTTCCAGCTGTGTCCCAGCTCAGATCCACGTGGCACCTCGTGCCTCCCAGTGGGATCCATCCTGCCCAGCCCCTCTCAGCTGTGCTGCACCTGCCCTGTTTTAGATGTTGGCCATGGGAGGGGATCAGCTGTGCCCTTAGCAATCCTGTTTTCCTTTCTACTCTGCTGAAAGCTGCTTTGAGGACAGAGCAGACAATTCCAGCTGCCCAGGCTGTGCTGGGTGTGATCCCTGTCCCCAGCCCTGCATGGAGCTAACCCAGCTGTGCCTCTGCCTTGCAGCTGCCCATGTCCAGCAGCCACATGAACGTCTACAGCGGGGACCCGCAGGTGACGGCATCACTCGTCGGTGTCACCAGCAGCTCCTGCCCCGCCGACCTCACCCAGAAGAGAGAACTCACAGGTGCAGTGACAAAAGTGGGGCTGCCCTGTCCCCGTGGGGGTTCAGAGGCTCCAGTGGCAGCCCGGGGTGCTGGTTGGGACAGCCTTGTCCCCTCTGGTTGACATCGTGGGTCTCTGGTGGGAGGTGCAGCCCTGTCCCCTCTGGGTGACACCGTGGGGTGAGGTGCAGCCCTGTCCCCTCTGGGTCACACCGTGGGTCTCTGGTGGCACAAGGTGCAGCCCTGTCCCCTCTGGGTGTCACCGTGGGTCTCTGGTGGGAGGTGCAGCCCTGTCCCCTCTGGGTGACACCATGGGTCTGTGGTGCAGCCCTGTCCCCTCTGGGTGACACCGTTGGTCTCTCGGGGGGTGAGGATCAGCCCTGTCCCCTCTGGGTGACACTGTGGGTCTCTGGTGGCACGAGGTGCAGCTCTGTCCCCTCTGGGTGTCACCGTGGGTCTCTGGTGGCACGAGGTGCAGTCCTGTCCCCTCTGGGTGACACCGTGGGTCTCTCGCAGATGCTGAGAGCCGAGCCCTGGCCAAGGAACGCCAGAAGAAAGACAATCACAACCTGAGTGAGTGCAGCTCTGCCTTTCCCCCTCCTGGCCCCACAGCCTTTCCCCATCACTCTTCATCCTCATTCCCGCTTTCTCTGAGCTGGGTCCCCCTTCCCATCCCAGCAGAGCCTCAGGAAAGACCCCCTGAGCCCCTCCTTCCTGGCTGTGCAAAATGGGGTGCAGGGGACACCCCAGTGCCCTCCCTGGGGGGAGATCAGACCTGCTGGGCCAGGGATGGAGCAGGGCTGGCTCCTGAGGGTCCTCATCCCGAGCTCCCCAGTTCCAGAGGGTCTGGATGGGGAACAAAGGGATGAGGGACAGGTGGGACAGGTGGGACATGAAGGAAATGAGAGACATGACGGACATAAGGGACATGGAACATGAGGGACATGAGGGACACGAGGGGCATGACTGACATGTAGGACATGGGACATGAGGGACGTAAGGGACAGGTGGGACATAAGGGACAGGTGGGACCTGAGGGACATGAGGGACATGAAGGACGTATGGGACATGAAGGATGTGTGACATGTGGGACGTGTGGGACATGAGGGACATGTGGGACATGAGGGACATAAGGGACAGGTGGGACATAAGGGACAGGTGGGACATGAGGGACATGAAGGACGTGTAGGACATGAAGGACGTGTGACGTGGGACATGAGGGACATGTGGACATGAGAGACATGAGGGACATAAGGGACAAACGAGAGGGACATTTGGGACATGTGGGATATGAGGGACATGAGTGACACATGAGGGGACACGGAGCCGTCCCTGCTCTCACTGCCTCCCTCCCATCCCTCTCCTGTCCCCACAGTTGAGAGGCGCCGAAGGTTCAACATCAACGACCGCATCAAGGAGCTGGGAATGCTGATCCCCAAAGCCAACGACCTGTACGTACCCATGGCCCCTGGAGAACTGGGAGTACTGGGAGTGCTGGGAGTGCTGGGAGCACTGGGAGTGCTGGGATCACTGGGAACGCTGGGAGTGCTGGGATCATTGGGTGCACTGGGATCACTGGGAGCACTGGGAGTGCTGGGATCATTGGGTGCACTGGGATCACTGGGAGCACTGGGAGTGCTGGGATCACTGGGAGCACTGAGAGCGCTGGGATCACTGGGTGCACTGGGAGCACTGGGATCACTGGGAGCACTGGAGGCACTGGGATCACTGGGAGCAGTGGGAGCTCTGGGATCGCTGGGATCACTGGAAGCACCGGGAGCACTGGGATCATTGGGATCACTGGGATCTCTGTGAGTGCTGGGATCACTGGGATCACTGGGATCAGTGGGTGCACTGGGAGCACTGGGATCACTGGGATCTCTGGAATCAGTGGGTGCACTGGGTGCACTGGGAGCACTGGGATCTCTGGGATCTCTGTAATCAGTGGGTGCACTGGGTGCACTGGGATCACTGGGGGCTCGGAGGTGGAGGAGGGCTGAGGGGCTGCACTGCTGGCCCCCAGGCCCATCCCTTTGTCCCTCCCGGGTGTCAGGGACGTGCGCTGGAACAAAGGGACAATCCTGAAGGCGTCCGTGGATTACATCAAGAGGATGCAGAAGGACCTGCAGCGCTCCCGGGACCTGGAGAATCACTCACGGCGCCTGGAGATGGCCAACAAGCAGCTGCTGCTCCGCATCCAGGTGAGCTCCCCCGGGCTTCCCTGGGCTTCCCCGGGCTTCCCCGGGCTTTCCCGGGCTTCCCTGAGCTTCCCCGGGCTTCCCCGGGCTTCCCTGAGCTTCCCTGAGCTTCCCTGAGCTTCCCTGGGCTTCCCTGGGCTTCCCCGGGCTTCCCCGAGCTTCCCTGAGCTTCCCTGGGCTTCCCCCAGCTTCCCCGGGCTTCCCTGAGCTTCCCTGAGCTTCCCTGGGCTTCCCCGGGCTTCCCTGAGCTTCCCTGAGCTTCCCTGAGCTTTCCCGGGCTTCCCTGAGCTTCCCTGGGCTTCCCTGAGCTTCCCTGGGCTTCCCCGGGCTTCCCTGAGCTTCCCTGAGCTTCCCCGGGCTTCCCTGGGCTCCCCTGGGCTTCCCCCAGCTTCCCCAGGCTTCCCTGAGCTTCCCTGGGCTTCCCTGGGCTCCCCCAGGCTTCCCCGGGCTTCCCTGGGCTCCCCTGGGCTTCCCCCAGCTTCCCCAGGCTTCCCTGGGCTTCCCTGGGCTTCCCCGGGCTCTCCCCTGCCTCTGCTCCACCCCAGCCCCACCAAGGCCGTGGCCAGGGCATCTCCTGCCTTTTTTTGGCTGGGAAGTCACCAGGAGCAAAGTGATCCTCCCGCTGCGGTGGTTCCTGTGCTGTCCCCATCCCATGGCTCTCTGTCTGTCCATCCCAGTCCATCCCAGTCCATCCCAGCCCATCCCAGTCCATCCCAGCCCATCCCAGTCCATCCCAGCCCATCCCAGTCCATCCCAGTCAATCCCAGTCTATCCCAGTACATCCCAGTCCATCCCAGTCCATCCCAGTCTATCCCAGTACATCCCAGCCCATCCCAGTCCATCCCAGCCCATCCCAGTTCATCCCAGTCTGTCCCAGTCCCATCCCAGTCCCATCCCAGTCCATCCCAGTTCATCCCAGTCCATCCCAGTCCATCCCAGTCCCCAGGCAGAGCCCAGCACCAGCTCATCCCCTCACCCCCAGCCCTCCCTCCCTTGTCTCTCCCACTCATGGCTTTGCCACCAATTTTTCCGTGGGTGGCTCCCAGACTTTAATTAAGAACCTCCTCTCCCCTCTCCCTGGCTGCTGGTCTGAGGCTCGCTGAGCCTCACATGCATCAACCAGAACTTCCAGAAACTCCCCCGGGAGCTTCTCAGTCCCTGCCACCTCCCTAAATGTCCCCATGCCATGTCCCCGAGTGCCACACCCGCAGCCAACCCCGCTGTGTCCCTGGGCAGGAGCTGGAGATGCAGGCACGCGTGCACGGGCTGCCCACCTCCTCCCCCTCGGGTGTCAACGTGGCCGAGCTGGCCCAGCAGGTGGTGAAGCAAGAAGCCAGCGGGGACGAGGCCACCACCCTGGAGCCACTGCTGCCCTCCCTGGACCCCGAATCGCAGCCGCCTCCGCAGCCAGGACCGCCCCAGTCCCCCTACCACCAGCTGGACTTCACCCACAGCCTGAGCTTCGATGATGGCTCCCAGGGCTTCCCGGACAGCCTGGAGCCTGGCCACAGCTCTTCCTTCCCATCCTTATCCAAGAAGGAGCTGGACTTGATGCTGATGCAGGACACGATGCTGCCGCTGGCCGCTGACCCCTTGTTCTCGGCCATGTCCCCCGAGGCCTCCAAGGCCAGCAGTCGCCGCAGCAGCTTCAGCATGGAGGACACGGACATGCTGTGACCAGGAGCCACCAGGGCAGCGCCAGCCTGGGCTGGGCGAGCCCCAGGACAATCCTGGCAGGGGGAGCCCGTCCTGCTGTGCACTTGAATCTCCCCAGGAGTTCCTTTCTCTATGCAACGGGGGCTGGGGGTGGGTGCTGCCGTGTCTTTCGCAGCTTCTTTTCTGCCAGGAGTGGGAATGGACCTTCCTGGCTTTGCCGTGCCGCTGGCCTGACTGCAGATTCCACAGCCTGGCAGCGAGATCTCGGCTGCTTTTTGCCTTTTTCAGGACCCTGCTGGTCTCAGGCCCTTCCCTGGGGTGGTGCCTCAGAGCTTGGAGCCCCCCTGGAGTGGAGGGGCGATGCCATGAGCTTTGTGTCTGCTTTGGTGTCTCCTGGGATCCTTCATCCCCACCCCCTGGAGTTTCCTCAGCCCCCTGGATGCTTCCCAGTCCACCCAGTTCCTCCTTTCCGGGAGCACCCGCTGCCTCTGAGGTCACAAGGGGATGACAGGGTGTTAATTAGTGCGTGTTCATTAATACGGGGGTGTTGTCTGCAGGAATCCACAACACCTGGAATTGGGGGTGTTGGATGCTCCACCGACCCCCTGCTGTCCCCAAAACCACCCCAAAACCTCTGGGCAAGGCTGCCTGGTGACCTTGAACCTCCTGGAGGTGTCCCCACAGTGTTTTTGCCCCATGACACCCAGCCCCGGCTCTTTCCTGGGAGGATAAAAGGGTTTTTCACATTTTTATTTTTGAGGGATACTTCTGGAAAATCCTGCCCGGTGTGGAGGTGCAGGTGTGACCAGGGAATGGTTTGTGCCAAAATCTGAGCTGCTGCTCCCAGCTTGGAATTTGGGGTTGTTTCTGTTCCCAGTGTCACCAGTTTGTTGCCCAGCTCTGTACTGGGGAGCTGCTCTGGGCTCTGCCTCACGTCCTGGGGGCTGGGAGGGAGCTGGGAAGGGAAAAATCCTGCTTGGATTTATGAAGGGAGAGGAGGGAAGCTGAGGAGAGGGGAGGGGACACCTTGGTGACTGTCCCTGCTGGGCCGTGGGTTTGGGGTCACTCTGTGCCCCCCATGGCTGTGGGTTGGGGTCACTCTGTCCCCACTGGGCTGTGGGTTGGGGTCATTCTGTCCCCCCTGGGCCGTGGGTTTGGGGTCACTCTGTGCCCCCCATGGCTGTGGGTTGGGGTCACTCTGTCCCCCCTGGGCTGTGGGTTTGGGGTCACTCTGTGCCCCCCATGGCTGTGGGTTTGGGGTCACTCTGTGCCCCCCTGGGCTGTCAGAGATGTCCTGGGGGGGACAGAGGTGGCCACCAGGGGCTGGATTTGGGGTTGGAGGTGGGACACAGCCCTGGAGAGGGATTGAGGGATGTGAGGGTGTGAGGAAGTGCAGAAGGTGAGGAGGAAGAGGGAGGAGGAGTTGGATCAGGAAGGGACCTGAGGGGACAGCTGGTGCTCAGCTGGAGGAGAGAAGGATCCAGGAGACCTCAGAGCCCCTCTCAGGGCCTAAAAAGGGCTGGGAGGTCTGGGGGTGTTCACAGGAGGCCTTGGCACCCTTCGTGTGCTGCCATCAGTGCCTGGAATGAGAATTGTCCCCACCAGGGTCACCCTGGCCGTGCTGGGCACCCGTGGGTGTGGGACAGCCACGGATCTGTGCCCTCCAGAGGGGCTGGGTGGGTGCTCCAGGGCAGGAGCACAAAATCCCACAGGAAATTGGGATTATTGTGGCTTTAGGGTGTCCACGAGATGTCTCCCCTGGCTGTGAGTAAACAGTTGTGGATTATAATTACTTTTTTTTTTAATCTTTTTGGGAGTTTTGTTTGTTTTTCCTTTTTTTTTTTTAATGCACTGTGCTCTGATTAAAAAATTTTACTACTGTTTTATAAATAAATGTATAAAAGAATGAACTGGAATGGAAGAAGAATCATTAAAAAATATATATATTTATTTACAACATCCTGGAGCAGTGGCAGCTTCTTCTTTGTCCTGGAGGTTGGAGCAGCATCACCTCAGGGATTTGTAAAACTCTTCTGGGTGCTGGGACTCCTGGTCCAGGTTTTAGGAATTCTGCTCAGTGCAAAGGGAAAAAAAAATACTTTTAAAGTGTCCTGCTGAGCAAAACTTATCCCAAGCCACGTGCCAGCTTCCCACTCCCCTCGGTGCTGGTGTTAAACACACACAGGAGGGGGGAAAAAAGCAAGAAAATCCACCTTAAATTAGACTTCCCAGGCTGGAAAATCACAGGGGCTTATCTGGGAAACTTCATTAAAAGGAGAAGGAGGGGAAAAAAGAGCCAGAAGAGGCTGAAGGTGGTGGTAGGAGGCGGGGGGGAGAAGGAGTGAGTGGTTCCAGACACTTTAGAAAGAGAGAGAGGAAAAAAAATAATAAAAAAAAGAAATCCCTGATTTGATTTATCAGGGGAGTGTGAACACTAAATAGAGAACAACGCCTGAAGTGTGAATTATTTCCTATATTAACACAGAGAAAAACTGATAGCCTTTTCATGTCAGGAGAATAGCACGAGGGGAGGGAGGGCAGCCAATGACATTGTTCCAGCCCGGGCTCTGCTCACTCTTTATCAGCCTGAGATCAAAATTTATTCCCAGGATGAGGCCTGCGGCCCGGCTGAGGCCCTAGAGATTTTTAAGGGCCTAATTAAGAAAACAGGATGAAAATGGCGAAATAAGAGGGCAATTTACTTCTTGCAGAATAGGGAGATCAAATCAACTTATGAGCAATTAATGTGCACAAGGAGAGAATAAAGGGATGCCGGGATATGGAAGAGGGGCCTCATTTTAATGACATGCTCTGGTGTTGGCATAGAGGATTACTCTGAAGGTCAGATGGAGATTGAAACGACCTTGCAGATTCTTAACCCTCCTTCCAATTAACAGAACCAACTCAGAAATGCAAAAAAATAAAAAAGAGCCCGGCTCGGAGCGCTGTCATCCCTTTATGTGCTGCGGGGAGGAGAGGGAAGGGAGAGAGGGGGGAGAGAAAATAAAATTATAAAGGAGAGAGAGAGGACGAAAGGGGCTTTCCTCGGCTTCCACAGCGGCCGGGGAGACGGGAGAGGAGGCTCTTAATTACAGTCCGGGAGCCACCCACGGAAAAATGGGAAAATCGGTGGCAAAGCCGCGAGTGGGAGAGAAAAAGGGAGAGAGGGCTGGGGGCGAGGAGATGAGCTGGTGCCGGGCTCTGCCTGCGGACTGGGACGGACTGGGATGGACTGGGACAGACTGGGATGGACTGGGACGGACTGGGACGGACTGGGATAGACTGGGATGGACTGGGATGTACTAGGATGGACTGGGAGGGACTGGGATGGACTGGGATGGACTGGGACAGACTGGGATGTACTAGGATAGATTGGGATGGACTGGGATGTACTAGGATGGACTGCGATGGACTGGGATGGGCTGGGATGTACTAGGATGGACTGGGATGGACTGGGATGGAATGGGACAGACTGGGATAGACTGGGACGGACTGGGATGGACTGAGATGGACTGGGATGTATTAGGATGGACTGGGACGGACTGGGACGGACTGGGATGGACTGGGATGGACTGGGATGTATTAGGATGGACTGGGATGGACTGGGACAGACTGGGATGGACTGGGACAGACTGGGATGGACTGGGATGGACTGGGATGTATTAGGATGGACTGGGACGGACTGGGACGGACTGGGATGGACTGGGACGGACTGGGACGGACTGGGATGGACTAGGATGGACTGGGATGGACTGGAATGGACTGGGATGAGACTGGGATGGACTGGGATAGACTGGGATGGACTGGGATGGACTGGTATGGACTGGGACAGACTGGGATGGACGGACAGAGCCGCGGGATAGGGACAGCACAGGAACCACCGCATCGGGAGGGTCCTGCCCGCCCATCCCACGCTGCCCTCGCTGTTTTTTCCCAATTTCAGGAATTTTTTTTCTCGTGGGAAGGAGGAAGGATGGGGACACCGGGAGAGGGTGGAGGGCACCCCGGGGAGAGGGGACAGGCCGCCGGGCGGGTCGGGACGGCGGCGGCGAGGCTGCAGCGGGGCTGAGCAGCCACAAGAGAGAGCCCGAAGGTTGCGGAGGAGCCGGAGCTGCCAGGGATGCGCTGCCAGAGCCCCGGCGGCTCCGGGAACGGGAAAAGGGGCTCGGGGGTGCTCCCCTGGGCTCGGGGTGCTCCCCCGGGCTCTGGGGTGCTCCGGGCCCTGGGCACGGTGATTTGGGGTCTCAGCCCCCCAAACCCATCCATGCACGGCCCCACTCAGGTGAGACCCCACCTGCGGAGCTGCCACACCTGGGGTCCGGCAGCAGCAGAGGAGGCACCAGGGCGCTCCGAGGGCAGCAGGACACGAAATAAAGAGAGTTTGACTCCAGTTTTTACCATTTATTTACAATCTTTTTGCTTATTATATAGCACGCCTCGCTAAAAAAGTTATTTATTCGTCAATAAAACTGACACATCTTTCTATTAGTTAAGTAATAGGAAACAACAACTAGAAAAGGTTGTTATGAAAAAAAACCCAAACCTACTGCCCACTTAAAAATATTTTAGAAAAAAGAGAAAGATGTAAAACAAGATGTAAAATAAGAAAGGAAAACTGCTGTTAGAAGTAAGGAAGTAAGGAAGGAGCTTGCAAGTTAGCAAGGTAAAAATTCTCTCAGGCTCAGAAATACCGAGGCCAAAGGCTGGAGCTGGGCTGGGAGAGCCGGGGGGGCTCACCTGGAGAGGAGAAAATCCAGGGAGAGCCCAGAGCCTCGAGGGGCTCCAGGAGAGCTGGAGGGGGACAAGGGATGGAGGGACAGGACAGGGGAATGGCTCCACTGCCACAGGGCAGGGAGGGATGGGAGATTGGGATATTGGGGTATTGGATATTGGGATATTGAGATATTGGGATGTTGGGGTATTGGATATTGAGATATTGGGATATTGGAATATTGAGGTATTGGGATATTGGGATATTGGGGTATTGGGATATTGGGATATTGGGATATTGGGATATTGAGATATTGGGATGTTGGGGTATTGGATATTGAGATATTGGGATATTGAGATATTGGGATATTGGGATATTGGGGTATCGGGGTATTGGGATATTGGGATATTGGGATATGGGATATTGAGATATTGGGATATTGGGATATTGGGGTATTGGGATATTGGGGCATTGGGGTATTGGGGTATTGGGATATTGAGATATTGGGATATTGGAATATTGAGGTATTGGGATATTGGGATATTGGGGTATTGGGATATTGGGATATTGGGATATTGGGATATTGAGATATTGGGATGTTGGGGTATTGGATATTGAGATATTGGGATATTGAGATATTGGGATATTGGGATATCGGAATATTGGGATATTGGGATATTGGGATATTGGGATATGGGATATTGAGATATTGGGATATTGGGATATTGGGGTATTGGGATATTGGGGCATTGGGGTATTGGGGTATTGGGATATTGAGATATTGGGTTATGGGGATATTGAAATGGATATTGGGAGATTGGGGATATTGGGATATTGGGATATCAGGATAGTGGGATGTTTGAGATATTGGGATATTGGGATGTAGAGATATTGGAATATTGGGATACTTGAGATATTGACATATTGGGATATTGAGATATAGGGTTATAGGGATATTGGGATATTGGGGTATTGGGATATTGAGATATTGGGATATTGGGATATTGAGATATTGAGATATTGGGAGGTTGGGATATTGGGATATTGGGATATTGAGATATTGGGATATTAGGATATTGGGATATTGGGATATTGAGATATTGGGATATTAGGATATTGGGATATTGGGATATTGAGATATTGGGATATTAGGATATTGGGATATTGGGATATTGGGATATTGAGATCTTGGGATGTTGGGGTATTGGGATATTGGGATATTGGGATATTGAGATATTGGGATATTAGGATATTGGGATATTGGGATATTGAGATATTGGGATATTAGGATATTGGGATATTGGGATATTGGGATATTGAGATATTGGGATATTAGGATATTGGGATATTGGGATATTGAGATATTGGGATATTAGGATATTGGGATATTGGGATATTGAGATATTGGGATATTAGGATATTGGGATATTAGGATATTGGGATATTGGGATATTGAGATATTGGGATATTAGGATATTGGGATATTGGGATATTGGGAGGTTGGGATATTGGGATGTTGGGGTATTGGGATATTGGGAGGGGATTCCCTGTGAGGGTGGGCAGGCCCTGGCACAGGGTGCCCAGAGCAGCTGTGGCTGCCCCTGGATCCCTGGCAGTGCCCAAGGCCAGGCTGGAGCACCCAGGGGCGGTGGGAGGTGTCCCTGCCCATGGCAGGGGTGACACTGGGTGAGTTTTATGGTCACTTCCAACCCAAACCTTTTTAGGATTCTGTGTGGAGACTGCACCACGCCAACCCCAGCTGTCCCTGGCAGCTGATGCTGGATTTGCTGGGAATTTTCCTGTGTTGCTCTGGGGCTGACACCCTCCCCTGGCAGGAGCAGGGGATACAATGCTCCACATCCCCCGTGCTGCTCCACGTGGCAGGTTGAAGATCTGGGTTTAATTCTGTTATTTCATGTTCAGATTGGACTCATCTGGAACCAGAAATCCATGGAAAGAGAGCTGGGACTTCCCAGCACCAACCTTTGGATGTGTCTCCAACCCCCTCACAAGGGATGTGGCAAGCTGTTCCTCCAGCCCCTTCACAAATCCACATTTCCAGTTGTTTCTCAAATCCCAGAGGATTTTCTGCAGAAACTTTTCTTGGGGAGGAAAAACAAAATTCTCTAATATATAGTAATATATAATAATATATATTATAATATATAGATAATAATATATAATAATTCTTTAATATATAATATTCTTTTTATACAGAGGATGGGCTTGATCCTGAAGGAAGAAGGAACGAGCACGAGCCGAGCCATCCCTCAGCACCTCTGGAGCTGTGTGGCCAAGCAGAATATCTGAGCAGGAGAGCCGAGGAGAGGGAAATCCAGGGGGTTTCACCCCAAATCTTGGACTCTGAACTCATCCCCAGCAGCCCCATGGCGTCCCTGGCACAGCCCAGCCCAGCCCTGGGATCTGGAGCCGTTCCCTGCCTCGGTACTGGGCTCTGGCTGAGTTTTCCCTCTCCCACCGTCTCCCTTCATTTCCCTTCTGGCTCCCTCCGAGCCCTTTCCTGCGATTTCAGCCTCTCCTGCTGCTCCTTCCCCACCTGAAGCCCAAACCCTCGGCCCCGAGGTTGTTGTGGCAACGCTTGGGATGAGGTCAGGAGGACGGGATGGCTTTTTCAGGTGTGGGAGCAGCCACACAGCTGCCTTGGCCGCCAGAAACCAGAGCAGCTCCTTGCAAGGAAATCTCTGCAATAAAGAGGGAGAGACTGGAAAACCTCTGATGCCTGTCCAGGAATTCATGCCAAGGAGAAGGGGCTCCCTGGGTCAGTCTCTGCCTGGGAAGGGTCTCTGTTTGGCCTGCTGCTTTTCCATCAGCAGCTTTTTAAGGCTGTGGGATTGGGGAGCTCTGGGGATTTTTTTTGGGAGCTCTGGGGATTTTTTTTGGGAGCTCTGGGGATTTTTTGGGGGAGCTCTGGGGATTTTTTTTTGGGAGCTCTGGCCCCTGGTGTAAAGGCTGGGAGGATTTCTGTGCTGTAACCCAAAGAACTGTGGGGTGAGGGATGGTGGAGCTGGGATGGTGATGGAAATCACCCCAGCTGCCATTCCAACACCCATCCCATAAAACAATCCAGGGGTTGAATATCTGACACCTCTGGATGTGCAACGTGGAATTTCCTGCGTCCCCATTCCCATGGGGGAAAAACCTGGGAGAGGGAATTGAGGCACAGGTGAAAAATTCCTGCCTCAGTTTCCTCAGCACCCAGGTGAGGACGCTGAGGGTGACACAGGGAGGGAACACAGGGAGGTGACACAGAGAGGGGACACAGGGAGGTGACCTGGCCCTTTCCTGGGGCTGCAGCCCCTTCCCCCAGGGTGACAAAGGGAGGTGACACAGGGAGGTGACACCAGGAGGTGACACAGGGAGGTGACCTGGCCCTTCCCTGGGGTGCAGCCCCTTCCCCCAGGGTGACAAAGGGAGGTGACACAGGGAGGTGACACAGAGAGGGGACACAGGGAGGTGACACCAGGAGGTGACCTGGCCCTTCCCTGGGGTGCAGCCCCTTCCCCACAGGATTCAAACTCCCCCATGAGCAAACCCCCAGCTGGTTCCTGGCTCTGTGTGTGTCTGGGACCATCCTGAGGTGCTGGGAGAGGCTCGGTTCTGCAGGAATTTTCACCCCCAGGTCCCTCCGGAGCCAAACGGCCCCGCTCCACCAGGCCTGGCAGGGCTGGGATCCCCTCCAGGGCAGCTCCGGCCCCGCAGACTCCCAGCCCCGCAGACTCCCAGCCCGGCTGGATTTTCCGTGCCTGCCTGGATTTACAGCCCTGGATGCTGGAGCAGCTCCTGGCTGGGTGTTTGAGCACAGAGCTCCATCCCTGCCACCAGGAGAGAAAGGGGACAGTCGGCATCTGGCACGGCCAGAGCAGCAGCACAAACCCAGGGCCCAGCAGGGCCTCAGGGGGGCTGGGACCCCAGGGAGAGCCCGGCTGAGGGGGGCAGTGCCTCCATTGTCCCGGTGTTTGCAAATCCTGTCGGGAATTTACTCCTCTGGAGCTCACTGTGCCACAGGGACACCCCAAAGAGGTTTTATGGACATGGAGGGACCCCTTCTCCTAACAGGCTGCGCCCCAAATCCTGAAAATCTGCTGCCTCTGCCTGGGAGCCTGAATCCCAATCCTGGGATTTTCCTTCCAGCTGGGAATGTGGGATTCTTCACTCTGAGCCCCTTCAGGCTGCACCCCAAATCCTGGAAATCTTCTGCCTCTGCCTAGAAGCCTGAATCCAAATCCTGGGATTTTCCTTCCAGATGGGAATGCGGAAGCCCCTTTAGGCTGGCAGTCTGCTGCCTCTGCCTGGGAGCCACCCTCAATCCCATCCTGGGATTTTCCTCCCAGCTGGATGACCCTGGGAATGTGGGATTCCTCACCAGGATGCACCCAAAGGCCTGGCAATCTGCTCCTTCTGCCTGGGAGCCTAAATCCTAATCCTAGGATTTTCCTTCTGGCTGGGAATGTGGGATTCCTCACCCTGAGCCCCTTCAAGCTGCACCCCAAATTCAACTCAGCTCTCACTGCCTGGGAGCCACCCTCAATCTCAATCCTGGGATTTTCCTTCCAGTTGGGAATCTGGGATTCCTCACCCTGAGCCCCTTCAGGCTGCACCACAAATCCTGGCAGTCTGCTGCCTGTGCCTGGGAGCCTGAATACCAATCCTGGAATTTTCCTTCCAGCTGGGAATGCGGAATTCCTCATCCCAAGCCCCTTCAGACTGGCAGTCTGCTGCCTCTGCCTGGGAACCGCCCTCAATCCCATCCTGGGATTTTCCTCCCAGCTGGATGACCCTGGGAATGTGGGATTCCTCACCCAAAGGCCTGGCAATCTGCTCCCTCTGCCTGGGAGCCTGAATCCAAATCCTGGGATTTTCCTTCCAGCTGGGAATGTGGGATTCCTCACCCTGAGCCCCTTCAGGATGCACCTCAAAGCCTGGAAATCTGGGAGCCTGAATCCCAATCCTGGGATTTTCCTCCCAGCTGGGAATGTGGGATTCCTCACCCCCAGCCCCTCCAGAGCCTTGCTGGGCGTTTGTCCATCTCCCGTGCCACCGTGGAGTTCTTTTTCCTCTCTTCCCCCCAACGCTCTGGAGCTGGTTTAATCAGCTCAGAGTTTTCATTTCATGCCTTCCTCTCTCTCCTTTTTTGAGGGGGCAGTGAAATTTATACAATATTTAAGCAGCACAGTGGAGTCCTGGAAGATATTATTAATGTAAAAGGGACAGGCTGGAAATGCACTTGAACCTGGTTACAATTAGAGGGTGATTTTTCTAAAGGTCAATGAATTCAGATAATATCCACAGGGGGGAAAAGAAATTTAATACCTTTTTAGTGAATTAATTAATTATAATATTATATCAGCTTGGGGTTCTTTTCCAGAATGATTAAGGGAACGATCTGTCTTCGGAGAGGCTGGGGGAAGTCAGCGAGCGAAGGAGAGACTGACAGAGGGAAGGGAGAGAGGGGGAGACTTTAATGGGAGAATAATGGAGCCTTTCCTTGCCTTTAAAAACTTGCTGTATTTCCAGGCCACATCATCCCTGCCTGCCAGGTGCAGACCCTTCCCTCCCACCCTCCTCCTGCAGGGTTTATTCCGAGTTTTCACCTTTCCAAAGCAGCTCGGGATGGTTCAGCATCTCCAAGGCTGGACGTGGTGGTGACATTTATAGCAACTCCATCCTTGGTGCCACCAGGGCTGGCACAGGGGGTTGTGGCCAGCTGGGAGGACACAGAGTCCCCAAGAGCCACCAAAACCCGTGGCCTTGGCTTTGCTCCAGCCCAGGGAAGCGCAGAGGCCCCAGCCCTCAGCGGTGTTGGTTTATCTGCAGCCCGAGCCCAGGCTGGAATTTACACTCTCCGCTAATCCAGCCGGCCCCAGAAATTAATTACGGCCTTGTACATTAAAAATTAACATAACCTTTCTGGATATATGTTCTTATGGCGCGGGAGTGGGCCGGAGTCCCTCGGCTGCCTGTAATTGGAGCTGCTTTGCTTCTCCTGCTTTCCCCCCCGCCCTGTTTTGCAGAGATGTGGACATTTGAACTCATTAATCACCAGCCTGGTAGCTGGTAAAGTTTAAGGGGTTTGTAATTGCCTCTGCTGCTGGCAGAGTTGGCAGGGAAGGGGGAGATCGAGGAGGGGGCTCCTCTCACCTTTCCTGGGGGGTTTAAAGCAACACCCATGGGTTGGGGTGGGCTGGGCCCCCCAAAACTCATCAAGGAGGTTCTCAGGGCTTGGCTGGAGAAGGGATGGGCTGGAAATGCTTTTGCAGGAGTTGCTCTGCCGTTCCAGGAGCTGCTTTTGCACTGAAATAAAAGCAACTCTCTCTCTCTTTTTTTTTTTTTTTTTTTTTTTTGTGGGAATTACAGCACATTCCCACCCTCCTGCTGAGCTCTGAACTGCAGAGATTCCAGCCCAGCACCCCAAAGCTGGATGGTTTGGGGGTGCCCCAGGCTCCTCTCACCCAGGAGTGTGATGGGATTGGGATCGCCAGGGATTGTTGGTGCCTCCTAAACCAAAACGTGTCCCAGGGGCACCAAGAGCCTCTTCCTGCAGGGATTTGCTCTCTGCTGCTGCAGCAGCATTACAGCCTGGTGCTCCTGTCCCTCTGGGATCCACCTGTTCCCAAAAAATCCAGCCAGTGCCCAGCCCTGGGGGGATGGAATCACCTGCTGGGTGGTGGAATCAAGGGATTGTTTGGGTGGTGGAATCAATCACTGGATTTTTTGGGTGATGGAATCATTGGATTGTTTGGGTGCTGGGATCATTGGATTATTTGGGTTATGGAATTGTTGGATTGTTCGGGTGATGGAACCATTGGATTGTTTGGGTGGTGGAATCAAACATTGGATTGTTTGGGTGGTGGATTAATCAGATTGTTTGGGTGGTGGAATAATCGGATTGTTTGGGTGATGGAATCATTGGATTGTTTGGGTGATGGAATCATTGGATTGTTTGGGTGATGGAATCAGTCATTGGATTGTTTGGGTGATGGAATCATTGGATTGTTTGGGTGATGGAATCAGTCATTGGATTGTTTGGGTGATGGAATCATTGGATTGTTTGGGTGATGGAATCATTGGATTGTTTGGGTGATGGAATCAGTCATTGGATTGTTTGGGTGATGGAATCATTGGATTGTTTGGGTGATGGAATCAGTCATTGGATTGTTTGGGTGATGGAATCATTGGATTGTTTGGGTGATGGAATCGTTGGATTGTTTGGGTTTGAAGGGGCCTCATCCCCTGCCATGGGCAGGGACACTCTCCACAATCCCAGCGTGGCCCTGGGCCTATCCAGGGATGGAGCAGCCTCCTGGGGAAGGGGGTTTGGAAGGGCCAGGCTGTGGTGCCGTGCTGGTGGCTCAAACATGGGCGTTACCCTTGTCTGCCTCTCCTCCTGGGCAACGTTCATCCCTCAGCGCTCATCCCTCCTACGCTTCCAAGAGGACAGAGAACTTCCCAAAGCCTTTGGGCTCATCTCCTCTCCCCTCCTTCCCCATCTCTCCTCACAACCCCACCATCTCTCATCAAACCAACCCTTTCATTCCTCTTTCCTCCCCCTCCAACCCCACCGCCTCCCTCTCCCTCCTCCCTCCCACCACCTCCACCTCCCTCAGCCAGCCAGCGGCTGCCGGGAGAGCGCCAGCTCCGCTCCCATTGTGCTATCTTTGGGTCCTAAATTAAAATTTATGACATCTTGAAATGAGCAGTGAGGGTAATTTTGCTTCTGAGCGAAGATGCTAATGAGCCCCCTTAATGGCGTGAATAAGGAGTTGACGGGTCGTGTGTCACTTTGCGCAGCCCGTGCTGGTGGTGTAATGGCCGCAGTAAGTGTCTGTAATTATACCCTGTCTCGCTGTATTTTGGCAGCCGTTGTGGGAGAGCAGCGGCTCAGCCGCGGCCAAGGCAGGGGGGAGGGAAAAAAAAAAAGGAAAACGGGAAAAAAAAAATTCCCAGCCCCTCCTGGGCGTCCTCTGTGCTCCCTGGACTTCTCTTCCTCTCCTGTGCGACTCCAGAGCCAGGTTTGGTTCCAGGTGTGATGGTTTTGGCTGTTTAGAGTGAGCTGCTCCATCCAAGATAGGGCAGAGAAAGAAGGGAAAAGGAATAAAAAAATCCCAGCCCCTCCTGGGCATCCTCTGTGCTCCCCAGACTCCCCCTGTCTGTGTGACTCTGGCTTGGCCAGGTTTGGCTCCAGGTGTGATGGTTTTGGCTGTTTAGGATGAGCTGCTCCATGCAAGGCAGGGGAGAGAGGGAGAAAGGGGAATAAAAATTCCCAGCCCATCCTGGGCATCCTCTGTGCTCCCTGGACTCCTTGTCCCCCTGTTTTTGTGACTCTGGCTTGGCCAGGTTTGGCTCCAGGTGCGATGGTTGTGGCTGTTTAGGATGAGCTGCTCCATCCGAGATAGAGGAGAGAGAAAAGGGAAAAGGAATAAAAATTCCCAGCCTCTCTTGGGAGTCCTCTGGGCTTCCCAGACTCCTCTTCCTGTGTGACTCCAGAGCGGTGGCTTGGCCTGGTTTGGCTCTGGTAGGATGGGTGATGGTTGAGGATGAGCTGCTCCATCCAGGGCAGGAGAGAGAGAGAGAAGGGAAAGGGGAATAAAAAATCCCAGCCCCTCCTGGGCATCCTCTGTGCTTCCTGGACTCCTTGTCCTCTTGTTTTTGTGATTCTGGCTTGGCCAGGTTTGGCTCCAGGTGTGATGGTTGTGACTGAGGATGAGCTGCTCCATCCAGGGCAGGGGGTAAAAAGGGAAAATGAGGAAAGAAATCTCAGCCCCTCCTGGGCATCCTCTGTGCTCCCTGGACTCCTCATCCCTCCCTGTGTAACTCCAGAGTGGTGGCTTTGCCAGGTTTGGCTCCAGGTGTGACAGGTTTGGCTGTTTAGGATGAGCTGCTCCATCCAAGATAGGGCAGAGAAAGAAGGGAAAAGGAATAAAAAAAATCTCAGCCCCTCCTGGGAGTCCTCTGTGCTCCCTGGACTCCTTGTCCTCTTGTTTTTGTGATTCTGGCTTGGCCAGGTTTGGCTCCAGGTGTGATGGTTTTGGCTGTTTGAGGATGAGTTGCTCCATGCAAGGCAGGGGAGAGGGAGGAGGGAAAAGGAATAAAAAATTCCCAGCCCCTCCTGGGAGTCCTCTGTGCTCCCTGGACTCCCCCTGTCTGTGTGATTCTGGCTTGGCCAGGTTTGGTTCCAGGTGTGATAGTTATGGTTGTTTGAGGATGAGCTGCTCCATCCAAAGCAGGGGAGAGAGAGGAGGGAAAAGGAATAAAAAATCCCAGTCCCCCTTGGGCATCGTCTGTGCTCCTTGGCCCGCTGTTTTTGTGATTCTGGCTTGGCCAGGTTTATTTCCTGGTGTGATGGTTTTGGCTGTTTAGGATGAGCTGCTCCATCCAAGATAGAGGAGAGAGAAAAGGGAAAAGGAATAAAAATTCCCGGACCCTCCTGGGCATCCTCTGTGCTCCCTGGACTCCTCTTCCTGTGTGACTCCAGAGCGGTGGCTTGGCCTGGTTTGGCTCTGGTAGGATGGGTGACAGTTTAGGATGAGCAGCTCCATCCAAGGCAGGGGAGAGAGAGAGAGGAGGGAAAGGGAATAAAAAATCCCAGCCCTTCCTGGGAGTCCTCAGTGCTCCCCAGACTCCCCCTGTCTGTGTGACTCTGGCTTGGCCAAGTTTGGCTCTAGTGGGATGGCTGACAGTTTAGAGTGAGCTGCTCTATTCAGGGCAATGGGGAGGGAAAAGGGAAAAGGAATAAAAAACCCCAGTCCATCCTGGGAGTCCTCTGTGCTCCCTGGACTCTTTCTCCCCGTCTATGTGACTCTGGCTTGGCCAGGTTTGGTTCCAGGTGTGATGGTTGTGGCTGTTTAGGATGAGCTGCTCCATCCGAGATAGAGGAGAGAGGGAAGGGAAAAGGAATAAAAAATCTCAGCCCCTCCTGGGAGTCCTCTGCGCTCCCCGGGCTCCTTGTCCCCCTGTTTTTGTGATTCTGGCTTGGCCAGGTTTGGCTCCTGCAGGATGGTTTTGGCTGCTTAGGATGAGCTGCTCATCCAGGGCAGGGGAGAAAAAATGGAAAAGGGGGAAAGAAATCCCAGCCCCTTCTGGGCATCCTCTGTGCTCTCTGGACTCTTCATCCCTTCCTGTGTAACTCCAGAGTGGTGGCTTGGCCAGGTTTGGCTCCAGGTGGTTTTGGCTGTTTGAGGCTGAGCTGCTCCGTCCCTCATCTCCTTTCTCCCCTTTGAAGCCGGTGATGACCCCACCCGTGCCCCCCGGCCCCTCAGCACCACATCCTGAGCAAGAATTGACAAGAAATGACCCAGTCAAGCACGGGCTGGGAGATTTCTGGCCTGGAGGAGGTTTGGGAATGAGGTGGTGCGTGGAATGTTGTCCTTGGGCAGATAAAAACCTCCAGACAAGCAGTTTGTGAGCAGATGTGGCACCAAGTCCCAAATGTGCACAAACAGAGCTTGGCTGCAAAATGATCCCAAAAATGGCAGCTCCTGAGCAGCTCCTGCTGGGGTGGGAAAATCTGTCCCCTTGTCCTTATCCCCGTGGAAGCAGCTCGGTTCCAGGCCAAGGGACCAGCCTGGAGCCCGATGGAGCATCTCTGGGGGATGGAGCATCCCTGGGAGGTGGAACATCTCTGGGGGATGGAGCTTCCCAAACTTCCTGGAGGCCAGAAACCTCCCAGTCCGTGCTTGAGTTGTTAATTCCCTGTGAATTTTTTGCTGGTGGAAGTGCTGAAGGTGTTTGTGGGATGATGGGGATTTGGGATGTGCATGGGGAGAGGGCTCCAACTCTTGGATATTTTCTGAGACTGCTCGGGGCAACAACCTTGCCCCAAACCAAGCCAAAAACCTGAATAAAATGAATTTATACCCAAAATATAAGAGTGGCCAAGAGCTCCCTGAGTGAGCCAGGCTGATTTTCCAACCCTGGCTTTTCAGGAGTGTTCCTGGATTTCCACATGGATCATTTCCTGGGGCGTTTCTGGAGGAGAACACAACAGCAGCTCATGGACCCAGCATGGAGCGACTCCCAGGAGCTCGGGAAGCTTTGTCCCATCCCATGGCACATCCAAACTCTCTCCCTGCACACAGCCCCGTGCCTTTCCATTGAAAAATCCCAACCTCTGGCTCTGCTCCGTCGTCCCCGGGCTCGCAGGGATGATTTACAAACTGCCGAGGCTCCCCTGGCGTTTGTGGAGGTCAGTTTTGGTTTATGCATCTCTCAGAGCCTTGAGAGCCCTCCACATATTTCATCCTTTCCTCCTCCTGCCTCAGCCTGCACCGTTCCCTACGGGAGGAATTCCTGGGGGATCCCCAGGAGCAAAGGCAGAGACCAGGGAAGGTTTTCCCTGCGCTGCTGTGGGGTTGGGGTTGTTACTCCCATCCTCCCTTCTCTGCCTGTGGTTCCCAAGGATTTTGGGAACTTCTCTTGTCCTACCTTCATGCCCAGAGCTTGGAGGAGCAGCAGCAGCTTCGGGCACAGCGCTATGGAGCCACCCCCAGGGTGTCCCTTTGGGGACATGAGGTGTGATCCAGCTGCTCCTCTCTTATCCAGGCTGGAACAACACAGATGTGCTGTCGTGACTTTTGAATCACAGAGTCACAGAATCCCAGAATTCACAGATTCACAGAATTCACAGAATTCCAGAATTCACAAAGTCACAGGGTCACAGAGTCACAGAATTCACAGAATCACAGAATTCACAGAATTCACAGAATTACCAGGTTGGAAGAGGCCTCCAAGATCATCAAGTCCAACCCAGCCCCAACACCTCAACTAAACCCTGGCACCACATCCAGGCTTTCTTTAAACACATCCAGGGATGGTGACTCCACCACCTCCCTGGGCAGACCATTCCAGTACTTTATCACCCTTTCTGTAAAAAACTTTTCCCTGATATCCAGCCTGTATTTCCCTTGGTGCAGCTTGAGGCTGTGTCCCCTCGTTCTGTCAGTGCTGCCTGGAGACAGAGCCCAAGCCCAGCTGAGCACAGGCACCTTTCAGGGAGCTGTGGGGAGTGATGAGGTCACCCCTGAGTCTCCTTTTCTCCTTTTCTCTTTGGAATCAACAGGAATGATTTGAAGGATAAAAGCTGTTGGATGTACGAACTCCCCTCATCGAGGATGTTACATCTTGGCCTTGGGAACCAAGGGAGCTCCCTGGGGATGGCCTGGGCTTGCCCAGAGCTGCTGAGAGCTGGAGAAATCCCCACCAGCCCCGTGTCCCGAGCACCGGGGCCCTGCAGGTGCTGCTCCCACAGGGATGCTCTGGGGATCCCAACATCCCCATCCCGGCAGGAATCCGAGCTCTGCCGTGTCCCCAGCCGCCCGCAGCACCAACCCAGGTGTGTGACAGGACACACGTGGCGGGGTTTAAAGGACAACATCAATAAAGTCGGGATCGCTGTTCCCAGGCTCGGCAGCGGGCGCTCCCCGCGCCGCCGGGATCGCGACCATTGAAATATTGAAGTACTCGCATATAAACGGCGCTTTCAAGTATTTTTGACAAGGGTACTAATTAAATCTTAATTGACACCGCACTAATTAGCTTCTTAATTACATGGAACCACATAATTAGCAGCACACTCTGTGCTAATTGTTAATTAGGAAAACCAGGCTTCCCCCATGCCCCCCTCCCCATCCCTCCCCTCCTGTTGTCGCTTTTAACTAAAGAGGCTCTGCTGGGAGGAGGAGGAAGATGAGGGGGGGGCTGTGCTGCCAGCACGTGGCTCGGGGCTGGCGTGGGGCTCCAGGTGGGATTTGGGACAGGGGCGGGGGGCAGGCACACCTGTGGGGGGGATGGGGGCTCTCCTTGGGGTTGTGGGTGATGCAAAATCCTCTTCTGGAGCCATCCCCATTCCAGCTCACAGAGTCACAGAATCAGAGAATCACAGAGTCACAGAGTCACAGAATTTCTAGGTTGGAAGAGACCTCCAAGATCATCGAGTCCAACCCAGCCCCAACACCTCAACTAAACCCTGGCACCACATCCAGGCTTTGTTTAAACACACCCAGGGATGGTGACTCCACCACCTCCCAGGGTAAGCCATTCTAGTACTTTATCACCCTTTCTGTAAAAAACTTTTCCCTGATATCCAGCCTGTATTTCCCTTGGTGCAGCTTGAGGCTGTGTCCCCTCGTTCTGTCAGTGCTGCCTGGAGAAAGAGCCCAAGCCCAGCTGAGCACAGGCACCTTTCAGGGAGCTGTGGAGAGTGATGAGGGCACCCCTGAGTCTCCTTTTCTCCAGGCTGAACAAGCCCAGCTCCCTCAGCCGTTCCTCACAGGGTTTGTGTTCCCAGCCCCTCACCAGCCTCGCTGCCTCCTCTGGATGTGCTCAAACATCTCAATTTCCATCCCAAACCGAGGGACAGAGCTGGACACAGCACTGAGTGTCCATCCTAAACTGAGGGACAGAGCTGGACACAGCACTGAGTGTCCATCCTGAACTGAGGGACAGAGCTGGACACAGCACTCAGTGTCCATCCTAAACTGAGGGGACACAGCTGGACACAGCACCCAGTGTCCATCCTGAACTGAGGGACAGAGCTGGACACAGCACTGAGTGTCCATCCTGAACTGAGGGACAGAGCTGGACACAGCACTGAGTGTCCATCCTGAACTGAGGGACAGAGCTGGACACAGCACTGAGTGTCCATCCTGAACTGAGGGACAGAGCTGGACACAGCACTGAGTGTCCATCCTGAACTGAGGGACAGAGCTGGACACAGCACTCAGTGTCCATCCCAAACTGAGGGGACAGAGCTGGACACAGCACTCGAGGTTCAGCCTCACCAGTGCCCAGTCCCGGGGCAGAATGACCTCCCTGCTCCTGCTGGCCACACCATTCCTGATCCAGGCCCAGGATGCCCTTGGCCTCCTTCAGGATGAGCCCCAAACCCCCCACGGTTTTGTTTGGCCACTTCTTTGCAGGGTGAGGGTCAATCCCACCCCACAATGGGCACACTGGGGTCACTGGGTGCTCTTCCCTGCCCGGACATCCTGGCTTTGTTCCCGGGGTGGGTTTTACCTCTCCATGGGCACCTCAGGGTTCCAGGATTGTGGATCAGTGTGGCTCTGTGCTAGCAGTGCCTGGCACTGTGTTTAACCCCAAAACTTGGATTTGGGGAGAGGAATGACCCAGATCCAGCTATGCCACTGCCATGAGGGACTGGGGCAGCTCCATCCCAACCCTGCTGCCCCAAACCCACTGGGAAAACCCCTCCTTTATCCACCTTTATCCCATCCCCAAAATCTGCTCCAGCATCTCCACCCCACCCCAGCCTGCCCACAGTGCCCATCCTCACAGGGGAACACGCCTGGAATTTTCCAGGTCTCTCCCTCTCTGTTTCTCCTTTATGAATTTTTAATCATTTTTTAGTTGTGCGGTTTTCCAGGGAATTTAAAAAAAATAAAAGTGGCCCAACACCTGCTGCAGAGCCTGCGCTTCCCTAGAGCCTGGAGGAACGGGATGTGCAGCTGGGATTGCAGCCCCGTGTTTGTGGGGAAAGAAAATATCTGTATTTTCACCAGGGGGGAAAGAGGAGGAAAAGAAAAGGGGGGAGTTAAAAAAAAAAAAAAAAAAAAAAAAAAGAGGTGAGAAAATTGTGCTCATTTGACAAATCTTTCTAATTAGGGGCCAATTATGTCCTCAGATTCCTAATTGGGATTCCGGCAGGTTTTCAGGCTTGTAGGGTAATTACAGGCTCGTAATTCTATTAAGATGGAAATTTGGGAGAAATACCTTATCATAACATTTAGATTTTGCCATCTGTGTTGATGGGGCTGCAGCTCGGGTGGGAAGGGGCTGCTTCACTCCCAGGCTGATCCTGATCCTCGTCCTGATCCCAATTCTCATCCTGATCCTGACCCTCGTCCTGATCTTGATCCTCGTCCTTGTCCTTATCCTGATCCTCATCCTCATCCTGATGCTCATCCTGATCCTGATCTTCATCCTCATCCTGATCCTTTTCCTGATCTTTATCCTCATCCTCATCCTCATTCTGATCCCAATCCTCGTCCTGATCTTGATCCTGATCCCAATCCTGATCCTGATCTTCATTTTCATTCCAGTCCTGATCCTGAACCTCGTCCTGATCCTGATCTTCATCCTGATCTTTATCCTCATCCTGATTCTTTTCCTGACCTTCAACCTCATCCTCATCCTGCTCCCAATCCTTATCCTGATCTTCATCCTGATCCTGATCCCAATCCTGATCCTGATCCTGATCTTCATCCTGATCCTGATCCTCGTCATGATCCCGATCCTGATCATCATCCTGATCCTCATTCTCATCCTCAACCCAATCCTGATCCCAATCCCGATCCTGATCCTCATCCCAATCCTCAGCCGGTGCCGTCGGCATCACCGCAGGCAGGAGGGGAAAGTGGGGATGGGGGATCCCAGCCTGGTCCCAGGTTTGTCGTGTCCTCAGCGTGCTGGACACTGGAATTCTGTGGAGATTCCAGGGATTCTGCAAGGTTGGACACCCCCAGGCCCACCCCTGCCCCATCCATCGCCAGCAATCCTAACCCCAACCCAATCCCAATCCCAATCCCAATCCCAATCCCAACCCAACCCCAAACCCAACCCCAACCCCAATACTAACCCCAACCCAATCCCAATCCCAATACCAACCCCAACCCCAACCCCAATCCCAACCCCAATCCCAACCCCAACCCCAACCCCAACCCCAACCCCAACTCCAATCCCAACCCCAATCCCAACCCCAACCCCAATCCCAATCCCAATCCCAATCCCAACCCCAACCCCAACTCCAATCCCAACCCCAATCCCAACCCCAATCCCAATCCCTGCGCTGTTTCCAACCAGGAACATCCATCAGTGACCTGGGGGCAGAAACAGCTCCCTCATCTTCCTCGGATTTCTCATCACCTTCGCTTGTCCCGGCCCTGGGATGTGTTGGGACACTCCTGTCCCTGTCCCCTCCATGAACAACTCCACAATTTGGGGTTCCCCAAATCCCCGATGCTCATTTTTATTTTTATCCCCCCCTCGTGGCTAACAAAACCAGCTGTGGGTAATTATTTTAATCTGCATTCCTGGGCGGGAATGCCGCTTCTCCTTCCGGATCCGCAAATTTACAATGGGAAAAAAAAAGGAAAAAAAAATAAAATAAAAAAAGAAGTGAAACCCTCCTCTCCATGAGAGTCTGGCTGCCTTTGATCTTTTGTGTGAGGGCTCTTATCAGGATGAGGGTAGGTTTTACACGCTGGGAGATGTGGGAATAACACTCCACGGAGATAAGCGGCAGCCCTGGTCTCCTTTGTGTGGCAAATTCCATAGGACTGGCAAAATTTACAGGGAGAGGCTGGGAGAGAAAGAGTCCCCAGAGCAGCTGAGAGGAAAAATATTATTAGTAGTAATAATAATAATAATAATAATAATAATAATAATAATAATAATAATAATAATAGCTTTCTGTGGGGTAATTAAAAGGTTCAGCCCCGGGATGGGGTGGGAGTAAAGGGTTGGTTTGATGGGAAAATCCTTCAGATTTTTGGGGCTGGATGTGGTGGATGGGATTTGTCACTGCCACAGCCATGGCCCCCAGGACCTCTGGTGGGGACACAGGAAATTCCATGGTGCCCATCCAGAGGTGTCAGATGTTCAACATCCCAATTATTTTATTGAGATATTCAATCACTGGATTATTTTATTGGGATGAGCGTGGAAATGGCAGCAGTGGGGTTAAAGGAGTGACCCTGGGGCGCTTTTGGGGTCACAAGTTTCAGCTCCTGGGGTGTCAAAAATTTCAGCTTTGGGGTGTATGAGGAGCAAGAGCATCCCAGAGGCTCAAGAGCATCACTTGGAGAGAAGAGAGGAGACCAGGATGGGGGAAACTGCTGGGAAACCCCTTGGATTTTTGGGGCTGGATGGGTGAATGGGACTGGTCACTTCTGTGACCACCAGAAAATCTCATGGGGACACAGGAAATTCCGTGGTGCCCATCCAGATGTGTCAGATGTTCAGTTGTTGGATTATTTTATTGGGATGAGCATGGAAATGGCAGCAGTGGGGTTAAAGGAGAGACCCTGGGGCACTTTTAGGGTCCCAAACTTCAGCTTTGGGGTGGATGAGAAGCCAGAGCATCCCAGAGGCTCAACAGCATCACTTGGATGGGAGGGAGAAGATCTGGATGGGAAAAATCCCTGGATTTTTGGGGCTGGATGTGGTGAATGGGATTTGTCACTGCCACAGCCACCGGAATCTCTCATGGGGACACAGGAAATTCTGTGATGGAATTATTTTATTGGGATGAGCATGGAAATGGCAGCAGTGGGGTTAAAGGAGAGACCCTGGGGTGCTTTTGGGGTCACAAATTTCAGCTCCTGGGGTGGATCAGGAGCCAGAGCATCCCAGAGGCTCAAGAGCATCATTTGGATGGGAGGGAGAAGATCTGGATGGGGAAAACTGCTGGGAAAATCCTTGGAATTTTGGGGCTGGACGTGGTGAATGGGATTTGTCACTGCCACGGCCACCAGGACCCCTGCAGGGGACACAGGAAATTCCATGATGCACATCCAGAGGTGTCAGATGCTCAACATCCCAATTATTTTATTGGGATGAGCATGGAAATGGCAGCAGAGGGGTTAAAGAAAAGACCCTGTGGTGCTTTTGGGGTCAAAAAGTTCGGCTTTGGGGTAGATCAGGAGCCAGAAAATCCCAGAGGCTCAAGGGCATCACTTGGATGAGAAGGAGGAGATCTGGATGGGGAAAACTGCTGGGAAAATCCTCGGATTTTTGGGGCTGGACATGGTAAATGCGAGTGGTCACTTCCATGACCACCAGAACCTCTTATGGGGACACAGGGAATTCCGTAATGCACATCCAGAGGTGTCAGATGTTCAACATCCCAATTATTTTATTGGGATGAGTATGGAAATGGCAGCACTGAGGTTCAAGGAGTGACCCTGGGGCGCTTTTGGGGTCACAAATTTCAGCTTTGGGGTGGATCAGGAGCAAGAGCATCCCAGAGGCTCAAGAGCATCATTTGGAGAGAAGAGAGGAGACCAGGATGGGAAAACTGCTGGGAAACCCCTCAGATTTTTGGGGCTGGGTGTGGTGAATGGGATTTGTCACTTCTGTGCCCACCAGAACCTCTCATGGGGACACAGGAAATTCTGTGATGCACAGTTCAACTGTTTATTTTATTGGGATGAGCGTGGAAATGGCAGCACCAGGATTAAAGGAGAGACCCTGGGGTGCTTTTAGGCTCACAAATTTCAGCTCTTGGGGTGTCACAAATTTCAGCTCCTGGAGTGGATCAGGAGCCAGAACATCCCAGAGGCTCAAGAGCATCATTTTGATGGGAGGAAGAGGATCTGGATGGGGAAAACTGCTGGGAAACCTCTTGGATTTTTGGGGCTGGGTGTGGTGGATGGGATTTGTCACTGCCACAGCCATGGCCCCCAGGACCTCTGGTGGGGACACAGGAAATTCCATGATGCACATCCTGAGGTGTCAGATGTTCAACTGTTGGATTATTTTATTGGGGTGAGCGTGGAAATGGCAGCACCGGGGTTAAAGGAGAGACCCTGGGGCGCTTTTAGGGTCACAAATTTCAGCTCTTGGGGTGTCACAAATTTCAGCTCCTGGAGTGGATCAGGAGCCAGAACATCCCAGAGGCTCAAGAGCATCATTTGGATGGGAGGAAGAGGATCTGGATGGGGAAAACTGCTGGGAAACCTCTTGGATTTTTGGGGCTGGATGTGGTGGATGGGATTTGTCACTGCCACAGCCACAGCCACCACTGGGGACACAGGAAATTCCATGATGTGCATCCAGAGGTGTCAGATGTTCAACATCCCAATTATTTTATTGAGATATTCAATCACTGGATTATTTTATTGGGATGAGCGTGGAAATGGCAGCAGTGGGGTTAAAGGAGAGACCCTGGGGCGCTTTTGGGGTCACAAATTTCAGCTTTGGGGTGGATCAGGAGCCAGAGCATCCCAGAGGATCAAAAGCATCGTTTGAAAGGGAGGAAGGAGATTGGGATTGGGAAAACGCTGCTGGATTTCTCCTCCTGAAGGAATTCCCCAACTCTTACAGGTGCCGGGAGGAATTTCCCAACTTTTCCAGCATCCCCCACACCCCTTGGGCTCTGGATCAAGGACATTTCTCCCTCCCGGGGCCACCCCTGGGGTCACCCAAGAGCAGTCCCCTCCTCCCGCCACCCCATAATCGCTTTCCTATTAATCCAACTCTTTTATTATTATTATTATTGTTATTATTATTAAACATCTCTCTTCTCCCGAATCATCTCAGCGCGGCGGCGGCGGCGGTGGCGAGGTCCCCGGTAATGGCTCCATAAATTTCAGCCATAAAAAGTAATGGAGGGAGACAAATGAGATAATTAGGAATAAATCTTGGCGAGGTCTCTATTCATCAACATCCCCCAGAACCGGCCAATATTCCAAATCATTAGCAAAGGCCGTAATTAACGAAGAGCCGCGGCTTCCAGCGTTAATAAAGCTCGCTCAAGTCGAGATTATCAGGGAGCAGCTGACGAATCAGCCCTGCTGATATTATGGCCTTTGTTAAGGATTTCTTGATTTTTTTTAAAGCTAAAAACCCCGTGTCGGTTTTTTATTTTTTATTTTTTCCTCCTCTCTTCTGCTAAATTTTAATTAGATTTTTTTGTGGCTGTAGAGGGCAAGGGAGGGGACAAAGGGACAGGGTTTGTTGGGTTTTTTTCTTTTATGCTTAGGGATGGTGGCAAAAGAAGACCCCGATAGATTTTATTTTATTTTATTTTATTTTATTTTATTTTATTTTATTTTATTTTACTTTATTTTATTTTATTTTATTTTATTTTACTTTATTTTATTTTATTTATTTCATTTCATTTCATTTCATTTTATTTTACTTTATTTTATTTCATTCTGTTTTATTTTATTTATTTTATTTTACTTTATTTTATTTCATTCTGTTTTATTTATTTTATTTTATTTTATTTTATTTTATTTTATTTCATTTCATTTTATTTCATTTTATTTTACTTTATTTATTTTATTTTATTTTACTTTACTTTACTTTATTTTATTTCACTTTATTTTATTTCACTTTATTTTATTTCATTCTGTTTTATTTATTTATTTTATTTTATTTTATTTTATTTTATTTTATTTTACTTTATTTATTTTATTTTACTTTATTTTATTTTATTTATTTTATCTTATTTTATTTTACTTTATTTTATTTTATTTTATTTTACTTTATTTGGTTTCATTTTATTTAATTTTATTTTATTTCATTTTTTAAAATTTTACCTTATTTCATTTTATGTTACTTTATTTCATTTCATTTCATTTCATTTTATTATTTTATATTTTATTTTACTTTATTTTATTTCATTTCATATTTGATTTTATTCCCCCCCCATTTCTCACCACTTTTATTCATTCCTCCACATTCCACTGCAGGGAGCTCCCGAGGCTGCTACCAATGAAAAACCAACTTTTATTTATTTATTTATTCTTTCCCCAAAAAACCTCCGGATTTCTGGAATTTCGAGGTGCCCGCTCAGCTCTGTGACCCCGCCACCCCCCGCACCTCGTTTGGGCTAAAACCAGAAGGAATCAGCCCAAAACCAAACGCAGGGAATATTTTCCTGCCCTGGATCAGGAATTTTGGGGGTTTTAGGATTTCTGAGGAATTTTTCTGTCCCCTGCCCACCTGGGCAATGTGGGCACCACAAACTCAGCCCCTTGTGTCCAGACAATTAAATTTTAACTGATTTAATTCAAAATGAAGCAAATTTAAATTAAATTAAATTTTAAATTTAAATTTAAATTTAAATTATTTAAAAATAACTTTGAAATTGTTTTAGAGCTGCCAGGCTGCTCAACCCAGCTCAGTTTGGGGGTCTCACTGCCCCCATTTCAGCCTCTTTGAACTCTCCTAAATTCATTTATTTGGGGTTTTTTAAAAGCTAAAATCACAGCTAATTTAAATTTTAAAATTTAATTTTTTTTAATTTAAGCTAAATCAAGCTGGGTGAAATCTTTGCTGTGCCAGGGGTGCCTCCAGAGGAGCTGCAGCCGCTTTCTGGAGTGAAAACGTGACCCTGGTGTCTGCGTTTGCCTTGAGGCTTCTCCTTGATTCTTTCCCTTCATTTCCCCTGATTTTTTAACCTTGATTTTTTAACCTTGATTTTTTAACCTTGATTTTTTAACCTTGATTTTTTAACCTTGATTTTTCCCATGATTTTTCCCTTGATTTTCCCCTTGATTCCTCCTTGATTTTTTCTTGATTTCCCTTGATTTTCCCTTGATTTTTCTTTGATCTTTTCTCTTGATTTTTCTTTGATCTTTTCTCTTGATTTTTCTTTGATCTTTTCCTTTGATTTTCCCTTGATTTTTCTTTGATCTTTTCCATTGATTTTCCCTTGATTTTCCCCCTTGATTTTTTTCCCCTTGATTTTCCCCTTGATTTTCCCCTTGATTCCTCCTTGATTTTTCCTTGATTTCCTTTGATTTTCCCTTGATTTTCCTTTGATTTTTCCTTGATTTCCTTTGATTTTTTTCCTTGATTTTCCTCTTGGTTTTCCCCCTTGATTTCCCCCTTGATTTTTCCTTGATCTTTTCCCTAGATTTTCCCTAGATTTTTCCTTGATTTCCCCTTGATTTTCCCCTGGATTTTCCCCAGATTTTTTTCCTTGATTTTTCCTTGATTTTCTTTGATTTTCCCTTGATTTTTCTTTGATGTTTTCCCTTGATTTTTCCCTTGATTTTTTTTCCTTGATTTTCCTCTTGGTTTTCCCCCTTGATTTTGCCCGTGATTTTCCCTTGATTTTTTTCCTTGATTTTCCTCTTCATTCCCCCCTTGATTTTTCCTTGACTTCCCTTTGATTTCCCCTTGATTTTTATTTGATCTTTTCCCTAGATTTTCCCTTGATTTCCCCCATGATTTTTCCTTGATTTCCCCTGGATTTTCCCCTGGATTTTCCCCTGATTTTTCCCTGATTTTTTCCTTGATTTTCCCTTGAATTCCCTTTGATTTTTCCTTGATTTTTCCCTTGATTTCCCCCTCGAATTTCTCCTTTAGTTTTCCCTTAATTTTCCCCTAATTTTCCCCTTGATTTTTTTCCTTGATTTCCCCTAATTTGCCTTTGATTTCTCCCTTGATTTTTCCCTTCACTTTTTCTCCTTCCTTTTCTTTTTTCCCCTCTTTTTCTCTTTTTCTTTTCTCTTTTCTTTTCTTTTCTTTTCTTTTCTTTTCTTTTCTTTTCTTTTCTTTTCTTTTCTTTTCTTTTCTTTTCTTTTCTTTTCTTTTCTTTTCTTTTCTTTTCTTTTCTTTTCTTTTCTTTTCTTTCCTTTTCTTTCCTTTTCTTTCCTTTTCTTCTTTCCTTTTCTTCTTTCCTTTCCTTTCCTTTCCTTTCCTTTCCTTTCCTTTCCTTTCCTTTCCTTTCCTTTCCTTTCCTTTCCTTTCCTTTCCTTTCCTTTCCTTTCCTTTCCTTTCCTTTCCTTTCCTTTCCTTTCCTTTCCTTTCCTTTCCTTTCCTTTCCTTTCCTTTCCTTTCCTTTCCTTTCCTTTCCTTTCCTTTCCTTTCCTTTCCTTTCCTTTCCTTTCCTTTCCTTTTCCTTTCCTTTCCTTTCCTTTCCTTTCCTTTCCTTTCCTTTCCTTTCCTTCCCTTTCCTTCCCTTTCCTTTCCTTTCCTTTCCCTTTCCTTTCCCTTTCCTTTCCTTTCCCTTTCCTTTGATTTTTCATTTTTTTCTTTCCCCCCTTGATTTTTCCCAGCTCCCTTCGATCCCAGTCCGAGCGCTCCGGGCGGACTGGGCGGACTGGTGGCGGCCTCACTAGAGGGCAGCAGCATCCTGCCTGGAATAAACCCGCAGGAACCCCGGGAATTTGGGATCATCCCAAGGACTTCGCACCTCCAAGGGTGACGGGGTTTGGGATTTCCAGGGCTGAGATCCACGGGCAGCCTTGGCTTTGGGATTTGGGAGAGATTTGGGGAACGGCTCCTGCAGGAGCCGCTTGTTCCCAAAAGCTGGATGGGTTTGGGGTTTTGGGGTTTTTTTGGGCATGACCAGGAAGGTTTGGGAAGCTCCAAGAGGGATAAAAGTGGCTGGGAAAAGCACAGTCGGGAAATCTGTGGGGTCGCACACCCGGCAGGATGGGAATTCCTGAAAATTCCCTCAAAATCCTCGGCAAAACCCCAAATCGGGGGCGCATCTGGAGTGGAGCACCAAGGTGGGAAAAACTCATCCCAAATCTCCCAGTAGGGACAGGGGCTGCACAATGAGAATTCCCAAAAATTTCCTCAAAATCCTCAGCCAAACCCCAATCCGGGGGCACATCTCTAGTGGGAGCACCAAAGTGGGAGAAACTCATCCTAAATCTTCCACAGGGACAGAGATTCCCTAAGGACAATTTATGGGATGGGAGCTGCACAATGGGAATTCCCAAAAATTCCCTCAAAATCCTCAGCAAAACCCCAAATCAGGGGTGCATCTGGAGTGGAGCACCAAGGTGGGAAAAACGCATCCCAAATCTCCCGGTAGGGACAGGGATTCCCTATGGACAATGTATGGGGATTGCTGTGGGATGGATTTATGGGATTTGGGCGATGAGGCTTCTTAAAGAGCTTGAAATGAAAAATCTTTCCTTGGATTTCACTGGGAATGGGGTGGGAATGGGGTGGGGATGGGGTAGGAATGGGATGGGAATGGGATGGGAATGGGGGAGAATGGGGTGGGAATGGGGCGGGAATGGATCAGGAATGGGATGGGAATGGGATGGAATGGGGTGGGAATGGGGCGGGAATGGGGCAGGAATGGGGCTGGAATGGGATGGGAATGGGGTGGGAATGGGGCTGGAATGGGATGGGAATGGGGTAGGAATGGGGTGGGAATGGGGCGGGAATGGATCAGGAATGGGATGGGAATGGGATGGGAATGGGGTGGGAATGGGGCGGGAATGGGATGGGAATGGGATGGGAATGGGGCAGGAATGGGGCAGGAATGGGGCTGGAATGGGGTGGGAATGGGGCGGGAATGGATCAGGAATGGGATGGGAATGGGGTGGGAATGGGGTGGGAATGGGGCTGGAATGGGATGGGAATGGGGTAGGAATGGGGTGGGAATGGGGCGGGAATGGATCAGGAATGGGATGGGAATGGGATGGGAATGGGGTGGGAATGGGCGGGAATGGGATGGGAATGGGATGGGAATGGGGCAGGAATGGGGCAGGAATGGGGCTGGAATGGGGTGGGAATGGGGCGGGAATGGATCAGGAATGGGATGGGAATGGGGCGGGAATGGGGCAGGAATGGGGCTGGAATGGGATGGGAATGGGGTGGGAATGGGGCGGGAATGGATCAGGAATGGAGGGAATGGGGCAGGAATGGATCGGGAATGGGGCGGGAATGGGCAGGAATGGGGCTGGAATGGGATGGGAATGGGGTGGGAATGGGGTGGGAATGGGGCGGGAATGGATCAGGAATGGGATGGGAATGGGGCGGGAATGGGCAGGAATGGGGCTGGAATGGGGTGGGAATGGGGTGGGAATGGGGCAGGAATGGGGCTGGAATGGGATGGAAATGGGGCGGGAATGGGGCAGGAATGGGGCTGGAATGGGATGGGAATGGGGTGGGAATGGGGTGGGAATGAGGTGGGAATGGGGCGGGAATGGATCAGGAATGGGGTGGGAATGGGGTGGGAATGGGGCGGGAATGGGATGGGAATGGGATGGGAATGGGATGGGAATGGGGCAGGAATGGGGCAGGAATGGGGCTGGAATGGGGTGGGAATGGGGTGGGAATGGGGCAGGAATGGGGCTGGAATGGGATGGGAATGGGGTGGGAATGGGATGGGAATGGGATGGGAATGGGGTGGGAGCTGCCAGGATCCCTCCAGCAGATCCCAAATGGCAGCTCTGGGATTGCCCAGCCTGGAATGGGGCAGGAGGTTCAGCTTTCCATGGGAATTCCATGGACATTTCCCGGCATTCCAGAGCTGAGGACAACGCACACATCCACAGGGAAAGGGAACCCAGAGAGGCTGGAGCCGGTGGAAACGGGGAAAGCGGAGGGGCAGGGTGGGAAAATAGGGAGTTGTGCAAAATAAAAATAAAAATAAAAATAAAAATAATTAAAATTAAAAATTAAAATTAAAATTAAAATTAAAATTAAAATGAAAATTAAAATTAAAATTAAACTAAAATTAAAACTAAAAAATAAACTAAAACTAAAAAATAAAATCAAAATCAAAAATAAAAATAAAAATAAAAATTAAAAAAAAATGAAAATGAAAATAAAAATAAAAATAAGGAAAAGGAAAAGAAAAAGAAAAATTAACACCCTAAACAATACAGGTATAAATAATATATAGAATAATAAATAATAATTTATCTAATATAGAGAGTTTATATTATATATAATATATAATCCATATTATATATAATATATATCACATATAAAATATATTCTGTATAATACATGTGTATAAAATAGATATAATATATGAAATATATGTAATACCTAATAGGTATCATATATATCAGAGATATGGTGGCACTGGGGTGAGAATAAAATAAAATAAAATAAAATAAAATAAAATAAAATAAAATAAAATAAAATAAAATAAAATAAAATAAAATAAAATAAAATAAAATAAAATAAAATAAAATAAAATAAATAAAATGAAATAAAAATAAAATAAAATAAAATAAATTAAATGAAATGAAATAAATGAAATGAAATGAAATAAATGAAATGAAATGGAATGAAATGAAATGAAATGAAATAAAATGAAATAAAAATAAAATAAAATAAAATAAAATGAAATGAAATAAAATAAAATAAAATAAATGAAATAAAAATAAAATAAAATAAAATAAAATAAAATTTATTTGTGCAAAATGTCATGCGATGATTAAATTAATCAGATCATTAAGGTTGGAAAACCCCTTTACAATCGTCTATTTCAACCCTACATATATGTGGGCAAATGTATAAATTTATATATAATTATATCAATCAAACAATCTATCTATATATTTATTTAGATATACTAAAATTATTTTTTATAAATATTATTTTATTTTTTATTTTCTATTTTTATTTTTTATTTTTATTTTTTATTTTTTATTTGTTATTTGTTATTTGTTATTTGTTATTTTTTATTTGTTATTATGTTATTTTTCAGAAAATATCACCAGGGTGAATATAGAAATCAGGTATTTGTGGAAAATATCCTGGGATCTTTACATTTACTAAAGGTAGAAAAGAACTCTAAAATAATCGAGTACAAACAGATTTTTAGGTGTAAATACAGATTTTTCTATGCTCAACCAGTGGTATTCTATAAATATAAATATGAATATGAATATGAATATAAATATGAATATAAATAGAAATAGAAAGAATAGAAATAGAATTATATTCTATTTCGAAATATAAATCCAAATATATAAAACCATATATATATATAAAATATAAATATATAAAAATATAAATATATATAAAAATATAAATATATAAAAAATATAAATATATATAGAAATATATATATAAAACACATGAATTTAAAAAAATATATACATACTATATAAAAATATTATATATATTATTATATATAATAAGAAAAATATAAATATATATATAGAAATATATATAGAAATATATATATAAAACACATGAATTTAAAATATATATACATAATATATAAAAATAATATATTATATATATTATTATATATAATAAGAAAAATAGAAATATATATAGAAATATATATATAAAACATATGAATTAAAAAAATATATATACATAATATATAAAAATATATATTATATATGATTATATATAATAAGAAAAAATAGAAATATATATAGAAATATATATATAAAACACATGAATTAAAAAAATATATACATGATATATAAAATAATATTATATATATATTATTATATATAATAAGAAAAAATAGAAATATATATAGAAATATATATATAAATATATATATAAAACACATTAATTAAAAAAATATATACATAATATATAAAAGTAATATATTTTATATATTATTATATAAAATAAGAAAAAATAAATATATATATAAATATATATATACATAAACCACAAAAATTTAAAAAATATAAAATATGTATATATGTGTATAATGTGTATATATATATAAAATACCACTGGATGAGCATAGAAAAATCAATATTTGTGCAATATATATTTATATTTATATTTATATTTATATTTATATTTATATTTATATTTATATTTATATTTATATTTATATACATATTTATATACATATTTATATTTATATACATATTTAATTTGTAATATGTACTAGATTTTTATGTCATCCTATATTTTGATTTAATATTTATTTTTATATACTTTGCTACAATATATTTTAGAGAATATATTTTAACATCATGTTTTATAGAATGTATTTTACTTTAATTTTTTCTTTTTATTAACTCTATTAAATATATATTATTAATCTAAATTAATAAAATATTAACTATAAATATATCTTGAGATATATTGAATCTATTTTATGTTTGAAATTGATGATATTTTAATATAATATTTCGATGTAATGTTTAAATATTATATTTTAATGTTATATTTTAATATTATATTTTAATATTATATTTTAATATTATATTTTAATATTATATTTTAATTTTATTAATTTTGGGAGGCTCCTTTTTCTGAGGGGCTGCCTGGAAAAGGTTCTTGAAAAGCAGGAAAAACTCTGGAAAAGTTGGAAAAAACCTCTGGAAAAGGTTCTGGAAATTTGGAAAAGGGAAGAAGGAGCTCAGGGGGTTCCACATGGACCCCAAAGGTAAAATCAGGAGTTCAGGTATGAAAATGATGACACAAGAAATGATTAATTAAACAAGAAATTCTCTAATTAAATAAGAAATTCCGTAATGAATCAAGAAATTCCTTAATAAATGAGGAATTTATCAATTCCTTGATAAAATAATAAATATTATTATAAATAATAGAAATAAATTTATACAATTTATTATTAATAAATTTTATAAATAAATAAAATTAAATATTAATAAATATTAATTCATAATATTAATATAAATAAGCCCTAATGGCTTAATAGAACAAGAAATTCTTTAATGAATCAAGAAATTCCTTAATAAACGAGGAATTTATCAATTCCTTGATAAAATAATAAATATGATTTTAAATAATATTTATTATTAATAAATTTTATAAATAAATAAAATTAAATATTAATATTAATAAATAATATTATTATAAATAAGCACTAATGGCTTAATAGAACAAGAAATTCTTTAATGAATCAAGAAATTCTTTAATAAACAAGAGATTCCTTGATAAAATAATAAATGGCTTAATAGAACAAGAAATTCTTTAATGAATTGAGAAATTAATTAATAAATCAAGAAATTCCTTGATTAAATAAGAAATTCCTTAATGAATCAAGAAATTCCTTTGTAAAAGAAGAAATTACTTAATAGGTCCAGAAATTTCTTAATAAATCAAGAAATCTCATTATAAATCAAGAAATTCCTTAATAAAAAAGAAATGTTTTAATGAACAAGGAATTCCTTAATAAATCAAAAAATTCCTTAATAAAAGAAGAAATTCATTAATAAAAAAGAAATGCTTTAATGAACAAGGAATTCCTTAATAAATGAAGAAAATCTTTAATAAAATAAAAAATTCCTTAATAAAAGAAGAAAATCATTAATAAAAGAATAAATTCCTTAATAAATCACGAAATTCCTTAATAAATCATGGAATTCCTTAATAAACCACGGAATTCCATAATAAAACAATGCATTTTAATAGAACAAGAAATGACTTAATGAAACAAGAAATTCTTTAATAAAACAAAGAATTCCTTAATTAACACGGAAATTGATGGATTTTCTCCACGATGATTCCAGGTCCAGGCAGGACCCAGTGCTGGGAACTGGGAGCACAGTGGGTTTAACTGGTTTAACTGGTTTAACTGGTTTAACTGTTGGGCCAGGACCTGGAATTCCCAATCCAGGAATTCCCTGGGCAGCCGGACCACGCTCCAATTCCTGGAATTCCTGTCTCTCCCTCCTGTTTTCCTGGAATTCCTGTTTTCCTGAAATTTCTGTTTCCCCCTCCTGTTTTTCTGAAATTCCTGTTTCTCCCTCGGGTTTTCCTGGAATTCTTGTTTCTCCCTCCTTTTTTTCCTGGAATTCCCATCTCTCCCTCCTTTTTTCCCTGACCTCTGGAAAACTCCTGAAATTCTGCACCTGGCACGGCGCTCCAGGATATTCCTGGATGATGGGAATTTTGGGGAATCTCTGCCCCTCTCCTCCTCAAAACTCAGGAATTTTGGGAGATCTCAGCCTCTTCCCTCAAAACTCAGGAATTTTGGGGAATCTCTGCCCCTCCCCTTGAAACTTGGGAATTTTGGGGAATCTCTGCCCATTGAAACTCAGGAATTTTGGAGAATCTCTCCCTCTCCCCTTGAAATTTGGGAATTTTAGAGAATCCCTGCCCCACAGAACTTGGGAATTTCAGGGGATCTCTGCCCCTCAAAATTCGAGAATTTTGGGGAATCTCTTCCCTTCAAAACCCGGGAATTTTGGGGGATCTCTGCCCCTCAAAACACAGGAGTTTTGGGGGATCTCTCCCCTCAAAACTTGGGAATTTTGGGGGATCTCTGCCCCTTGAAACTCAGGAATTTCGGGGGGTGTCTACTGAGGGCCCAGAGCCGTCCCACCCTGCTCCCCTCAGCCAAACCCTGCCAAGGGGCAGCACCCCCGTATTGGGGACAGGTCCTAAAGTTTCACCCCAAAGTGACAAAAAACATCGACAGCAAATACAATACACCCTTCCCTTCCTTTCCTTTCCCTTCCCTTCCCTTCCCTTCCCTTCCCCCTTCCCTTCCCTTCCCTTCCCCCCCCCCCCTTCCCTTCCCTTCCCTTCCCCCTTCCCTTCCCTTCCCTTCCCTTCCCTTCCCTTCCCTTCCCCCCCCTTCCCTTCCCTTCCCTTCCCTTCCCTTCCCTTCCCTTCCCTTCCCTTCCCTTCCCTTCCCTTCCCTTCCCTTCCCTTCCCTTCCTTCCCTTCCCTTCCCTTCCCTTCCCTTCCCTTCCCTTCCCTTCCCTTCCCTTCCCTTCCCTGGCTGTTTGTCCCAGTTTTTGGGGATAAATGCAACAATCAGGGAATGGGCTGGATGGGTTCACCCCAAAGTGACAACAAACACAGCCAACAAACCCTTCCCTTTCTCACCTTCCCTGGGTTTTTATTCCAGTTTTTCCCTCAATCAGGGAATGGGGTACCTGGGTTCACCCCAAAGTGACAACAAACCCTTCCCTGCCCCTCTCCTGCCCTTCCTGGATGTTTATCCCAGTTTTTGGGGACAAACCTCTCAATCAGGGAATGGGCTGGATGGGTTCACCCCAAAGTGACAACAAACACAGCCAACAAACCCTTCCCTGCCCCTTTCTGACCTTCCCTGGGTTTTTATTCCAGTTTTTCCCTCAGTCAGGGAATGGGGCGCATGGGTTCACCCCACAGACACAGCAAAACCATCCAACAAACCCTTCCCTTCCTTTTCCTGCCCTCCCTGGGTGTTTGTCAGAGTTTTTAGGGCCGAGCCCCACAGTCAGGGAATGGGCTGGATAGATTCACCCCAAAGTGACAACAAACACAACCAACAAACCCTTCCCTTCCTTTTCCTGCCCTCCCTGGGTGTTTGTCAGAGTTTTTAGAGCCCCACAATCAGAGAATGGGGTTCATGGGCTCACCCCAAAGTGACAACAAACTCAGCCAACAAATCCTCCCTTCCCTTTCCTGCCCTCCCCTGGGTGTTTCTCAGAGCTTTTAGGGCCGAGCCCCACAATCAGGGAATGGGGTGCACGGGTTCACCCCAAAGTGACAACAAACCCTTCCCTTTCTGACCCTCCCTGTGTGTTTATCCCAGTTTTTGGGGACAAACCCCACAGTCAGGGAATGGGCTGAATGGGTTCACCCCAAAGTGACAACAAACTCAGCCAACAAACCCTTCCCTTCCCTTTCTGACCCTCTCTGGCTGTTTGTCCCAGTTTTTGGGGACAAGCCCCTCAATCAGGGAATGGGCTGGATGGGTTGACCCCAAAGTGACAACAAACCCTTCCCTGCCCCTCTCCTGCCCTCCCTGGCTGTTTGTCCCCCCCTTGGCAGCTCCATCCCCGCTGCAGGAGGCTGAGAGGCGCCACCTGGCCCCGAGCCACCTCACAGAGCCACCGTGTCACCAATCCCAGCCCCGCAGGACACCCCAGACCCGGATTGGGGCCGGTGCCAGCACAGGCGCTGGGGTTCTCATCCAGGGGATGCTCACGCTCCTGGCAGGTTTGGGATGAAAGAATTGGCCTGTGGGACACCAGGGAGTGGGAAAAAATGATGCTGCCGGGCCCCTGGCCTCAGGCTGGGTTTTGGGGAAGGGTGAAAGCGAGGAGAGGAGCTGGTGGACCTGAAATGTTAATTCCTTCCAGCTGCTGTCAGTCTGGCAGGTTCTCAAAGGAAGTTTAATAGACTGCAGTCGTCTCCCCTCGGCCCCGTCCCCCAACCCCGCCAGAACCTGGGATTACATGAGCTGCTCTGCCTTCCAAAAATCCGGGTTTGTTTTATTTTCCTCATTTTTTTTTCTTTTTCCTTTGGCTCTGGGAGTGTTTTCTTTTGAAGTGTGAGTGTGTGTGCGCACGCACGTGTGCGAGGCCTCGCTCCCGTCTGCCAGCTGAAGGATTGCAGGGAATGGAGAGGGAATTTTGGGGGTGGCACAGAGTGGGAGTTGTGGGGGTTGTGTTGGCATGAGGAGGGTGAGGAGGAGGAGGAGGAGGATGAAGAGGAGGAGGAGGAGGAGGAGGAGGAGGAGGAGGAGGAGGAGGAGGAGGAAAAGGCTCCTTGGGCCTCCTTGCTGGAGCGCTCCCCAGTCTGCCGTGTGAACTGGGAGGAAACAGGATGGAGAAAGTATTTGGAGTGGAAAATAAAAAATCCTCTCCCACTTTATTGATTGTGATTGAGGACAGAAATAGCCTGAGCTGCCGACAGCCCTCCCCACTGAAGGAGCAGCCAAATGTGGGGCTCATCCCGAGCTGCTCCATCCATGGAAAAACACAGATGTGTGTTTGGAGGTGTCCGGAGAGCTCGGGGCAGCAGGGATGAGCCAGGGCTGGATCCCAGGGGTTCCACACCTGCCTGCAGAATTCCCAAGCCTCCCCTTGTCCCTCCTGCTCTGCTCTGGCTGCACCCACAGGCTCAGCAGCCCCTGGAATCCATCAGCGATGAAACAACGAGCTCCCATCATTAACACCTCCAACATCCCAGGAATAATCAATCCAGGGATGGTAGGAAAAGGAAACTCCCGTGGCCAGCTGGGATCAGGCCCTGCCCACCCCAGGGGCACCTTGCACCAAAATCCCAGCAATGCTGATTTAGGTGATTGCAGTTTTCATGGATTTTAGCCAATTTCATTGAATTGTTTCACTTAAAACATCAAATTCAATGCCAGACAGGCTGGGGACAGCGGGCAGGGAAGCCCAGGATGCCCAGGAAAGCCCAGCAGGGTCAATCGTGGGCATGGGGCTCCAACTCTGAGAAAACCATAAAAACCGAGTGCTGGCAGCAGAGTAATTAGTTAAACCCAAGCACATCTGTTGTTAATTAATTCCCAGGCAGGAGGGTTTAACTCTTGCCTTGCCTGGTGTTTTGCAGCCTGCATGGCCCATGACAGTTTGCACCCAGAGGGAAGGTTTAAATCGGATTTTCCAGCTCTTTCAGGGACTTGAGTTTGCTCTGGGTCACCATTCCCTGCTCTGATCCATCATTCCCACATCCCAGAACCAGCGCTGGGATTTTCAGGAGCTCCTGGGGGGGTGAGCAGAGCAGCCAGGACTGCTCAGGGCAGTGAAAGCTCCTCAGGTTTGGGGTCAGGGCTGAAATAAATCTGTCCTTGCCCCTTCCAACATGGAGCCACTGCCAGAGGTGGGAACAACTCCCTGAGGGAGGGTTTGCAGAGGGCAGAGATCTGGGTAGCCCTGCATTGATTATTGATCTTTAATTTGCATTTTTTCCAAGGCAGCTGTCACTAAAGTCCATTCACAGGTGTGAGCATCGCACCCATGGAGGAAAACAAGGATCCCATCGAGGGAAACAAGGATCCCACTGAGGAAAACAAGGATCCCATCAAAGAAAACAAGGATCCCATGGAGGAAAACAAGGATCCCATTGAGGGAAACAAGGATCCCATCGAGGGAAACAGGGATCCCATAGAGGAAAACAAGGATCCCATCAAGGAAAACAAGGATCCCATCGAGGAAATCAAGGATCCCATGGAGGAAAACAAGGATCCCATTGAGGAAAACAGGGATCCCATTGAGGAAAAAAAAGGATCCCATAGAGGAAAACAAGGATCCCATAGAGGGAAACAAGGATCCCATCGAGGAAAACAAGGATCCCATCGAGGAAAACAAGGATCCCATAGAGGGAAACAAGGATCCCATCGAGGAAAACAAGGATCCCATCGAGGAAAACAAGGATCCCATGGAGGAAAACAAGGATCCCATAGAGGAAAACAAGGATCCCATCGAGGGAAACAAGGATCCCATTGAGGAAAACAAGGATCCCATTGAGGGAAACAAGGATCCCATTGAGGAAAACAAGGATCCCATTGAGGGAAACAAGGATCCCATAGAGGAAAACAAGGATCCCATCGAAGAAAACAAGGATCCCGTTGAGGAAAAAAAAGGATTCCATCGAGGAAAACAAGGATCCCATCAAGGAAAACAGGGATCCCATTGAGGGAAACAAGGATCCCATCGAGGAAAACAAGGATCCATTGAGGGAAACAAGGATCCCATCGAGGAAAACAAGGATCCCATCGAGGAAATCAAGGATCCCATGGAGGAAAACAAGGATCCCATTGAGGGAAACAGGGATCCCATTGAAGAAAACAAGGATCCCATCGAGGGAAACAAGGATCCCATCAAGGAAAACAGGGATCCCATCGAGGAAAACAGGGATCCCATTGAGGGAAACAAGGATCCCATTGAGGGAAACAAGGATCCCATTGAGGGAAACAAGGATCCCATCGAGGAAAACAAGGATCCTATTGAGGAAAACAAGGATCTCATCCCTGCTCCCACCTCCTGCCCTCCATGGGGCCCTCGGGAGCTGCATTAAAACCCTGCAGGACTGGAGAGGAGCAGGAGGGGGGTTTGGGGCATGTGTGACCCCCACCCCAGCCCGGACTCAACCACACAGGGCCCGGCCAGCCCGCAGGAACGCTGAGGGAATCTGTTCCCCATTAGGCAGCCCTGGCTGGTGGGAACAGCCCTGCCAGCTCCAGCCTCCCTAACGAGCAGCAGAAGCGAGGCCAGGCTGGGGAAGGCCTCCAGCACCTCCGGGCCTCTGTGCCAAGGATGCGAAGGGTTTGGAGCGGAGCCTGTGGAAAAGCTCCGAGCGACCCCGCGAGCGCCGGCTGGGGCCCCGATCTCGTTTGTGCCGGGGTGGGCAGGGCTGGGCATACCCCCCGCAGGTCCTCGCTGCTTTAGGGAGGGGTAAACCCCAAATTCAGCACTGCCACCGCTCCCTGAGGGGTGTGAGGGGTGGAGGAAGGCTGCCCACACCATCCTCGTCCCCTCTGTGCACTCACAGCGTGCCGGGCTCTTGCTCAGCACTAAAAATAGGATTTGGGCTGAGCGGCAGCGCCGGAGGGCAGCGAGCCCAGATCCCAGCGCAGCCCTTGTCGCCGTGACCAACTGACCCATTTGGCTTCGGATTTGAAGCGCTTTTCCCTCCTCGTTCCACTGCAGCCCAGGCAGCAGCTGAGCCTGGCCAGCCGCGCCTTTCCAGGGCCAGAGAGACCCCGCGGTGGGGTGGCGGCCCCTGACTGACCCTGGTGGCAATCCCTGACCCTGGTGGTGGTCCTTGACCTGGTGGCGGTCCTTGACCTGGTGGCATGGCCTGGCATGGGTGGTGGTCCCTGACCGACCTGGGTGGCAATCCCTGGCCCTGCTGGAAGTCCCTGGCCCTGCTGGAAGTCCCTGACGCTGGTGGAGGTTCCTGACCCTGGTGACAATCCCTGACCCCACTGGCAGTCCCTGACCTTGCTGGCATGGCCTGGCATGGGTGGTGATCCCTGACCCTCGTGGTGGTCCCTGACCCTGGTGGCATGGCCTGGCACAGCTGGTGGTCCCTGACCCCGCTGGCAATCCCTGATCCCGCTGGCAGTCCCTGACCCTGGTGGCAGACCCTTATCTGCTGGCATGGCCTGGCACAGGTGATGGTCCCTGACCCTCGTGGCAGTCCCTGACCCTGGTGGCATGGCCTGGCACACGTGGGGGTCCCACCCAGGCCTCAGGGACAGCAGGAGTGGCCAAAGCCACCCAAACTCCAAGGGCTGCAGCCTTGCCAGCCTGCAGCAGCCCTCCCACTGGGAATGCACAGGATTTGTTTTCTCCTTTGGTGGAATTTGTGCCCTGGGGCTGGTGAGGCAGCCCGGGACAGGTGACATCCCAGAGGTGGTGGCACAGGGACAGGGACAGGGTTTGTCCCAGGGGCACTCCAGGACCTCAGGCTGTTCCTGGAGCCAAGGACAGAGCGACCTCTGACTTTTCCCTCCCAGCACAAGGAGCCAACAGGAGCACCCTGGGGCTTTCACTGACCTGTCCCATGTCCCCAAGGCCAGCTGGGAGCAGGACAGGCTGCAGGGACAGGGGACACGGAGCCTCTGTCCCCAGGGACTGCCCTGCAGAGCACGTGCTGGGCCAGCCGCCAGTCAGAAATGAAGAAAGACTTTATTTACAGTAAAAAGGAACAAAAAAAATTATTATATAAAATACCGTGACACTTCCCCTCCCATCAGCAGCGTGTCTGCCACCCCCACCCCTGTCCCCGGGACGGTGGCACGGGGCCAACAACTGCTGGGGGTCATTTGTCACCCACCGAGCCACCGTGCCCCACCACGGGGGACACACGGGGACACGCGGGGCTCGGTGACAGTTCGGCACAGCTCCGGGACACACAGGGACACGCGGGGCTCGGTGACAGTTCGGCACAGCTCCGGGACACACGGGGACACGCGGGGCTCGGTGACAGTTCAGCACAGCTCCAGGACACACGGGGACACGCGGGGCTCGGTGACAGCTCGGCACAACTCTGGCTGCAGGAAAAGCTTCCCGGGAGGGGCCGGGCTGTGGGTGTTGTCCTGGGCCGCCGGGCTGAGCACCGAGGGCAGGGGAGCCTGGCAGGACATGTCCCCCAGCATGGGACCCCACAGCCGGGCTGGGGGCTGCAGCACCTCCCGGTGCCCGCGGTCACCCAGCCTTGGGGGGGTCCCTGGTGATGTCCCTGGAGGGGGATGCTCTGTGCCACCCCCTGTAACCCCACCTGGAGCATGTCCTGGGGCAGGTGGCAGTGGGACAGGCTGTCCCTTATGCTGGGATCCAGGGTGGCTCTGCGGGATGGGCTGTCCTCAAGGCCAGGCCATGGGGTGGCCCTGCAGGATGGGCTGTCCCCAAGACTGGGACCCGGGGTGACTCTGCGGGATGAGCTGTCCCTAACGCCAGGAGCAGGGGTGGCACCGCGGGACGGGGTGTCCCCAAGGCCAGGACCCAGGGTGGCTCTGTGGGACCTGGGCTGTCCCCAGGCCCAGGCTCCGGTGTGGCTCTGTGGGACAGGCTGTCCCCAAGGCTGGGACCTGGGGTGACTCTGCTGGACGGGCTGTCCCCAACGCCAAGCCCTGGGGTGGAAGCAGGATGGGCTGTCCCCAATGGCAGCACCTGGGCTGTCCCCAAGCCTGGGACTTGGAGTTGCTCTGTGGGACTGGCTGTCTCTAACACTGGGACCCAGGGTGGCTCTTCGGGGACCTGGGCTGTCCCTAACGCAAGGAGCAGGGGTGGCAGCTGGACAGGCTGTCCCCAAGGCCAGGACCCAGGGTGGCTCTGTGGACGGGCTGTCCCTAACACTGGGACTCAGGGTGGCTCTGCAGGACCTGGGCTGTCCCCAAGGCCGGGACCCAGGGTGGCTGTGAGGGACTTGGGCTGTCCCCAAGCCCAGGCTCCGGTGTGGCTCTGTGGGACAGGCTGTCCCCAAGGCCAGGACCTGGGGTGGCTCTGTGGGACCCGCTGGCCCCAGGGGCGGCACCTGGGCTGTCCCCAAGGCCAGGTCCCAGGGGTGGCTCCATGGGACAGGCTGTCCCTAACACTGGGACCCAGGGTGGCTCTGTGGGACCCATTGTCCCCAAGGCCGAGCCCTGGGGTGGAAGCGGGATGGGCTGTCCCCAAGGGTGGCACCTGGGCTGTCCCCAAGGGCGGCACCTGGGCTGTCCCCAAGGCTGGCACCTGGGCTGTCCCCAAGGGCGGCACCTGGGCTGTCCCCAAGCCCAGGCTCCACGGTGGCTCCGCGGGACGGGCGCTCCTGCTCTCGGCTCAGGTGGCAGGAGGCTCCCACTGTCCCCCGGTGCAGGCAGAGGTAGAGCAGACCAGGACCCTTCCAGAGCCCCCGCGGCCCTGCGGGTTCACCCTTCCCCGGGCAGGGTCCGGCTCCAAGGACGAGAATTCCAAAGGGGGATTCGCTCTCATCCTCCGCGAGCTTTCCCGCGGGACCGGGCGGAGCTCGGGGGGGTCCCAGCGCGGCTCCCCCGGCCCAGCGGGGCCCTCAGGAGGAGAAGCAGAGCCCGCAGCACTCCATGCAGATCTCCAGGCAGTCGGCAGACTCGCAGCAGGCGTCGATGATGCCGCAGTCCATGTCGCAGGGCAGGTCGCAGTCCGCGCACTCGCCCGAGTTGCAGCAGCAGCAGCAGATGCAGGAGTCCTCGGAGGTGCAGGAGCCGCAGGTGGCACAGTCCAGCACGATGTTGCAGAGGGTCAGGAACTCGCAGAAGAGGCAGGAGAGGATGCAGTGCACGCAGCAGTCTGGGGAGACAGCGCCCGGCACGGGGGGATGCTGGGGGAGCACCACAAGGGTGGAAATCCTCCCTCAGGAATCCATGGAAGGGAGGGGAAAAGGGCTCGGGAGGCAGCCACAGCCCCAGGGGCCTCCCTCAACACCCAGCCCTCAATTTTGGAGGGCAGGAGATGGCCCCGCTCAGCACCCACCCCACAGAGGCTGCCAGGAGGGCCCAGGGGTCCCGCTGGGCTCGGGGGGTGCCACCCCAGAGATCCCAAGGGATGAGGGGCCCTGTTGGAACCCCGGGCACTGAGAATTTCACATTTTCTGTGCTGGCAGGCACTGACCCCCAAACAAACCCTGCATTGACCTGAGGCCGTGGAAAAAGCTCCCAAAATTGAGTGACAGCACTGGGATTGTGGGTGTGGAGTTTGAATAGAAGTGTGTGACATCACAGGGTGGAAAACTGAGAGTTTAAGGGTTTAGAATACAGTAATAGATATAAAACAAGATGGAGGAGTTAGGGTTTAAGCTGGGCTCAGAGGTTGCCACCCCAGAGATCCCAAGGGATGAGGGGCCCTGTTGGAACCCCGGGCACTGAGAATTTCAGATTTTCAGTGCTGACAGGCACTGACCTCCAAACAAACACTGCATTGACCTGAGGTGATGGAAAAAGCTCCCAAAATTGAGTGACAGCACTGGGATTGTGGGTGTGGAGTTTGAATAGAAGTGTGTGACATCACAGGGTGCAAAACTGAGAGTTTAATGTTTTAGAATATAGTTATAGTAATATATAAAGCAAGATGGAGGATTCAGTGCATAAGCCAAGTTCTTTCACCTTCTTCTTCATGGGTCTGGGTGGCATTTTGTAATTGGATGAAAAAATCCACATTGCAGGCCACAGGTGTTTGGTTATTGGGTTAAAAGTAAAAATAATTCAGGTGTCATCTCACAATTGGACAATTTGTGTTTAAAAGACCTTGGAAAAAGTTAGAGACAGAGCCATCTTTCACTTTGTTAGCTAGAACTCACAACCTGTGAGACTGTAAGATATACAATCTATAGATAATATAGACTATAATAAACCTATAGATAAGAACTAATAAACATCTGAAACTGAACATGAACACTGCATCTTTCGAGCATTAAGCTTCTTCTAACAGAAGAAAGAAGATAAGAAAAACCCACAGGGCCCGAGGAGAACAGAAAGACACCCCCAGGGGACAGCCGGTACCTTCCTGCGCCTCGATGGGGATGTGGGAGGAGGGCGACTTGGAGCTGCCCTTGCTCTTCTTGCTGCTCTGGCTGTTGATGGAGTGGTGCTGCTGCAGTTTGCGGTGCGGTTTCTGCACCCGGCAGGTCCCGTTCCCGTTGGCGCCGTTGGGCAGCAGGTGGGTGCAGGGCCCGGGGGGCCGCACCTGGGGCTGGCCTGGAGGGCAGAGCAGAGCAGAGTTACCCCCAGGCCTGCCCTCTCCGTGGGGAGAAATGCGTGCCCAGAGCCTGGAGGGAAACGGGAATCTGGGACCCAGATGGACACGGGGTGAGCAGGAGGTGATGATGGATGGATGGTGCAAGAGGATGGAGATGGAACAGGAGACCACAGAAGGACAGAAGGACAGAAGGACACCATCACAGAATGACAGAATTTCTAGGTTGGAAGAAACCTCCAAGATCATCGAGCCCAACCCAACCCCAACACCTCAATGTTGATGTGGGAAAGGTGGTTGGAGGAAAGGAGGTAAAGATCCAGAGAGGAAGGGATGGAAATGCCCCCAAAAATGAAGATTTGTCATGAAGGATGTGCTGAAACTCATCAGAGGACCAAAGGAGGAGATCTCCCTGCACAGGCAGGAGGGATGGAGCCCCTGAGGCTCCTGGATGTCCCCACTGCCCTCTGTGAGGCTGGAGGAGATGAGGCACCACTGCAGTGATGCCTGAAGCTTGAACTTTCATATTTTCAGGCTCTGTGCTGCCCAGGGTGCAGCTCTGAGCTCACAGTCACTGTCACTCAGCTCTCTGCATACAGCACGGACACAAAACAAGTCCTGGCCCTGCTACACACCAAGGACAACTTTCAGCCCAACAGCACAAACAAGGGTGGCTGGAGGGAGGAACAAGAAGGATGGGAGCTCACAGCCTGGAGCTGGAATTGGACAATTAAACCCCAAAATGCAAATGGACCAAAACTTATAAAAATGCAAAATCTCGTGACCAGGGAGCCATTTTATGACCATTCTCAGCCCACCCTGGGTGCAGCCTTGTTCAGGCTCCTGTCTTACCCAGGGTGGATCCTGAAGGTGTTTAAATAAATACCTACTTTATTCTCTTTCACTAAATACCTACTTTATTATCTTTTAATAATTATCTAGTTTATTCCCTTTCAATAAATGTCTAGTTTATTCCCTTTCAATAAATACCTACTTTATTCTCTTTCACTAAATACCTAATTTATTCTCTAATAAATACCTAATTTATTTGTTCAACAAACACCTACTTTATTCTCTTAATAATTATCTAGTTTATTCCCTTTCAATAAATATCTGCTTTATTCTCTTTCAATAAATCTCTAGTTTATTCCCTTTCAATAAATACCTATTTTACTCTTTCAATAAATCTCTACTCTATTCTCTGGCTCTATCCACTCTCTGTTTCAGGTCAGCCTTCCCAAGGCATCAGCAGAGCCTTCCTGCTCCTCTCCCCGGCCCTGCAGGACCCGGCCACTTCCTTAAGGTCTCCCCAACCTCTGGCTGAACTCCTCTGCAGGAGGAGAAAAAGAACTGAGTGCTGTCTGTGCCTCCCTTCAGCCTCTCCCTGCAGCCCCAGGTCCTGCCAGGACACTGCCAGAGCCAGGGGGTGGCTCAGCCCCTCGCTCCTGCCCACTGTCCCCACGCTGCCTCCTCCGTGGTGCTCTGGGACAGGGCTGGGCACCAGCACAAGGAATGAGGGTTCCAGCACCCATCATCCTCCTCAGCAATGCCACAAATCAAATCTGGTGGTGTTTCAGCCAAACTTTGCTTTTCCTGTCCCGTGGCAGTAAACAAGGGATGATTCAGGAGAGAGGCTCGAGGGCAAAGGCACCTCGTGGCACCAGGGAACAGGAGCTGCTCTCTGTGCAGGGACACTGGGGTGGGGCGGGCACAGGCGGCGCCTGTCCTGCATCCACAGAAATAAAACAGAAAATTAAACAACAACAACAACAACAAAACCAAAAACAAACCCCAAAAATAAACAAAAAACTGAAAAAAACCCCACCCCAAAAACCACACACAAAAACCCCAAACCAAACCAAACCAAACCAAACCAAACCAACAAACAAACAAACAAACAAACCCCCAAAACCCCCAGAAAATAAAGTGGGTTGGAGGTGAAAATAAAAATGAAAATAAAATCGATGGAAGGTGAAGCACACAACTGAATGGTCCCAGTGCTTGGTTTTACCAGGCTGAGCTTGAGAAGGTTAAACTGGGAGCTCGGCCTTTGACACCCGCTGGGAAGGGAACTTTAAATAACCAGAGCTGAGCGGGAAGAGTGGGCTGAGAGCAGCAGGGATGGGAGACTGGGGAGACAGAAAACAGGTCTGGGATAAAACAGGAATTGTCTCCCCTCCTTAAAAACCTCGTGGAGTGTTCATTTCCTTGCCCAGTGCCCTCTCCTGCCCGGTGTGTGCACCGAGCTGGCCCCGGGGTGACCGCAGTGCCCGGGGCTGTGACAGGAAGGGGCTGAGCCCGCAGGGAGCCGGGCAGGGGTTGGGTTAAGAGGACCCAGCAGCAGCTCGGACGGCAGCCGGGTTCTGTGGGATTGCAGCAGGATGCACTTGGCGCTCCCCACGCCGCTGCATTCCTCAGATTAAACTGTTTGTAAATCAAAATCACGCTCTGGCTCCGGCAAGGGGCAGCTAAAGGCAGCCAGGAATCCCCCCACTCAAAGTTAGGGAAATAACTTCGGGTTTTTTAGGATGGCCTTTAAGACACGAGGCCAAAACTCTTCTGGAAGAGGCAACTCCAGCTCCACAGTGATGTGGGCAGGAGTGGAGGGACCAAAACCAGGATTTTGGGGAAAACTGCCTGTCTGCAGATCCTCAATAACCAAAACCCTCCTGGGTGTTCACTGTGGGTTTCCCAACCAGGCGATGCTCCTGGATCCCCTCGGGCTGTCCCAGGGCAGCACCACCGGGGTCCCCCTGCTGGGACCCTCCCTGAGCCACTGCCAGGGCTTGGGATATTGTGGCCACCTGGGTCTGCGGGTCCTGCCTGAAACTCAACCCACAGAATGCCAGACTCGCAATCCCAAAGCTCCAAAGTGCTGGAAAACTGGATTGGAGCAGTGCTGAGCCTTGGGGGGGCAATCCCGGGATTGGGGGGCAAGGATGTGACCCTGCCCCTCACAGCCCCTGCTGCCCTCCTGGGCCTGCACGAGCCAGATGGGCACGGGAATGCCACCAGCCCATGGGACATCCTAAATGTCACCCCAAGGTCCTGCCAAAAGGGGAATAACCCTCCAAAACCAATGATGACACCCCAAACCAATGGATAAACCCCAAAACCAATGATGACACCCCAAATACCAATGAATAACCCTCCAAAACCATTGGATAACCTCCCCAAAACCAATGGATAACCCTCCAAAAACCAATGGATAACTCCCCAAACCACTGGTGACCCCCCCCAAAACCAACGGATAACCCCCCAAACCAACAGATAACCCCTCAAAACCCAATGGTGACCCCAAAACCAATGGATAACCCCCCCAAAACCAATGGACAACCCCCCAAACCCAATGGTGACCCCCCAAAAACCAATGGATAACCCCTCAAAACCAATGGGTAATCCCCCAAACCAATGGATGACCCCCAAAACCAATGGACAACCCCCCAAACCCAATGGTGACCCCCCAAAAACCAATGGATAACCCCAAAAACCAATAGATAACCCCCCAAAAACCAATGGATAACCCCTCAAAACCAATGGATAAACCCCAAAACCATTGGATGACCCCCCAAACCAATGGACAACTCCCCAAACCCAATGGTCACCCCCCAAAAACCAATGGATAACCCCAAAAACCAATGGATAAACCCCAAAACCATTGGATGACCCCCCAAACCATTGGATGACCCCCCAAACCATTGGATGACCCCACAAACCAATGCATAACCCTCCAAAACCAATGGTGACCCCCCCAAGAGCAGCGCAGTGAGGAGTGGGGGACACCAGAGGCGACGCTGCTCCTTTCCCGGCGAGGAGAGGTGAAGATCCCTTCACCCAGCCCCGGGAGGGGGGTGCCCGAGTCCCTCCCAGCCCCGGGGCCCGTGGGGGGCGGCCGGGGGGCCGGGCCGGGCTGTGTCGGGGGCCGTGCGGCGGCTGCGGTGTGACTCAGGCGTGCAGAATGTCTGTGGGCAGCCGGCCCAGCTCCCAGATGCTGCGCCAGGGCTCTGCCGCAGGAAACGTGCGCTCTCCCCGCTGCTTTTCACCGTCCTCTCCCCTCCCCTGCCCGCTCCCCGCGGGGGCAGCCCCGTTCCCACCGCCCTCATCCCGCCGGGAAACTTCCATCCACTTCCATGGGGAAGCTGCGCGCCTGCATCCAGCAAAATGGGAATGGCAGCCTAGGAGCGAACCCCTGGGATCCGGGCTGGCGGCCAGGCAAGGATGGAGGGCTCCAGGAGAGCCTCCCACATCTGCCCCGCACCGGGGAACGGAGCGAGGGCACCGCGGCCCGCATCCCTCCCCGCCCCGGCTTTCTCACGGCTGGGAAATTTGGGAGGTGCTGCCCGGCCCCGCCACCGCCCGCAGCGCTGCGCTGACAGCCCGGCCCAGCCCGGCCCAGCCCGGCTCGGCACCGGCCTCACCCTTGCCCCGGACTGGCCACGGCAAGAGCTGCCCCGCGGGACGCGTCTCCTTTGCTCCGGAGAGCGGCGGCTGCGGCCCGGCCCGCGGCTGTGCCCGTGGGGATGGCCCGGGATGTGCCCATGGAAATAAATACCCCAGGGCTGTGCCCACAGAAATACCCCGGGGCTGTGCCCAACGAAATAAATACCCCGGGGCTGTGCCCATGGAAATATCCCACAGCTGTGCCCACAGAAATACCCCAGGGCTGTGCCTGTGGGGATAGCCCGGGCTGTGCCCACAGAAACACCCCGGGGCTGTGCCCAACGAAATAAATACCCCGGGGCTGTGCCCATGGAAATATCCCACAGCTGTGCCCATGGGGATAGCCCGGGCTGTGCCCACAGAAATACGCCGGGGCTGTGCCACCGGGACATCCCACACCTTTGCCCGTGGAAATACCACACAGCTGTGCCACAGGGATGTGCCCGTAGAAATACCCCAGGGCTGTGCCCACAGAAATACCCCACAGCTGTGCCCATGGAAATGACCCATGGCTGTGCCATGGGAACATCCTGGGGTTGTGCCCATGGAAATGATCCATGGCTGTGCCACAGGGATATCCCGGGACTATGCCCATGGAAATATCTCATAGCTGTGCCCACGGAGATACCCCCAGTCATGCCACGGGGACATCCCGGGACTGTGTCCATGGAAATGACCCACAACTGTGCCCGTGGAAATACCCCAGGGCTGTGCCACAGGGACATCCCGGAGCTGTGCCCATAGAAACGACCCACAGCACAGCTCTGGGGACATCCTGAGGCTGTGCCACGGGGATATTCTGGGGCTGTGTCCATGGAAATATCCTACAGCTGTGCCATAGGGACATCCTGGAGCTGTACCACGGGGACATCCTGGGGCTGTGCCCATGGACATAACCCACCTGTGCCATGGGGCTGTGCCCATGGAAATATCCCACAGCTGTGCCACAGGGACATCCCAGAGCTGTGGGCATGGGAATATCCCATGGTGGTGCCCACAGAAATACCCCCAGTCATACCCCAGGGACATCCCAGGACTGTGTCCATGGAAAGGACCCACAGCTGTGCCACGGGGACATCCCGGGGCTGTGCCCATGGAAATGACCCTTGGCTGTGCTCACAGAAATACCCCACAGCTGTGCCACGGCAACATTCTGAGGCTGTGCCCATGGAAATACCCCACAGCTGTGCCACGGGGACATCCCGGGGCTGTGCCCATGGAAATGACCCAGGGCTGTGACCCGAGGACATCCCAGGGCTGTGCCCATGGAAATGACCCAAGGCTGTGACCCGAGGACATCCCGGGCTGTGCCCATGGAAATGACCCAAGGCTGTGACCCGAGGACATCCCGGGCTGTGCCCATGGAAATGACCCAAGGCTGTGACCCGAGGACATCCCGGGCTGTGCCCATGGAAATGACCCAAGGCTGTGACCCGAGGACATCCCGGGCTGTGCCCATGGAAATGACCCAAGGCTGTGACCCGAGGACATCCCAGGCTGTGCCCACCAAAGCGCCCTTTGCTCTCCTCTCTCCCCCTGGCCTTTTGGGGGATGCTCCATCCCGTTCCAGGCTCACCCCTCTTCCCACCAGGGCACCCCGAGCACCCCAAACCCTTCCCGGAGCAGCCCCGGCCCCCGCGGGCCGCGGCAGCCACGCCGGACCCCGCCCTTCACTTTCACCCCTCCAGGTGAGTCAGGCTCGCCGCGAGCTTTGATGTGGGGAGGAACAAAGCGAGGAGGAGCCGCGTTCCCACCGCTGCCCGGCTCTCCCATGGGTGCTGAGGTGGCACCGAGCGAAACACTCACATGTCACAGCTTCGGGAGCGCCGCACGGCTCGGCCCGCGGGCCTTTGGACAGCACGGCCGGGCTTTTGTCATCTTCCAGGGGTTTCTCCTTGCTCGGCACCGCGGGGCGGGCGGGAGGCCGGGGCTCCGCTGGGATGGACCTCGGGGCAGGCAGCGAGGGCTCGGCCACCTCTGCAAGAGAAGCGGGGTTAGGGCTGAGCCCCCCCGGGGTCGGGCAAACTCCCAGGGCGGCCCCGACCCCTCCCGGGCACCGCTCAGGTGTTGGGGCGGTGATTCCCGAGCCGCATCCCCGCGGTGCGGGGGATTCGGGACGGACACCGCGGCCGCATCACTCCGGCTGCTCACCCCGCCGCAGCGCCATCCCAAAAACCCTCCCGGAGCTCTCGCATTCCTTCCCCGAAAAGCTGAGGGATCTGGTTACACTCAGCAGCTCAAGCTGGATTTTTCATCCCCCTTTGCCATGAAAGAGCCACTGTGTGCCCTGCGGGGAGCTGGCTGCCACCTTCCCTCATCCCCCCGCGCTCCGGAGCGCCACAAACCCCGGCAGGACCCCTCGATGGGGCGGGAAAAACCCAAAACTCCAAAAGGAGCCGAGTTCTTCCCCGTGGGAGACACCCGGGTGCCGAAAGAAAAGCCTGGAGAAGGCAGGGCCGCCCTCAGCGCTGCTGGGACCCGGCGGCTCCATCCCCACGGGGAATTTTGGGGTGTCCTGGGGGGGCTCGGTGCGATGCCGCGCTGCCCCAACCCCCTCCCCGCCGCCCCATCCCCCGGAATAGAAAATTCTTGCACAACAGGGGCTGGAGCGCCCTTTTTATAAACCTAAATTATAGGCTGGGCAGGAGGGAGGGAGGGAGAGCGGGGAGCCGTAATTGCCCTGGCTGCAACAGCAGCGGCCCGGGAGGGGAGGGAAGGGGAAAGAGACCCGGGACCCTTCATTATCCTCCATAAAACCGGAGCCCGGGAGGAAGGAGAGCAATTAGGGATAATTAAAAGCAGCATAACGAGGGAATTTGGGGGGTTCCAGCTGCGCCCCGGGATGGGAAGGCCTGGAAATGCTGCACGGGAGCTGCAGCTGGTTTGGAGTGATGGTGCTCCACTGCTGCAGCCTCCAAAGTCATCCCCGTGCCTCAGTTTCCCCTCTCTGCCCTCCCCAGGGTGCAGAGCTCCCGAGGCAGGGGTTTTGTGGGAAGCAAAACTCATCCCAGCTCTGACAGGTGAGGGAGGCGATTTTGGGGGCTCAGCCAAGGGAAATCCAACAGCTCCATCTGAATTTTGCACAACAAAATGCACAACAACCCCAATCTCTGCTCCGGGGGGAGAATGTGAGAATTTTAGATGATCCTTTATAGCAGGCCTCTGTCTGTATTTCAAATAGTGCTTTGGAATAGATATAAAATCCATTTTAGAAGCATTTTAGTGGGTACCAAACCTGGTACCCACAAAATTCTGCCAAGCTGAGCCCCCCCGGATCCCTTCTCCCAGCAGAGAGGGGCCGGCTCCTTCCCTCCCCTGCTGCCCCCAGAGCAGGGCCAGGCTTGACCTGAACCAGGTTTAAAACCAACCACGAGCTGGGCAAAACCCTCAGGTGAGCCGGCCCTTGGGATGGGACATTGCTCAATTTTCCCCAAAATTCCTGCACCCTCAAACCCTTCCTGGCCAGGGCAGCTCCTCCTGAGAGCCTGGGGTGAGTCCAACAGCACAACAGAGTCAGCTCCAAATCCTGATGGAGTGGGAGCAGGTGAGACACAGAGGAAAGAGAATTCGCGTGGAGAAAAACCATTCCCATGGAGAAAAACCATTCCCATAGGAAAAAGCCATTCCCGTGGAGAAAAGTCATTCCCATGGAGAAAAGAGATTTCCCATGGAGAAAAGAGATTTCCCATGGAGAAAAGCCATTCCCAAGGGGAAAACCATTCCCATGTGGAAAAACCATTCCCATAGGGAAAAGCCATTCCCATGGAGAAAAACCATTCCTATGGAGAAAAACCATTCCCAGGGAGAAAAACCATTCCCATAGGGAAAAGCCATTCCCATGGAGAAAAGCCATTCCTATGGAGAAAAGTCATTCCCATGGAGAAAAACCATTCCCATTGAGAAAAACCATTCCCATGCCCCTGGAAATCCCAGGGCAAAATGGAGAGGTGAGGGGAGCCGGCTGTCACCCACCCATGGGTGCAGGGGTGTGGGGGTGAATAACAGCCACATCCACAGCCTCTGTCATGGCCCAGCCTGGAGTGGCCTGAGCCAGCCCCGATCCAAAGCCAGAAGTGAAATCCTGAGGGATGTGGAGATCCCAGCAGAGCCGGAGGTGTCCGGGGCAGGGCACAGAGGGTGAAGCTCCCACAGCATCCCTGGGAAGGAATCAGAGCTCTGATTTCTGCTCTGAGATGCTCAGAGTGTGTTCAGGGCTTTAAAAAAACCCCCAGGGCTGCCCAGAACAGGCACAGGTCAGAGATTCCCTGCAGGTCAGAGATTGGGAAAAAGAGCTGGAAAATCAGGAAATCTCCTGCAGCAGCAGGAGAAGGGCTGGCACGGGGAGAGTTCCAGCAGATCCCTGTCCCTGCCCCTCTGTGCTGCCTCCAGAGCATCCCTCGCCCCTTCTGTGACCATTCCTGGTGACAAGGACAGCCTGGAGCTCTGTGAGACCATCCTGGGTGGATCCACAGGGATCTCCAGGGCGCTGCTGCCGCTGGGATGGAGCCCAGCCCCGTCCCTGCCGTGCCCATTTCACACCTGTAATTACCCTGCCCAAGGGCTCACACACAGCCACGGCCAGCAGGGAGGAGGGTGGCAATTAAATTAACTCCCCCGGGAACAAGCTGGCCAGGAGAGGGACAAAAATAGCCAGGAATGAAGTTTGGGGTTGAGCTGATCCTTTCCCTGCCTCGCATCCCGGCTGCTGCAGGGCACAGGGATGTGGGGATGGTGCTGAGGGAGCGTCCCCAGCTCCCCCCGGGAATGGGGTGGGAAAGGGATCTGCCTGCCCTCGGGGTCATGGCCTGGCCCCAGGGAGGGAATGTGAGAAGCTGGAGAGGTGTGGAGTCAGCACAGAGCCCACAGATCCCTGCCCCACAGATCCTGGAAACGCAGAGGGAATGTCCTGGAAATGCAGAGGGAATGCTCAGGGAAATATATAGGCAATGCCCAGGGAGATGCAGAGGGAATGCTCAGGAAACGCAGTGCGAATGTCCTGGAACTGCAGAGGGAATGTCCAGGGAAATGCAGTGGGAATGTCCAGGGAAATGCAGTGGGAATGTCCTGGGCAATGCAGAGGAAATGTCCTGGGAATGCTCAGGGAATGTCCTGGGAGGTGCAGAGGCAATGTCCAGGGGAGTGCAGAGGGAATATCTTAGGAAATGCAGAGGGAACGTCCAGGGAAATGCAGAGAGAATGTCCTGGGAATGCTCAGAGAATGTCTTGGGATGTGCAGAGGGAATGTCCTGGGAATGGAGAGGGAATGCTCAGGAAATGCAGAGGGAATGCCCTGGAAATGCTCAGGGAATGCCCTGGGGAGTGCAGAGACAATTGTCTGGGAAATGCTCCAGCAGCAGCTCCCAAAATGCCCCCAGGAAGAGGCAGCCGCTCTGCTGGCACAGGAAGGGATGAACAGACACTTCCATCTCTGGGACATCCCACAGCTCCAGCTCCCTCTCCTCCATTAAACCCCCCAAATCCCTGTCCCGAGGGTGCCCTGCCAAGCCGAGCCCCCCCAGATCCCTTCTCCCAGCAGAGCAGGGTCAGCTCCTTCCCTCCCCTGCTGCCCCCAGAGCAGGATCAGCTCCTTCCCTCCCCTGCTGCCCCCAGAGCAGGATCAGCTCCTTCCCTCCCCTGCTGCCCCCAGAGCAGGACCAGGCTTGACCTGAATCAGGTTTAAAACCAACCACGAGCTGGGCAAAACCCTCAGGCGAACCAGCCCTTGGGATGGGACATCTCTCAAATTTTCCCCGAATTCCTGCACCCCCAGAGCCTTCCTGGCCAGGGCAGCTTCTCCTGAGAGCCTGGGGTGAGTCCCAGCCTCTGCTCCCAGCACGAGGGAGATGTGGCACAGGGAGAGCAGCTCGGATCTCTGGGTTTTGGGAGCAGAGGTAACGAGGCATTCCAAAAAAAATTAATAATTTCAGCTTCAATAAATCCCAGCACTGCCCTAAGGTACCAGAGATCAGGAGAGTGATAAATGTGGAGCTGCTCTCTTCTGCCAAGCCCAGGACATGCACATGGAGATGGTTTTCTGATTATTTTCCCCGATCCCAAAGTCCAAATCCATCCGTCATGGAATTCCTGAGTGAGCTCCAAAGTCCATCAGGGGAGTGGGAAAATAGGAGAGGAGAGAGGAAAGATGCAAAGAAGCTGGAGGGTTTCATGGTTGTAAGTGAGGATCCCGTAAAAGTCTGAGGGAACTTTGAATTCCTTCAAAGGATCCTGCAAAACTCCTGCAAAATCCAAAGAAACTTTGAATTCCTTCAAAGGATCCCATAAAATTCCTGCAAAGTCCAAAGGAATTTGAATTCCTTCAAAGAATCCTGCAAAATTCCTGCAAATTCCAAAAGAACTTTGAATTCCTTCAAAGGATCCTGTAGAATTCCTGCAAAATCCAAAGGAACTTTGAATTCCTTCAAAGAATCCTGCAAAATTCCTGCAAAATCCAAAGGAACTTTGAATTCCTTCAAAGGATCCTGCAAAATTCCTGCAAAATCCAAAGGAACTTTGAATTCCTTCAAGGATCCTGCAAAATTCCTGCAAAGTCTGAAGGAACTTTGAATTCCTTCAAAGGATCCTGCAAAATTCCTGCAAAGTCTGAAGGAACTTTGAATTCCTTCAAAGGATCCTGCAAAATTCCTGCAAAGTCTGAAGGAACTTTGAATTCCTTCAAAGGATCCCGTAAAATTCCTGCAAAGTCCGAAGTACCAACACCCCTGGGGATTTCAGGAGCTCCTGGGGCCACCCCAGTGGCTCTGACCGAGGGAAAAGCTCCTGGTGGGAAGCCCACGGAATTCCCGACCAGCTGAGCTCAGCATTCCCAAAGATCTGGACAAACAAAAAGGCGGGAGCAGCATCCTGGGGGAGCTGGGACGAGGCAGAGCTGCTCCAGCAGCACAAACACGAGCCCCACCACGGCTCCTAAAACCCTGTGCATTCCTTCCTCCCGGCTGCCTGTGGCGCCCAGAGCCCCAGAGGATGTGGGAAGACACAAAGCCGGAGCCGAGGTTTGGGGTCAAACCCCCCCAGGGTGTCCCGTGGTCCCTGCTCAGCGTCCCTGGGCTGTGGCTGAGGATCCACCCGGCTCCTGGGGTCCCATTTCCCCCATTTCCCTCATTTCCCTCTTCCTCCCCGGTGCCCTTGGCTCCCAGGGAAGGGATCTGGTGGATGAATCCATGAACTACCCAGAACCTCGGCTCTGTTTGGGTTGGGAACTCTCTGATCTTTTTATCATGCAGGCAAAATGAGCCTGAGATCTCTCCTGGTTTCCCAAGTGTCTGCCTGACCTATTCCAGGGATATTCCAGGGATGTTCCAGGGATATTCCAGGGATATTCCAGGGATATTCCAGGGATGTTCCAGGGATATTCCAGGGATGTTCCAGGGATATTCCAGGATGTTCCAGGGATATTCCAGGGATATTCCAGGGATATTCAGGGATGTTCCAGCCGGAGCCGTGGTTTGGGGTCAAACCCCACCCCGGGTCTCCCTGGGCTGTGGCTGAAGATCCACCCGGCTCCTGGGTCCATTTCCCTGTCCCTCCTCCTCCCCAGTGCCCTTGGCTCCAAGGGAAGGGATCTGGTGGCAGGAGAGGATGGAAACGTCCATGAACCACCCAGCACCTCGGCCCTGTTTGGGTTGGTTCTATTTCTTTTTCATGCAGATAAAACGAGTCTGAGATCTCTCCTGGTTTCCCAGGCCTGCCTGACCCATTCCAGGATGTTCCAGGGATATTCCAGAGATGTTCCAGGGGTATTCCAGCTGGAGCCGTGGTTGGGGTCAAACACCCCCAGGGTGTCCCGTGCCCCTGCTCAGCGTCCCTGGGCTGTGGCTGAGGATCCACCCGGCTCTTGGGATCCCATTTCCCTGTCCCTCCTCCTCCTCAGTGCCCTTGGCTCCGAGGGAAGGGATCTGGTGGCAGGAGAGGGATGGGCACATCCCCAGGGTGGCACATCCCCATTCCCAGTCCCAGGGAGGACAGAAAGGAAGGAAAACTCCAGCAAGGAGCTGCAGAGAGGCTGGGTCGGGGAATGTGGGAACAAATCCCATCCTTCGGCAGGCAGATGTTTGGCGTTGACCAAAAGCGAGGGAGAACGGGGTCTCAGCACATCTGGATCCACATCTGGGCTCTCGGGGAGCATCCAAAACCAGTGCCAAGGGGTGGGACCCCTGCCAGCGTGGGACACTGAGGAGAGCCCCTTCTCCCTGCCTTCAATCCCTCGGGAATGGCTGGACAGGGAGCAGGAAATGCTGGGTGGAGGCCTGGCCATGAGCAACAACCTGGCAGCTGGGCTCTGTTCATGCTGGGAGCGCTCTACTCTCCTTTTCATGCAGGGTAAAAGGAGCCTGAGATCTCTCCTGGTTCCCAAGTGCCTGTCTGACCTATTCCAGGGATATTCCAGACATATTCCAGGATCTTTCAGGGATATTCCAGGCATATTCCAGGGATCTTTCAGGGATATTCCAGGGATCTTTCAGGGATATTCCAGCTGGAGCCGAGGTTTGGGGGTCAAACCCCCCCAGGGTGTCCCGGGTCCCTGCTCAGCGTCCCTGGGCTGTGGCTGAGGATCCACCCGGCTCCTGGGGTCCCATTTCCCTGTCCCTGTCCTTCCTGAATGCCTGTGGCTCCGAGGAAGGGATCTGGTGGCAGGAGAGGGATGGAAACGTCCATGAACCACCCAGCACCTCTGCACTGTTTGGGTTGGGAGCGCTCTGATCTTTTTTTCATGCAGATAAAATGAGCCTGAGATCTCTCCTGGTTTCCCAGGCCTGCCTGACCCATTCCAGGATGTTCCAGGGATATTCCAGGGATCTTTCAGGGATATCTCAGCAATATTCCAGGGATATTCCAGAGATATTCCAGATATATCTTAGGGATATTCCAGGGATCTTTCAGGGATCTTTCAGGAATATTCAGGGGTATTCCAGGGATATTCCAGGGATATTTCAGGAATATTTCAGGGATATCTCAGGGATATTCCAGAGATATTTCATGGATATCTATGGGATATTCCAGGGATCTTTCAGGGATATTCCAGGGATATTCCAGGGATCTTTCAGGGATATTCCAGGGTTCTTTCAGGGATATTCCAGGGATCTTTCAGGTTTCCAGTGCAGCGGAGACAGCACCAGAGCAGATCCTGCCCATCCCACAAGCCAGGTGGGAGCAGAGGGAAGCGAAATCCTGGTTTGGAAGTTTCTCAGCTGGGAAAAATCCCAGCTCCTTATTTACAGTCTGAAATGAACGCACCGAGGCTGCCTCAGAGTCTGGGATGGGCAGGGAGAGGAAAAGGAGGCAGGGAAGGGAAGGGAAGGGAAGGGAAGGGAAGGGAAGGGAAGGGAAGGGAAGGGAAGGGAAGGGAAGGGAAGGGAAGGGAAGGGAAGGGAAGGAAGGGAAGGGAAGGGAAGGGAAGGGAAGGGAAGGGAAGGGAAGGGAAGGGAAGGGAAGGGAAGGGAAGGGAAGGGAAGGGAAGGAAGGGAAGGGAAGGGAAGGGAGAAGGGAAGGGAAGGGAGGGAAGGGAAGGGAAGGGAAGGGAAGGGAAGGGAAGGGAAGGGAAGGGAAGGGAAGGGAAGGGGGAAGGGAAGGGAGATGCCCAAAGCACGGCCAGGACAGATCCAGGCTTTGCTTCCCACCTGGAAAACCTTTGGCCTCTCTGCTCACCTGGGCAAAGCTTTGGATAAACAGCTCTGGGATAATGAGGAATCCAGCAGGAAAACAAAGTGGTTTGGTTTCTATGAGAAGCCACTTCCTAAATGCACAAAAAGCAAAACAAAGCAAAAAAAAAAACCCAAAAAAACCCAAACCCACAAAAACCCCAAACAGCTCAGCAGGCTGGGAGTTGTTGTTATTTGTTATTTATAGAACTTGGGTGGGAAGGGAGGGAGGAATTTTGGGGCCAGACAGGCCAGGACCAGCATCCATCCAGTCCATCCCAGTTGGGAGTTTGACCTCGGTGACAAAACCCCGACTCCAGGTCGGTGTCCCTACAAAAATCCCACCCCTCCAAGGTCCTCGTGGCTCCAACCGGCTCCTGCCAGACCAAAATCATGGAAGAATTCCTCCTACGAGGGGTTTCAGGGAAGATAAAATTTAAATTCACTAAAAGGAATTCCTCTGACATTGCAGCAGCTTGGGAGGAATTATTCCTTAAGCAGAAAGAATCGATTTAATTTAATCAATTCCTTCAGACTTTGCAGGAATTTTACAGGATCCTTTGAAGGAATTCAAAGTTCTTTTGGACTTTGCAGGAATTTTACAGGATCTTCTGAAGGAATTCAAAGTTCTTTTGGACTTTGCAGGAATTTTACAGGATCCTCTGAAGGAATTCAAAGTTCTTTTGGACTTGGCAGGAATTTTATGGGGTCTTTTGAAGGAATTCAAAATTTGTCCAAACTTTGCAGGATCCTCTGAAGGAATTCAGTTAGATTTAAATCGATTCTTGCTGCTTAAAAATATATATTTAATATATATTAAATATATTTAATATACATTAAATATAATTACATTTTATGGGTACTGAGGCGCCATTCCAGGGAAGGAAGGATCTTTAATCCTGGACTGGAAAAAAGGGACAAGGAAACTTCCCAGGACACAAAGTTGGGAAGATCCAGGTTCCTTTCCTCATCTCCCAGCACCAAAACCAACAAAAAACATCCCAAACACTGTGAGGACAGGGAAACAATGGGAAAACAACAGAGAAAAAACCTGGGGAAAAAAACAGGGAAAAAAATCCAGCTCGGGATTGAATTTGAGTTTTTGCAGCACCTGGGGCAGGATAACTCCCCAAAAATGGGAAAATCTGGGAATTCAAGGCATGGAGGAAGGAGAAAGGAGGGAATCCTGAAGGAAAAGCGATTGTTCTCTTCTTCCCTGCTCTTCCAGCTGGATGCTGCCAGCTCCGCTTCCGCCTGAGCTCTGCTCCAAACTCGGCCCCAAACAGCTCCTGCTGCCTCATCCCGGGGCCCAGGCAGCTGCAGGGGCTGATTTCCCTGGATTTCCTTCCTTTTCGGTGGGAAATGATCAGTTGGGAATGCAAAGAGTTTTTTTGCAAGGGTTGTCCCCAGCCCGGCTGGAGGAGTGCAGGAGCAGGCTCCTGTGGGGGATTTTAAAAAAAGTTTAAAATCCTGCAAATAGCTGTGGGGAAATGGATCTGGGGCTTTTCCTGCCCTGTGGCCACCACGGAGCTGTGGGTGGGTGGAGAGGGGTTCAGCTCCCAGATGTCTGCGCTGCCTGAGGGAGCCACAGGGACCTGGCTGAGGTGCCTGGGGACACCCATCAGTGCCCAGTGCGTGTTCCTGTCCTAGAGGGTATCAGGGAGTGCCCAGTTTGGTGTCCCCAAGTTTAAGGGACATCTCTGAGTGCCCAATTCAGTGTTCTCATCTTGGATGGGCATCCATCAGTGCCCAGTTCAGTGTTTCCATATTTGAGGGGCATCAGTGAGCTCTCCCAGTTTGTCCGTGTCGTGTGGGGACCTGTTGTCCCTGTTCCCATGTGATAAGGGCCATTGATTTGAGATCATTTGATATGTTCCAGTTAAGGGGCATCCATAGTCCCCAATTTGGTGTTCCCATATCACGCCAAGGTGCACATTGGCCTCTAGGAGTTCAAATGGCATGACTTGTGCATGTGCTGATGTTGGAGGGGCATCTGGTGACTGCCCAGTTTGGTGTGTCCCTGTTGGGGACCAGTTGTCCCTATTCCCATATTGTGGGCCATCAGTGAGTGCCCAGTTTGATATTCCCAAGTTTAAGGGGTATTATTGAGTGCCCAGTTCGGTGTTCCCATATTTGAGGGGCATCCATGAGTGCCCCGCTTGGTGTTCCCAAGTTTAAGGGGCATCTCTAAGTCCCAGTTCAGTTTTCTCATCTTGGATGGGCATCCATGGTGCCAGTTCCTCTGTCCCATAGTTTCCATGATGGGGCATCTGCTAGTGCCCAATTCACTGTTTCCGTATTTGAGGGGCATCTGTGTCTGCCCAGTTTGGTGTTCCATACTGGGGACCTGTTGTCCCTGTTCCATATTTGAGGGGCATCCATGAGTGCCCAGCTTGGTGTCCCCAAGTCTAAGGGGCATCTGTGAGTGCCTGATTCGGTGTTTCCCTGTTTGAGGGGCATCCATCAGTCCCCAGTTTGATTTTTCCATATTTGAGGGGCATCTGTGAGTGCCCAGTTTGGTGTGTCCCTGTTGGGGACATGTTGTCTCTGTTCCCATATTTGAGGGGCATCCATGAGTGCCCAGCTTGATATTCCCAAATTTAAGGGGTATCAGTGAATCCCAATTTGGTGTGTCCTTGTTGGGGACCTGTTGTCCCTGTTCCCTGTTGGAGGGGCATTCATGAGTGCCCAGCTTGGTGTTCCCATCTCAGAGGGAAATCCATGAGTGCCTAGTTTGATGTTCTCATGTTGAAGGGGTTCACCTCCATCCCAAACCATCCCAAACCATCCCAACCACGCCTCTCCTCTCCCTCAGCCCCTCCAGAGGGTCACCCACGCCATGAACCCGAGCAGAGCTGATTTTTCCTCCTCTGCAGCCTGGGGAGGGCCGGGGGCTCTCCCAAACTCCCACCTGCCCAGGCTCGGGGTCTCCATTCCATCCCTGCCCCTCCTCGGGGAGCTGCCCCATCCCAAACCCTCACTCCCCCCTCTCCTTCCTCCCTGCCCTGTGATTTTGGGGAGGGCCGTGTCTGTCCCTGTCCCTGTCCCTGTCCCTGTCCCTGTGACATTTGGGTGCACAGCCCTGGCGGCCTGGCCCGGGGCCAGCGGCTCTGTCACGCAGCGCCGAGCCTGGGAATTCTCTCTCCCTTCCCTTCCCTGAGTTTTAACACCCCGGATTGGCTCCTCTGGATCCACCCAGGCTGGGGAATAAACAGGGAAACCGAGGTGCCAGCGTGGGCTGGGCAGCTCAGCGGGGTTTGCTGCTCTTCCCCTGATGGACACGGAGATTTTTTCCTGGAGATTTGTCCCCTGGCATCTCCAGAGATGGGCTGGGTGCCACCACAGCTCCGGGTGCCACCACAGCTCCGGGTGCCACCAAAGCTCCCTGGGTGCCAGCACAGCTCTGGGTGCCACCACAGATCCAGGTGCCACCAAAGCTCTGAGTGCCACCAAAGCTCTGGGTGTCACCACAGCTCCAGGTGTCACCTCAGCTTTGGGTGCCACCAAAGCTCCGGGTGTCACCACAGCTCCGGGTGCCATTCCAGGTCTGGGTGCCACCACAGCTCCCCAGGTGCCACCACAGCTCTGGGTGCCACCACAGATCCAGGTGCTAACAAAGCTCTGAGTGCCACCAAAGCTCTGGGTGCCACCAAAGTTCTGAGTGTCATCTCAGCTCTGAGTGACACCACAACCCCGGGTGCCACCACAGCTCTGGGTGCCACCGCAGCTCTGAGTGCCACCGCAGCTCTGAGTGCCACCGCAGCTCTGGGTGCCACCGCAGCTCTGGGTGCCACCGCAGCTCTGGTGCCACCACAGCTCTGGGTGCCACCAAAGCTCTCCGGGTGCCACCACAGCTCTCTGGGTGCCACCAAAGCTCTGAGTGACACCAAAGCTCTGAGTGACACCAAAGCTCTGAGTGACACTACAACCCCGGGTGCCACCACAGCTCTGGGTGCCACCACAGCTCTGGGTGCCACCACAGCTCTGAGTGCCACCACAGCCCCGGTGCCACCACAGCTCTGGGTGCCACCACAGCTCTGGGTGCCACCACAGCTCTGGGTGCCACCACAGCTCCCCAGGTGCCACCACAGCTCCGGGTGCCACCACAGCTCCGGGTGCCACCACAGCTCTGAGTGCCACCGCAGCTCCTCCCACCCAGCAGGGACAGGGACATGGCAAACCAAGCCCCGAAATAGCCACAGGCAGTTTGCAGAGTGAACAGCCTCTGTCTGCCCCGTAATTATTTTTTTTCAGAGGAATTAACAGAAAACAGGAGGGGAAAAAAACCAAGAGGTTTTTTTTGCTCGGTGAGATGATCCTGCCTTCACTGAGGGGGAGCAGGGACAGAGGAGAGGCTTTTTCCTCCTCCTACTCCTCCTCCTCCTCCTCCTCCTCCTCCAAGTGAGGATGATGCAGACAAATCCATCTCCAGAACCCCCTCGGGTCTGGCTCTGCTCGTCCCCACCTCCCTTTTCCCTTCCCAGCGGGACATTTGCCACCCTCGTGTCCCCTCCCCACGTCCCCAATCCCTGCCTGTGTCCCAGCTTGGCACACACATTTTTCCTTAATTCTTTCTGCCTGTTCCCAAGGATTTTGCCCCGAGGTGTAAAAGGAGGAGGCGGAAAAAATAAAATAAAAAAAGCTGTTTCGTGCTCAGCCGCAAACACGAAACATTCAGACCCAAAATCCCCTTGGGGGCCTGCACGAGGTGCCCCGAGCTGGGAATTCTCAGCAGGAATTGGGGCCACCCCACTCAGGAACCCTTTAGTGGGTTCTGCTCTGGGACAGGGGTAGGAACAAAGAAAAAACCCATCCAAAAATCAAAATAAATGGGGTTTTTTCCTTGTCTCAGCACTGATTTAAATGCAGGATTGCAGTTGCACGCAGTTGCAAAGTGCAAAGAACATCTCCTAAAAAAAAGCCCTAAAAACCAAAACTGTATTATTTTACCCCACAGAAAGAATTTTTTTTTTTTTTGCAGCATTTCTGGTTTTCTTCCCAAGTTTTTTTTGTCAGCTCCTGAAAACGCTTCGCTCATGTTTGTTCTTTGAGCAACAGCACAACTTGCAAAGAAAAAGGGAAGAAACCCAAGAAGGAAAAAAAAAAAAGCAGATTTCTGGCTTTTTTCAAAGTTTCTGGGCTTGAACAAAACAAAGCCAGGCCTTGGGGCTGTGTCGCCCCTGCTCCCGCTCCAGCTCCTGATTGAATTTCCTTGGAAAGCGCCTGCCTGGGAGCTGCAGAAACCCAAACCCTCCTCGGGGTATTTGCTGCAGATTTTTTCCCAGAATTTTCCATGCCTGGAGTTGCCCCTCCTGTGGGATGGGCACCAAAATCCCTTCCCGTGCCCCAGTTTTTGGGAATCTGTGCACAGGAGAAACGCCAACCCACAGAGCAGCACTGAGCAGTTTTGGGCTCCATCTCCATGTGAGATTTCTTTGGGAAAATCCCATTTTTTTAAGGAAAAATCCCATTTTTTTTCGGGGAAATCCCTGGAGCTCAGAGGTCTGATGGGCCCTGGTTTCAGTCATGGTCAGGATGAAAGGGGCTGGAAAAATTCAAATTATTATCCTGGTTAATGACAGTGCCCAGCAGCTCCCGCTGATCCGATCCTCAATTAACTTTTTTTTAAATATTTAGGTCGGGAAAACACAAATTTTTCCCTGCCAGGACCTGTGCTGGTTTAACCCCCAAGGTTACCCAATTACCAGCCTGGCTTGGGTCTTAATTATTCCCTCCCTAATTTCTCCCTGGTCTGTAATTCCCAGAATCTCCTCGGATCCCATCGGCCTCACCTTCATTGCTCTCCAGGGATAATCGCTTTTCCTTCAGGATTCCCTCCTTTCTCCTTCCTCCATGCCTTGAATTCCCAGATTTTCCCATTTTTGGGGAGTTATCCTGCCCCAGGTGCTGCAAAAACTCAAATTCAATCCCGAGCTGGATTTTTTTCCCTGTTTTTTTCCCCAGGTTTTTTCTCTGTTGTTTTCCCATTGTTTCCCTGTCCTCACAGTGTTTGGGATGTTTTTTGTTGGTTTTGGTGCTGGGAGATGAGGAAAGGAACCTGGATCTTCCCAACTTTGTGTCCTGGGAAGTTTCCTTGTCCCTTTTTTCCAGTCCAGGATTAAAGATCCTTCCTTCCCTGGAATGGCGCCTCAGTACCCATAAAATGTAATTATATTTAATGTATATTAAATATATTTAATATATATTAAATATATATTTTTAAGCAGCAAGAATCGATTTAAATCTAACTGAATTCCTTCAGAGGATCCTGCAAAGTTTGGACAAATTTTGAATTCCTTCAAAAGACCCCATAAAATTCCTGCCAAGTCCAAAAGAACTTTGAATTCCTTCAGAGGATCCTGTAAAATTCCTGCAAAGTCCAAAAGAACTTTGAATTCCTTCAGAAGATCCTGTAAAATTCCTGCAAAGTCCAAAAGAACTTTGAATTCCTTCAAAGGATCCTGTAAAATTCCTGCAAAGTCTGAAGGAATTGATTAAATTAAATCGATTCTTTCTGCTTAAGGAATAATTCCTCCCAAGCTGCTGCAATGTCAGAGGAATTCCTTTTAGTGAATTTAAATTTTATCTTCCCTGAAACCCCTCGTAGGAGGAATTCTTCCATGATTTTGGTCTGGCAGGAGCCGGTTGGAGCCACGAGGACCTTGGAGGGGTGGGATTTTTGTAGGGACACCGACCTGGAGTCGGGGTTTTGTCACCGAGGTCAAACTCCCAACTGGGATGGACTGGATGGATGCTGGTCCTGGCCTGTCTGGCCCCAAAATTCCTCCCTCCCTTCCCACCCAAGTTCTATAAATAACAAATAACAACAACTCCCAGCCTGCTGAGCTGTTTGGGGTTTTTGTGGGTTTGGGTTTTTTTGGGTTTTTTTTTTTGCTTTGTTTTGCTTTTTGTGCATTTAGGAAGTGGCTTCTCATAGAAACCAAACCACTTTGTTTTCCTGCTGGATTCCTCATTATCCCAGAGCTGTTTATCCAAAGCTTTGCCCAGGTGAGCAGAGAGGCCAAAGGTTTTCCAGGTGGGAAGCAAAGCCTGGATCTGTCCTGGCCGTGCTTTGGGCATCTCCCTTCCCTTCCCTTCCCTTCCCTTCCCTTCCCTTCCCTTCCCTTCCCTTCCCTTCCCTTCCCTTCCCTTCCCTTCCCTTCCCTTCCCTTCCCTTCCCTTCCTTCCCTTCCCTTCCCTTCCCTTCCCTTCCCTTCCCTTCCCTTCCCTTCCCTTCCCTTCCCTTCCCTTCCCTTCCCTTCCCTTCCCTTCCCTTCCCTTCCCTTCCCTTCCCTTCCCTTCCCTTCCCTTCCCTTCCCTTCCCTTCCCTTCCCTTCCCTTCCCTTCCCTTCCCTTCCCTTCCCTTCCCTTCCCTGCCTCCTTTTCCTCTCCCTGCCCATCCCAGACTCTGAGGCAGCCTCGGTGCGTTCATTTCAGACTGTAAATAAGGAGCTGGGATTTTTCCCAGCTGAGAAACTTCCAAACCAGGATTTCGCTTCCCTCTGCTCCCACCTGGCTTGTGGGATGGGCAGGATCTGCTCTGGTGCTGTCTCCGCTGCACTGGAAACCTGAAAGATCCCTGGAATATCCCTGAAAGAACCCTGGAATATCCCTGAAAGATCCCTGGAATATCCCTGGAATATCCCTGAAAGATCCCTGGAATATCCCATAGATATCCATGAAATATCTCTGGAATATCCCTGAGATATCCCTGAAATATTCCTGAAATATCCCTGGAATATCCCTGGAATACCCCTGAATATTCCTGAAAGATCCCTGAAAGATCCCTGGAATATCCCTAAGATATATCTGGAATATCTCTGGAATATCCCTGGAATATTGCTGAGATATCCCTGAAAGATCCCTGGAATATCCCTGGAACATCCCTGGAATGGGTCAGGCAGGCCTGGGAAACCAGGAGAGATCTCAGGCTCATTTTATCTGCATGAAAAAAAGATCAGAGCGCTCCCAACCCAAACAGTGCAGAGGTGCTGGGTGGTTCATGGACGTTTCCATCCCTCTCCTGCCACCAGATCCCTTCCCTCGGAGCCACAGGCATTCAGGAAGGACAGGGACAGGGAAATGGGACCCCAGGAGCCGGGTGGATCCTCAGCCACAGCCCAGGGACGCTGAGCAGGGACCACGGGACACCCTGGGGGGGTTTGACCCCAAACCTCGGCTCCAGCTGGAATATCCCTGAAAGATCCCTGGAATATCCCTGAAAGATCCCTGGAATATGCCTGGAATATCCCTGAAAGATCCCTGGAATATGTCTGGAATATCCCTGGAATAGGTCAGACAGGCACTTGGGAAACCAGGAGAGATCTCAGGCTCCTTTTACCTGCATGAAAAGGAGAGTAGAGCGCTCCCAGCATGAACAGAGCCCAGCTGCCAGGTTGTTGCTCATGGCCAGGCCTCCACCCAGCATTTCCTGCTCCCTGTCCAGCCATTCCCGAGGGATTGAAGGCAGGGAGAAGGGGCTCTCCTCAGTGTCCCCACGCTGGCAGGGGTCCCACCCCTTGGCACTGGTTTTGGATGCTCCCCGAGAGCCCAGATGTGGATCCAGATGTGCTGAGACCCCGTTCTCCCTCGCTTTTGGTCAACGCCAAACATCTGCCTGCCGAAGGGATGGGATTTGTTCCCACATTCCCCGACCCAGCCTCTCTGCAGCTCCTTGCTGGAGTTTTCCTTCCCTTTCTGTCCCTCCCTGGGACTGGGAATGGGGATGTGCCACCCTGGGGATGTGCCCATCCCTCTCCTGCCACCAGATCCCTTCCCTCGGAGCCAAGGGCACTGAGGAGGAGGAGGGACAGGGAAATGGGATCCCAAGAGCCGGGTGGATCCTCAGCCACAGCCCAGGGACGCTGAGCAGGGGGCACGGGACACCCTGGGGGTGTTTGACCCCAAACCACGGCTCCAGCTGGAATACCCCTGGAACATCTCTGGAATATCCCTGGAACATCCCTGGAATGGGTCAGGCAGGCCTGGGAAACCAGGAGAGATCTCAGACTCGTTTTATCTGCATGAAAAAGAAAATAGAACCAACCCAAACAGGGCCGAGGTGCTGGGTGGTTCATGGACGTTTCCATCCCTCTCCTGCCACCAGATCCCTTCCCTTGGAGCCAAGGGCACTGGGGAGGAGGAGGGACAGGGAAATGGGACCCCAGGAGCCGGGTGGATCTTCAGCCACAGCCCAGGGAGACCCGGGGTGGGGTTTGACCCCAAACCACGGCTCCGGCTGGAACATCCCTGAAATATCCCTGGAATATCCCTGGAATATCCCTGGAACATCCCTGGAATATCCCTGGAACATCCCTGGAATATCCCTGGAACATCCCTGGAATATCCCTGGAATATCCCTGGAATATCCCTGGAACATCCCTGGAATATCCCTGGAATAGGTCAGGCAGACACTTGGGAAACCAGGAGAGATCTCAGGCTCATTTTGCCTGCATGATAAAAAGATCAGAGAGTTCCCAACCCAAACAGAGCCGAGGTTCTGGGTAGTTCATGGATTCATCCACCAGATCCCTTCCCTGGGAGCCAAGGGCACCGGGGAGGAAGAGGGAAATGAGGGAAATGGGGGAAATGGGACCCCAGGAGCCGGGTGGATCCTCAGCCACAGCCCAGGGACGCTGAGCAGGGACCACGGGACACCCTGGGGGGGTTTGACCCCAAACCTCGGCTCCGGCTTTGTGTCTTCCCACATCCTCTGGGGCTCTGGGCGCCACAGGCAGCCGGGAGGAAGGAATGCACAGGGTTTTAGGAGCCGTGGTGGGGCTCGTGTTTGTGCTGCTGGAGCAGCTCTGCCTCGTCCCAGCTCCCCCCAGGATGCTGCTCCCGCCTTTTTGTTTGTCCAGATCTTTGGGAATGCTGAGCTCAGCTGGTCGGGAATTCCGTGGGCTTCCCACCAGGAGCTTTTCCCTCGGTCAGAGCCACTGGGGTGGCCCCAGGAGCTCCTGAAATCCCCAGGGGTGTTGGTACTTCGGACTTTGCAGGAATTTTACGGGATCCTTTGAAGGAATTCAAAGTTCCTTCAGACTTTGCAGGAATTTTGCAGGATCCTTTGAAGGAATTCAAAGTTCCTTCAGACTTTGCAGGAATTTTGCAGGATCCTTTGAAGGAATTCAAAGTTCCTTCAGACTTTGCAGGAATTTTGCAGGATCCTTTGAAGGAATTCAAAGTTCCTTTGGATTTTGCAGGAATTTTGCAGGATCCTTTGAAGGAATTCAAAGTTCCTTTGGATTTTGCAGGAATTTTGCAGGATTCTTTGAAGGAATTCAAAGTTCCTTTGGATTTTGCAGGAATTCTACAGGATCCTTTGAAGGAATTCAAAGTTCTTTTGGAATTTGCAGGAATTTTGCAGGATTCTTTGAAGGAATTCAAAATTCCTTTGGACTTTGCAGGAATTTTATGGGATCCTTTGAAGGAATTCAAAGTTTCTTTGGATTTTGCAGGAGTTTTGCAGGATCCTTTGAAGGAATTCAAAGTTCCCTCAGACTTTTACGGGATCCTCACTTACAACCATGAAACCCTCCAGCTTCTTTGCATCTTTCCTCTCTCCTCTCCTATTTTCCCACTCCCCTGATGGACTTTGGAGCTCACTCAGGAATTCCATGACGGATGGATTTGGACTTTGGGATCGGGGAAAATAATCAGAAAACCATCTCCATGTGCATGTCCTGGGCTTGGCAGAAGAGAGCAGCTCCACATTTATCACTCTCCTGATCTCTGGTACCTTAGGGCAGTGCTGGGATTTATTGAAGCTGAAATTATTAATTTTTTTTGGAATGCCTCGTTACCTCTGCTCCCAAAACCCAGAGATCCGAGCTGCTCTCCCTGTGCCACATCTCCCTCGTGCTGGGAGCAGAGGCTGGGACTCACCCCAGGCTCTCAGGAGAAGCTGCCCTGGCCAGGAAGGCTCTGGGGGTGCAGGAATTCGGGGAAAATTTGAGAGATGTCCCATCCCAAGGCTGGTTCGCCTGAGGGTTTGCCCAGCTCGTGGTTGGTTTTAAACCTGATTCAGGTCAAGCCTGGTCCTGCTCTGGGGGCAGCAGGGGAGGGAAGGAGCTGATCCTGCTCTGGGGGCAGCAGGGGAGGGAAGGAGCTGATCCGGCTCTGGGGCAGCAGGGAGGGAAGGAGCTGACCCTGCTCTGCTGGGAGAAGGGATCTGGGGGGCTCGGCTTGGCAGGGCACCCTCGGGACAGGGATTTGGGGGGGTTTAATGGAGGAGAGGGAGCTGGAGCTGTGGGATGTCCCAGAGATGGAAGTGTCTGTTCATCCCTTCCTGTGCCAGCAGAGCGGCTGCCTCTTCCTGGGGGCATTTTGGGAGCTGCTGCTGGAGCATTTCCCAGACAATTGTCTCTGCACTCAAGGGCATTCCCTGAGCATTTCCAGGGCATTCCCTCTGCATTTCCTGAGCATTCCCTCTCCATTCCAGGACATTCCCTCTGCACATCCCAAGACATTCTCTGAGCATTCCCAGGACATTCTCTCTGCATTTCCCTGGATTCCCTCTGCATTTCCTAAGATATTCCCTCTCCTCGCATTGAACCCCCATGACATCCTCTGTCCCGGGGTGCCCTGCCAAGCGAGCCCCCCCAGATCCCTTCTCCCAGCAGAGCAGGGTCAGCTCCTTCCCTCCCCTGCTGCCCCAGAGCAGGCATCAGCTCCTCCCCTCCCCTGCTGCCCCCAGAGCAGGATCAAGCTCCTCGCCTCCCCTGCTGCCCCCAGAGCAGGACCAGGCTTGAACCCTGATCAGGTTTTAAAAACCAACGCACGAGCTGGGCAAAACCCTCAGGCGAACCACCCTTGGGGATGGGCACGAATTCCTCAAATTTTCCCCGAATTCCTGCACCCCCAGAGCCTTCCCTGCCGGGCAGCTCTCCTGAAGAGCCTGGTGGTCCCAGCCTCTGCGCTCCCAGCAACGAGGGAGATGTGGCACAGGAGAGCAGCTCGGATCTCTGGGTTTTGGGAGCAGAGTAACGAGGCAATTCCAAAAAATAATAAATTTCAGCTCATAAATCCCGCACTGCCCTAAGGTACCAGAGATCAAGGAGAGTGATAATATGTGGAGCTGCTCTCTTCTGCAAAGCCCAGGACATGCCACTGGAATCGTTTTCTGATTATTTTCCCCGATCCCAAAGTCCAAATCCATCCGTCATGGATTCTAGTTGAGCTCCAAAGTCCATCAGGGAGTGGGAAAATAGGAGAGGAGAAGAGGAAAGAATGCAGAAGAAGCCTGGAGGTTTCAATGGTTGTAAGGAGGATCCCGTAAAAGTCTGAGGAACTTTGAATTCCCTTCAAAGGATCCTGCAAACTCCTGCAAAATGCCAAAGAACTTTGAATTCCTCAAAGGTCCCATAAAATTCCTGCAAAGTCCAAAGGATTTTGAATGTCCTTCAAAAGAAATCCTGCCCGAAAATATTTCCACTGCAGAGTCTATATATATGAGAGCGTGTAACTTAACCCTCAAAAGGATCCTGTAGAATTCCTGCAAAACCAAAGGAACTTTGAATTCCTTCAGATCCTGCAAATTCCTGCAAAATCCAAAGGAACTTTGAAATTCCTTCAAAGGATCCCTGCAAATTCCTGCAAAATGCGCAAAGGAACTTTGAATTACCTAAGTCCCAAATAGGATCCTGCAAAATTCTCCTAGAGCAAAGCTAGAAGGAACTTCTGAAATTCGCGAAAGGAATCGCCGTGCGCGAGAGAGAGTGTTGCTTTGAAGGCAAAGTATGTCTGTAGAGCAACCTTTGAATTCCCGATCACAATAGGACATGCGCAAAATTCCTGCAAGTCTGAAGGAACTTTTGAATTCCTTCAAAGGATCCCGTAAGCGTCTAGCAAAGTCCGAAGGCTACCAACGCACCCCTGGGGATTTCCAGGAGCTCCTGGGGCACCCCAGTGGCTATGACCGAGGGAAAAGCCTCCTGGTGGGAAGCCCACGGAATTCCCGACCAGCTGAGCTCAAGCATCAAAGATCTGGACAACAAAGGCGGAGCAGCATCCTGGGGAAGCTGGGACGAAGGCAGAGCTGCTCAGCAGCACAAACACGAGCCCCCACCACGGCTCCTAAAACCCTGTGCATTCCTTCCTTCCCGGCTGCCTGTGGCGCCCCAGAGCCCCAGAGGATGTGGAAGACACAAAGCCGGAGCCGAGGTTTGGGGTCAAACCCCCAGGGTGTCCCGTGGTCCCTGCTCCAGCGCCCTGGGCCTGTGGCTGAGGGATCCACCCGCTCCTGGGGTCCATGTTCCCCATTCCCTCATTTCCCTCTTCCTCCCGGGTGCCCTTGGCTCCCAGGGAAGGGATCTGTGGAATGAATCCATGAACTACCAGAACCTCGGCTCTGTTGGGGTTGGGAACTCTCTGATCTTTTTATCATGCAGCAAAATGAGCCTGAGATCTCTCCTGGTTTCCCAAGTGTCTGCCTGACCTATCCAGGGATATTCCGGGATGTTCCGGGATAATCCCAGGATATCCAGGGATAATTCAGGGATGTTCAGGGATATTCCAGGGATGTTCCAGGGATATTCAAGGGATGTTCCAGGGATATTCCAGGGATTATTCCAGGGATATTTCAGGATGTTCCAGCAGGACCGTGGTTTTGGGGGTCAAACCCACCCCGGGTCTCCCTGGCTGTGGGCTGAAGATCACCGGCTCCTGGGGGTCCCATTTCCCTGTCCCTCCTCCTCCCCAGTGCCCTTGGCCCAAAGGGAAGGGATCTGGTTGGCAGGAGAGGAGGGAACGTCATGAACCACCCAGCACATCGGCCCTGTTTGGGTGGTTCTATTTTCTTTTCATGCAGATAAAACGAGTCTGAGATCTTCTCTGTTTCCAAGGCCTGCCCTGAACCCATTCCAGGGATGATCCAGGATATCCAAGATGTTAACAGGGGTATTCAGCTGGAGCCGTGGTTGGGTCAAACACCCCCAGGGTGTCCCCGTGCCCCCTGCTCAGCGTCCCTGGGCTGTGGCTGAGGATCCACCCGGCTCTTGGATCCCATTTCCCTGTCCCTCCTCCTCCTCAGTGGGCCCTTGGCTCCAGAGGGAAGGGATCTGGTGGCAGAATGGGATGGGCCACATCCCCAGGGTGGCACATCCCATTCCCAGTCCCAGGGAGGGACAGAAAGGGAAGGAAAACCTCCAGCAAGGAGCTGCAGAGAGGCCTGGGTACGGGGAATGTGGGAACAAATCCTCCCTTCGGCAGGCAGATGTTGGCGTTGACCAAAGCGAGGGAGGAACGGGGTCTCAGCACATCTGGATCAACATCTGGCTCTCGGGAGCATCTCAAAAACCAGTGCCAAGGGTTTGGGACCCCTGCCAGCGTGGGGACACTGAAGGAGAGCCCCTTCTCCTGCCTTCAATGCCTCGGAAATGGCTGACAGGAGCCAGGAAATGCTGGGTGGAGGCCTGGCCATGAGCAACAACCTGGCAAGCTGGGCTCCTGTTCATGCTGGGAGCGCTCTATCTGCCCTTTTCATGCAGGTAAAAGGAGCTGAGATCTCTCCTGTTTCCCCAAGTATGGATGAGCGTTTGTGTGAGTTTGAGCAGGGCTGTGAACATCTGAGTGGGTGTTTATGCAGGATTGTGAATTCTGAGTGTGTGTTGGTGCCCTTGACAATGTTTGTGTGTGATTGTGAACATCTGAGCGTGTGTTTGTGCAGAATTGTGGATTTTGAGTGTGTGTTGGTGCCCCTGACAGTGTTTGAGCAGGGCTGTGAACATTGGAGTGTGTGATTGTGAACATCTGAGTGTGTGTTGGTGCCCCTGATAGTGTTTAGGTGTGTTTGTGAACATCTGCACATGTGTTTGTGCAAAATTGTGAACATCTGAGTGTGTGTCTGTGTGTGATTGTGAATTTTGAGGGTGTGTCGTTGCCCCTGACAGTGTTTGTGTGTGTTTGTGAATATCTGGGGGGGTGTTTGTGCAGAATTGTGAATTTTGAGTGTGTGTTGGTGTCCCTGACAGTGTTTGAGCAGGGCTGTGAACGTCGGAGTGTGTGTTTGTGGTTGATTGTGAACATGAGTGTGTGTTTGTGCAGAATTGTGAATTTTGAGTGTGTGTTTGAGCAGGATTGTGAATTCTGAGTGTGTGTTGGTGCCCCTGGCAGTGTTTGTGTGAGTTTGTGAACATCTGAGTGTGTATTTGTGTGTGATTGTGAATTTTGAGTGTGTGCTGGTGCCCATGACAGTGTTTGAGCAGGGCTGTGAACGTCAGAGTGTGTGTCTGTGTGTGATTGTGAACATCTGTGTGTGTGTTGGTGCCCCTGACAGTGTTGTGTGAGTTTGAGTGTGTTGTGCAGAATTATGGACATCTGAGCATGTGCTGGTGCTCCTGGCAGTGTTGTGCAGGATTGTGAACATTTGAGTGTGTGGGGGTGCCCTGGCAGTGTCTGGGTGAGTGTTTGTGTGTGATTGTGATCATCTGAGTGTGTGTTGGTGCCCATCACAGGGTTGTGCAGGGGTGTGAACATCTGAGAGTGTGTTTGTGTGTGATTGTGAACATTTGATGGTGTTGGTTGCCCCTGGCAATATTTGTGTGAGTTTGAGTGTGTTTGTGCAGGACTGTGAACATTTGAGTGTGTGTTGGTGCAAAATTGTGAACATCTGAGTGTGTGGGTGCCCCTGGCAATGTCTGGGTGAGTGTTTGGGTGTGATTGTGAACATCTGGGTGTGTTTGTGTGTGACTGTGAACATTTGGTGTGTGTTGTGTCCCTGATAGTGTTTGGGTATTTTGAAATCTGAGTGTGTGTTTGTGCAAAATTGTGAACATCTGAGTGTGTGTTTGTGCAAAATTTGAACATCTGAGCATGTGCTGGTGCCTCTGGCAGTGTTTGGGTGTGTTTTTGGTGTGATGTGCAGGGTTGTGAATATTGAGCATGTGTTGGTGCCCCTGGCCATGTTTGTGTGAGTTTGAGTGTGTTTGTGTTGATTTTGAACATCTGAGCATGTGCTGGTGGCCCCTGGCAGTGTCTGGGTGTGTTTGAGTGTGTTTGTGTAGGGGTTGTGAACATCTGGGTCTGTGTTTGGCAGGACTGTGAACATTTGAGTGTGTGCTGGTGCTCCTGGTAGCATTTGTGCAGATTTGTGAACATTTGAGTGTGTGTTGGTGTCCCTGATAGTGTTTGGGTCTGTTTGTGCAGGATTGTGAACATCTGAGTGTGTGATTGTGCAGGGTTATTAACATCTCAGTGTGTCTTGGTGCCCCTGGCAGTGTCTGGGTGTGTTTGTGTGTGATTGTGAACGTCTGAGTGCGTGTTTGTGCCCATCACAGTGTTTGTGTGGGTTTGTGCAGGATTGTGAACATCTGAGCATGTGTTTGTGTGTGATTGTGAACGTCTGAGTGTGTGTTTGTGCAGGGTTATGAACCTCTGAGTGTGTTTGTGGGTGATTTTGAACATCCGAGTGTGTGCTGGTGCCCCTGGCAGTGTCTGGGTGTGTTTGAGTGTGTTTGTTGGTGAGTTTCTGCAGGATTTTGAACACCCGAGCATGTGTCGGTGCCCCCGGCCGCGTTTTCCTGTGTCCGTGTCTGTGTCTGAGCTCCGCAGCTGCCGGGACCCTCCGGGATTTCGCATCCCAAACTCTCCGGCCGTTTCTGTCCCAGGGCCAAGGCAGGGAGCAGCCGGGCTGGGGGGGCGAGTTCAACCCCCCGAGGGCTGGGGGTGAGGGGCTGGGGCTGCTCTGCGGGGATCAGGCCGTGGAGAAGGGCACGGAAATTTTGGGGGATCCTCACTTTATCCACGGGGCACAGCTGAGCCCCCCGTACCCGCTCTGGCGTTAAAACCCCCCGGAGAGACTGAAACCCACCCGTGTGTGTCAGGCCAGACACAAAAGGGGCCAAATCCAAGCCGGGAGCAGCTCCCAAAATCTCCCCAAATCTCCCCAAATCGGCCTGAGCGGGGCCCGGGAGCTCCGGGCTCGGGATCCGGCACAGCTGGAGCGGGCCCGTGTTGGCTTTGGCCGGGAGCACGGCCGGCCGGGGCTCGGAGAATAAATACATCCTCTTGTTCTCTTCCCTGCTCTTCCACTGGATGCTGCCAGCTCCGCTTCCCGCCTGAGCTCTGCTCCAAAACTCGGCCCAAACAGCTCCTGCTGCCTCATCCCGGGGCCCAGGCAGCTGCAGGGGGCTGATTTCCTGGATTCCTTCCTTTTCCAGGTGGGAATGATCAGTTGGGAATGCAAAGAGTTTTTTGCAAGGGGTTGTCCCAGCCCGGCTGGAGGAGTGCTGAGCACAGCTCCTTGGGGGGATTTTAAAAAATAGTTTAAAAATCTGCAAAATGCTGGGGGGAAATGGATCTGGGGCTTTTCCTGCCCTGTGGCCACACGGGAGCTGTGGGTGGGTGGAGAGGGTTCAGCTCCCAGATGTGCTGCTGGCCTGAGGGAGCACAGGACCTGGCTGAGGTGCCTGGGGACACCCATCAGTGCCAGTGCGGTGTTCCTGTCCTAGAGGGGTATCAGGGAGTGCCCAGTTTGGTGTCCCAGTTTAAGGGACATTCTGAGTGCCAATTCAGTGTTCTCATCTTGGATGGGCATCCATCAGTGCCCAGTTCAGTGTTTCCATATTTGAGGGGCATCAGTGAGTTCCCAGTTTGGTGTGTCCCTGTTGGGGACCTGTTGTCCCTGTTCCCATGTTGAAGGGCCATTTTTGAGTGCCAATTGATGTTCCCAAGTTTAAGGGGGCATCCATGAGTGCCCAATTTGGTGTTCCCAAGTTTAAGGGGCATCTCTGAGTCCCAGTTCAGTTTTCCCATATTTGAGGGACATCTGTGAGTGCTCAATTTTGCTGTTTGCATGTTGGAGGGGCATCTGTGACTGGCCAGTTTGGGTGTGTCCCTGTTGGGGACCAGTTGTCCCTATTCCCATATTTGTGGGCCATCAGTGAGTGGCCCAGTTTGATATTCCCAAGTTTAAGGGGTTTAGTGAGTGCCCCAGTTCGGTGTTCCCATATTTGAGGGCATCCATGAGTGCCCCGCTTGGTGTTCCCAAGTTTAAGGGGCATCTCTAAGTCCCAGTTCAGTTTTCTCATCTTGGATGGCATCCATGAGTGCCCAGTTCAGTGTTCCCATATTTGAGGGGCATCTGCAAGTGCCCAATTCACTGTTTCCGTATTTGAGGGGCATCTGTGTCTGCCCAGTTTGGTGTGTCCATACTGGGGACCTGTTGTCCTGTTCCATATTTGAGGGGCATCCATGAGTGCCAGCTTGGTGTCCCAAGTCTAAGGGGCATCTGTGAGTGCCTGATCGGTGTTTCCCTGTTTGAGGGGCATCCATCAGTCCCCCAGTTGATTTTTCCATATTTGAGGGCATCTGTGAGTGCCAGTTTGGTGTGTCCCTGTTGGGACATGTTGTCTCTGTTCCCATATTTGAGGGGCATCCATGAGTGCCCAGCTTGATATTCCCAAATTTAAGGGGTATCAGTGAATCCCAATTTGGTGTGTCTTGTTGGGGACTGTTGTCCCTGTTCCCTGTTGGAGGGGCATTCATGAGTGCCCAGCTTGGTGTTCCCATCTCAGAGGGAAATCCATGAGTGCCTAGTTTGATGTTCTCATGTTGAAGGGGGTCTCACCTCCCATCCCAAAACCATCCAAACCATCCCAACCAGCCTCTCCTCTCCCTCAGCCCCTCCAGAGGTCACCCACGCCATGAACCCGAGCAGAGCTGATTTTTCCCTCCTCTGCAGCCTGGGGAGGGCCGGGGGCTCTCCCAAACTCCACCTGCCCAGGCTCGGGGTCTCCATTCCATCCCTGCCCCTCCTCGGGGAGCTGCCCCATCCAAACCCTCACTCCCCCCTCTCCTTCCTCCCTGTCCCTGTGATTTTGGGGAGGGCCGTGTCTGTCCTGTCCCTGTCCCTGTCCCTGTCCCTGTGACATTTGGGTGCACAGCCTGGGGCTGGCCCGGGGCCAGCGGCTCTGTCACGCAGCGCCGAGCCTGGGAATTCTCTCTCCCTTCCCTTCCCTGAGTTTTACACACCCCGGATTGGCTCCTCTGGATCCACCCAGGCTGGGGAATAAACAGGGAACCGAGGTGAGCGGTGGGCTGGGCAGCTCAGCGGGGTTTGCTGCTCTTCCCTGATGGACACGGAGATTTTTTCCTGGAGATTTGTCCCCTGGCATCTTCCAGAGATGGCTGGGTGCCACCACAGCTCCGGGTGCCACCACAGCTCCGGGTGCCACCAAAGCTCCCTGGGTGCCAGCACAGCTGGGTGCCACCACAGATCCAGGTGCCACCAAAGCTCTGAGTGCCACCAAAGCTCTGGGTGTCACCACAGCTCCAGGTGTCACCTCAGCTTTGGGTGCCACAAAGCTCCGGGTGTCACCACAGCTCCGGGTGCCATTCCAGGTCTGGGTGCCACCACAGCTCCCAGGTGCACCACAGCTCTGGGTGCCACACAGATCCAGGTGCTAACAAAGCTCTGAGTGCCACCAAAGCTCTGGGTGCCACCAAAGTTCTGAGTGTCATCTCAGCTCTGAGTGACACCACAACCCCGGGTGCCCCACAGCTCTGGGTGCCACACCCGCAGCTCTGAGTGCCACCGCAGCTCTGGGTACCGCAGCTCTGGGTGCCACCGCCAGTCTGGTGCACCAGCTCTGGGTGCCAACCACAGCTCTGGGTGCCACAAAGCTCTCCGGGTGCCACCACAGCTCTCTGGGTGCCACCAAAGCTCTGAGTGACACCAAAGCTCTGAGTGACACCAAAGCTCTGAGTGACACTACAACCCCGGGTGCCACCACAGCTCTGGGTGCCACCACAGCTCTGGGTGCCACCACAGCTCTGAGTGCCACCACAGCCCCGGGTGCCACCACAGCTCTGGGTGCCACCACAGCTCTGGGTGCCACCACAGCTCTGGGTGCCACCACAGCTCCCCAGTGCCACCAACAGCTCCGGGTGCCACCACAGCTCCGGGTGCCACCACAGCTCGAGTGCCACCGCAGCTCCTCCCACCCAGCAGGGACAGGGACATGGGCAAACCCAAGCCCCGAATAGGCCACAGGCAGTTTGCAGAGTGAACAGCCTCTGTCTGCCCCGTAATTATTTTTTTTTCAAGAGGAATTAACAAAACAGGAGGGGGAAAAAAAACCAAGAGGTTTTTTTTTGCTCGGTGAGATGACCTGCCTTCACTGAGGGGGACAGGGACAGAGAGAGGCTTTTTCCTCCTCCTACTCCTCCTCCTCTCCTCCTCCCTCCAAGTGAGGATGATGCAGACAATCATCTCCAGAACCCCTCGGGTCTGGCTCTGCTCGTCCCACTCCTTTTCCCTTCCAGCGGGACATTGCCACCCTCGTGTCCCTCCCCACGTCCCCAATCCTGCTGTGTCCCAGCTTGGCACACACATTTTTCCTTAATTCTTTCTGCCTGTTCCCAAGGATTTTGCCCGAGGTGTAAAAGGAGGAGGCGGAAAAATAAAATAAAAAAAGCTGTTTCGTGCTCAGCCGCAAACACGAAACATTCAGACCCAAATCCCCTTGGGGGCCTGCACGAGGTGCCCCGAGCTGGGAATTCTCAGCAGGAATTGGGGCCACCCCACTCAGGAACCCTTTAGTGGGTTCTGCTCTGGGACAGGGGTGGAACAAAGAAAAAACCCATCCAAAAATCAAAATAAATGGGGTTTTTTCCTTGTCTCAGCACTGATTTAAATGCAGGATTGCAGTTTGCACGCAGTTGCAAAGTGCAAGAACATCTCCTAAAAAAAAGCCCTAAAAACCAAAACTGTATTATTTTACCCCACAGAAAGAATTTTTTTTTTTTTTGCAGCATTTCTGGTTTTCTTCCCAAGTTTTTTTTGTCAGCTCCTGAAAAACGCTTCGCTCATGTTTGTTCTTTGAGCAACAGCACAACTTGCAAAGAAAAAGGGAAGAAACCCAAGAAGGAAAAAAAAAAAGCAGATTTCTGGCTTTTTTCAAAGTTTTCTGGGCTTGAAACAAACAAAGCCAGGCCTTGGGGCTGTGTCGCCCCTGCTCCCGCTCCAGCTCCTGATTGAATTTCCTTGGAAAGCGCCTGCCTGGGAGCTGCAGAAACCCAAAACCCTCCTCGGGGTATTTGCTGCAGATTTTTTCCCAGAATTTTCCATGCCTGGAGTTGCCCTCCTGTGGATGGGCACCAAAATCCCTTCCCGTGCCCCATTTTGGGAATCTGTGCACAGGAGAAACGCCAACCCACAGAGCAGCACTGAGCAGTTTTGGGCTCCATCTCCATGTGAGATTTCTTTGGGGAAATCCCATTTTTTTTAAGGAAAAATCCCATTTTTTTTCGGGGAAATCCCTGGAGCTCAGAGGTCTGATGGGCCCTGGTTTCAGTCATGGTCAGGATGAAAGGGGCTGGAAAAATTCAAATTATTATCCTGGTTAATGACAGTGCCCAGCAGCTCCCGGATCCGATCCTCAATTAACTTTTTTTTAAATATTTAGGTCGGGAAAACACAAATTTTTCCCTGCCAGGACCTGTGCTGGTTTAACCCCCAAGGTTACCCAATTACCAGCCTGGCTTGGGTCTTAATTATTCCCTCCCTAATTTCTCCCTGGTCTGTAATTCCCAGAATCTCCTCGGATCCCATCGGCCTCACCTTCATTGCTCTCCAGGGATAAAGAGAGAGATATGTTCCCTCCACCAGCTCCATTCTGTCCCAGCCTGAGACAGGAAAACTCCCCCAAAAGGTGAGATCTCCTACATCCTTCACTCATCCAATGGTTTGGATTGGGAGTGTTCATAGAGCTCATCCATCTTTGCCAGGGTCACCTTCTGCTCCAAGCCAGTCCGGCCTTGGACACTTCCAAGGATGGACAACACCAGCAGCAACCCTGCTGTTTTTTCTCCTTCTCCGTGTGGTCACCCAGCTCAGGGTAGACACTTTGGGATGTCTGAACCATTCTGATCTCCCTCAAAAAGGAGAGATCCTCCACACCATTCACTCATCCAGCTGTTGGATTGGAAGTGCTCACAGAGCTCATCCCTCCCATCTTCTGCCAGGGTCACCTTCCGCTCCAAGCCAGTCCGGCCTTGGACACCTCCAAGGATGGACAAAGCAGCAGCAACCCCTGCTGTGTTTTCTCCTTCTCTGTGTGGTCACCCAGCTCAGGGTTCAGACTTTGGGATGTCTGAACCAACTCTCAGGATGTTCCCCTCCACCAGCTCCATTCTGTCCCAGCCTGAGACAGGAAAATCTCCCCCAAAAAGGTGAGATCTTCCACATCACTCATCATCCAATTGTTGGATTGGAAGTGCTCATAAAGCTCATCCCATCCCATCTTTGCCACGGGAAGTGTCACCTTCTGCTCCAAGCCAGCCCGGCCTTGGACACCTCCAAGGATGGACAACACCAGCAGCAATCCCTGCTGTGTTTTCTCCTTCTCTGTGTGATCACCCAGCTCAGGGTAGACACTTTGGGATGTCTGAACGCATTCTGATCTCCCCCAAAAAGGAGAGATCCTCCACATCATTCACTCATCCAATTTTCTCCTTCTCCCTATGGTCACCCAGCTCTGGGTACACACTTTGGGATGTCTGAACCAACTCTCAGGATGTTCCTCTCCGCCAGTTCCATTCTGTCCCAGCCTGAGACAGGAAAACCTCCCCCAAAAGGAGAGATCCTCCACACCATTCACTCATCCAATTGTTGGGTTGGGAGTGCTCACAGAGCTCACCCCATCTCTGCCAGGGTCACCTTCCACTCCAAGCCAGCCCAGCCTTGGGCACTTCCAAGGAAGGACAACACCAGCAGCAATCCCTGCTGTGTTTTCTCCTTCTCCGTGTGGTCACCCAGCTCAGGGTACGCACTTTGGGATGTCTGAACCCATTCTATCTCCTCCAAAAAGGAGAGATCCTCCACACCATTCACTCATCCAGTTGTTGGATTGGAAGTGCTCATAAAGCTCATCTCATCCCATCTTTGCCAGGGTCACCTGCTCCAAGCCAGCCGCCTTGGACACTTCCAAGATGGACAACAGCAGCAGCAACCCCTGCTGTGTTTTCTCCTTCTCCCTATGGTCACCCAGCTCAGGGTTCAGACTTTGGGATGTCTGAACCAACTCTCAGGATGTTCCCTCCACCAGCTCCATTCTGTTCCAGTCTGAGACAGGAAAACCTCCCCCAAAAAGGTGAGATCCTCCAGAGCATTCACTCATCCAATGGTTTGGATTGGGAGTGCTCACAGAGCTCATCCCATCTCTGCCAGGGTCACCTTCCACTCCAAACCAGCCCAGTCTCAGACACTTCCAAGGATGGACAACAGCAGCAGCAACCCCTGCTTTGTTTTCTCCTTCTCTGTGTGGTCACCCAGCTCAAAATCTGCTAGCTAGAAGACATAATCTGCTTCATTCCATCCGGAATCATCATAATTATTTTATATGAAATCCGTAATACACATCCATTATCTGAAAGAGAACAGGTCTAAGAATAAGTCATGGCTTTGCTCAGAGTAGAAACCTTGACAAAGATCCCTGACTCTCCACAACAGAATAACCAGTTCCCAGTGTGGCAACTCCCCATCCTGTTTCTTAAAATATATACAGCATTTCACCTGAAATCTTGGTCAATAAACAAATCACAGAATTTCACACAATTGATGGAGATAATGTATAATTTGAAGAACCAACTCTCAGGATGTTCCCCTCCACCAGCTCCATTCTGCCCCAGCCTTGAGACAGGAGAACCTCCCCCAAAAAGGAGAGATCCTCCACATCATTCACTCATTCAATTGTTGACTTGGAAGTGCTCATAAAGCTCATCCCATCCCACCCGGATGACAAAAAAGGTGGCACTTACTTGACAAACTGCCCCAAGTCCTCACAGAGGGTTTCGCAGCCAGGCCACTTGCACTCTCCGTGGCCGTAGAGCGGGTGGGAGCCGGGGGTCTCTTCGTGGGAAGAGCTGCACAAAAGGGAAAGGAGCATTCAAATGGGGCACTGAGGATATCCAGCATTCCCAGGCATGGGGACAGCCCTGGGGCACCCATGGGAGACCCCACAGTGACGGCTCCCTGTCCTATGTGGGTGCAGCAAAACAGCACCAGGCCTCTTTTATGGGGTGGGCAGAACCCCCCACCCCTCCCAGCCCTGCGGGTGATGGATCCCAGCCCCTTCCACCTCTCCAGGAATAAAAACTCCAAGTTTTTTAGCCCGACCAGGCTCTAACCTGTCCCTTCTCGGTGTGTGCATGGTGCTCTGTCCATTGGGCAGAGGGTGATGGGAAATGGGAGGCGAGACCTTGGCGGCCGAAAACGAGGTAGAGTTGGAGGTGTTGGGGTGAGGTCAAGACCTTCCTGCTTAATGCTGTCCTCGACGGGCTGGGCGGCCGTGACCTCCTTCCAGAGCTGCTGGAGGTCTGAGGGGCAAACAGCTGTGGCACAGGAGAGTGATCAGTGTCAGCAGGGACACGAGGCAGCACCCAGGGCTTCCTCCCTGCTCCCCGACTCCCCAAATCTCACCCAGCACTGGGAGAGCATCACCTGGAGCTGGGCACAGCAAGGAGAGGCTGCATGGCCCGTTGGGAAAGCCAAACCAAGACACCTGCAGTGCCCACAGAGCACTGAAGGGAAGGGAGCATGGCTTCCCAAATCTGGCAACCTCTGCAGAGGAAAAAGCACCCCAAATTCTGACACCATTCTGCCAAAGAAGAGGTACCCCAAATCCTGGCACCCTCCTGCCAGAGGAAGAGCTGCCCCAAATCCTGGCACCCCCCTGCCAATTGAAGAGGTGCCCCAAATCCTGACACCTCCTGCCAGAGGAAGAGCTGATCCATATCCTGGCACCCCTGCCAGAGGAGAGGTGCCCCAAATCCTGACACCCTCTTGCCAATTGAAGTGGTGCCCAAAATCC